>JASVER010000051.1:1342592-1759153 GCA_030449065.1 Oceanodroma leucorhoa
TAATTGTCTCGTGGTAAGGCAGGCCCCCTTTTTTCTGCGTTAAATGTAGCTGTGCTGAGGAAAGGCTTCGCTGTTGTCAATGTCAGAGTGGATGGCAAAGGGAGCCATGAAATGCTGCTCGCAGTCTACAGTGCCTTGAGACACATTCATAATATATAGTGTGTAGAAAATACAACTGCTGGGCGGGTTTTTAATGGGGTGAGGGGGACTGACTGTTTTTAAAATTGACACATTGCAAAAGTAGTTCTATATTGGTGCCTTGTTCRCTGTTTAAGGTTAAAAATGAGGGTAGTTGGGTATATTAGCAGTTTTTTCTACAGCCTTTTGTTTTGGGGCCTTTTTAATTGCATGGCAGCTTGTCCTGTATTAAAATGAGCACCTAGGTGGAAAGTGGTACAAAGCAGGATGCTGTTGCCAGTACCTGTGTGTGACTTGATAGCATTCACGCCTCTTTGTTGTCAGACATAGAAAGGGCAGTGTAGAAGGTCGGTAGGCTCAAAATTCAACCATGCTTTAGTTTTTCTTTTTTTCTCTTCCTCTTTACTATAAAGCGCATACTTTTCTGTAGGATAGTTTGGGTTTTTTAAAAAAAAAAACCACCCAAAGAAACCCCAAAAACACTGACGCTTCAGTGCAATTTCCTTTATTATTTCAGTTTAAAGAATAACTCTCTGATGATAAATGGGGATTGTTAATGATTCATGAGGGAAGAAAGCAAGTGAAAATATAAGGCATAGTGGAATGGAGGTCATGGCTGTAAATGTCCTYTGCAAAAACAAATGGGCATGCTGGGGAGGGGAGGCAGAGGTCCAGCGTCAGAAGAGCAATCAGCATCAACCCTTCTTTYGCCTAGTTTTTGTGGCTGTGAAGTGCACCACATGGAGGGTCCAAGCCCCAACAAGGTCCTTGGGAGGAGGTCTGATGGCTTGATCATCGCTTGCTTGTTTGATTGCTCATCCCGTTGTCCCTCTCTTGGCTTTGTCAGCTTCGCTGTAGGGACCCCGTAGCACAAATTAACTTCAAGCAGGTGCTTAATTTATTTGAGCCGGTTTTTTTATGGGTAAAATGTGTTGGTAACTTGGACCAAAGTGCCTTGAAGCTTGCAGGGTCAAGGCTACGATACGCGGGAGAGGCTCAGAGGCAGGCTCTTCCCCCGATCTGTGYGTTAGCTGTGCAGGGCTGGTCGAGACCCCCTCCCCAGAGTGCCAGTGCCAGCTGCCCTGCACAGACCTTCTTCACCTAYGGGGTCCTCACTTTTGCAGAGTAAGTATGAACTTTGGGAGGTTTGATTAAGCAGTAAAGCCTGGGTTACCTGCARTTATGAGTGTTGTATGAGAAGGGGGGATCTGATACTGCCTGAGCCTTTGGCTAAAAACTGTGGCAGGATGGGCAGCCAGGGCTGCCAGCGGGCTGTGGTGTGTGAGGGGAGGCTTCAGTTCCACCACTTGTTTCACCCACCAATTTTWTTTGCAAAGGGATGTTTCTCTTCATTGTTGGACTGGGTTCATATTTTTGCTGCACTCATACTTGCTTAACAGTTCACCTTACAAGTGGGACAGGGGCAGCTGTTTAAAACCTGAATTTTCAGACAGGATCCAATATGCATTTAACAGAGCRGCATCATCAGCCGGGCAGGACAAGGTAGGCAAAGCTTGTAGAAGAATCTTAAATAAAGGGCAGAGAAGCAAGAAAACTCTTCCTTGTATTTCCACATGCGTGGGTGTGTGCGCATATGTGTTCAGAGTTATATGCATTATCACTTTTCATTGGTCAGGCGTTAATGGGGAAGAGTATTTAGATTTATCCTTARGTTATATTAGGATACCAGAGACCATTCCTGCGGCAGCAGTACCTTCCTATCTGTTGGGTCAGTGGAGTATGCATATATCTTTGGAGTGAATTTGGTGGGTTTTGAGACTAGAGCAGGGATCTTGGCAGGGTTTTTTGGGTTTTGGTTGTTTCCATGTGGGTTCGCTCACTTTCAGAGTCTGCAGAATAAAGCAGTTAAGCCTCGTTGCTGCCTGCACCTTGAGGTGGGCAGCAGCAGCAGGATCTTTGTTTTAAAACCTGMCCCAAGAGGACAGTAAGAAAGGATTAGAAAGACAGAAGTGGGATGGAGATAATAAATTAGAAACAGAGGAGAAAGAAAATACAGGAATTAAAAATAGGGGAAGAGAGTTCAAAACAGAAGAGGAAAAAATGGCATGGACGATGAAGCTTTGAAACATGAGGGGTTGGGCATCTATGCGTGTGAACAACTGCAAACAGAAAAAACTCTGATTCCCAAAGCAAGGTTAAAGGAAAGGCACCTGCATATGYAGGCAGGAAGATGGCCAACAGGTGAAGACGGCAAACACAATGAGGGATTGGGAGGCGAGTGCTGCAGAATATTTCAGCAGGCTGCAGAATATCTGCTTTAATTGACTTTTATGCCAGTGACTAAAAAGTGATACAAAAAAGTCCCCCAAGCCCTGAATATAGATGGAGTGATGAACAGGCAGGACTGACCCTTCCGTTCTCCACRGGGAGCCTCTCAGAGGGTCTCCAGTTCCCATCGTTTAGGAGAGGCTGGAGAAGGCAGTGCTCTACCAGGCTGAGAAACCTTCTGATTCTGAAGGTCTCTCACAAAACCTGTGAATGGTTGGTTGAAGGGAGAGGAAATTGAGCACAACCGTACCTGGCTAATGAATGAAGAAATGGTGTAAGTCAAGTTTCCCACATCTGTCCTACAGTTGTGTYACAGTCTTGCACTGTCCGCAATGCCAAAAGCACCATGTTTGCATCAGGACAGGTGACTGTTTCAGCACTGCAGCCCAGTGAAGACAAAACAAAGGATTTTTTGACCTCTATAGCTAGTTTAAGTTAATTTGCAATTTCGTCCTATGTATCCTTACTAGCAAAGGCAAGGTAATATAATTTTACCCTTTGTGTAACCTATCTTCAAGTAGCCCTTTTAACACAGATGTGCATTGGCTTTTGCAGTGAAGATAGATCCTCCATTTAATTATCAATTACATGGAAAGAAATTAATTGTGTTACTGATAGACAATGCAAGTCTGAAAGGCRTGAGCTTGGAGTTTGCTTCCTACCGAGAAGTTTGGCTTCCACCCCTAGAAGTGCGTTATATGTACCTGACAAAATATTTGGTGAATTTTTATGATGAGATACAGGCTGAGTTGACCTTAATTCTGTAAGGAGCTTGTTGTAATGCAGCTGTGCAAATCAACCCAGCTGGATCCATTGGGATGTAGCTCTTTAAAACAAAATGATGGCAGCAACCTTCCTTCTTCCCAAGCAGACTGACAGACTCCTGAAGGTGAAGTTAACTGATGAGTGCAAGGCAATGTTACAGGGATTAGAAATGAAGTATAAGAACCTGGTAAAAATAAATGGATAAGAATCCTTCAAATTACTGGACTCAGTTACTTTATATGCACCTTGGTGTCCTTCCATCACTTAGATCTGAACAGAAGGTCTCATTTACTAGCATCCCTCCCTGCAGAGTTAGTCTTGCTGTATAAACACGTGAGACACGCATTTATTTAGAGACTGGTACATATAAACTACACTGTTGGAGGAAAATTTGTATGTACTAGTGTTACTTAAGAACTACGTTTGCTCTTTTTTTTTTTTTCTTCTGCATTGCAATGGATGCAGCCTCTTCTTGAGTTTTTATAGTTTAAAGTAAAACTTTGATTTATGACATCCATTCAGTCTCCTTGGGAATGAGGCATATTTAGATTAGCAGTGGGATATGCAGGGCTTTACAGGAACTTCTTCAATGCTTTTTTTTTTCAGTACGGAGAGGAAAAGGAGTGTTAAATGCAGCTTGCATTGACAGGCATCTTGGGTTGCTTTACAACTGATCCTTTACTCTGTTCGTTCTAAAGAAGGATTTATAAAAAAAATATTGGTGCTCCAGGCATGTCACAGCATATTGACCTGTAAATATTMACCCTTGCAGGTTTTCATGCCAACTTGTAAGGCATGTCAGGAAAAGGGAATATAAAAAAATATTACTGTGATGATGGCAGTACCCAGGGGATGTGCCCATTACAACCGTCTGGGCTAATGTCATTATTATCATGATCTGAGTGGGCCTTTCCCTCCCCGTTTCTTAAAGAGGGGAAAAAAGCCACTGAGCCATCCTCCTGCTAGGATGAGAATATTGTCTACCYGCAGTCCAGGCTTAGAAGCATTTGTGTTTATATCAGGTGTCTGCTGATACCTTWCACCCGATCTGGCAAGGAGAAGACAGGACAGCTTGTCTCCAAGGCAGGTTGCAGACYGATGGTGCTCCGGTCTGGCTGGGAAGGTCCCTCTCTCGCAGGCTTGGGACCTTGCTTGAAGTCTGTGCTGTTTGGGCTGTAATTATATCGTGGGCAGAAGAATGGTGCAGGGTACRTATCCATGCAAAAGATTGCAAAGGATTTTTTACTTCCTCTCAGGGTTTTTGCTTTGAACCAATATATCACTAAGCCTAAACGAGGGCACATTTATTTTGAAGCASTCCCATGCATTTCAACGGGGACTGTTTTGGAGGACTGGTGTCGGGAGCAAGCCCCGTACCTGCGGCTCCCAGGCGCTTTGCCAGACCAGAGCCGGAGCTCCCATGTCGACATCGGTCTGTTGCGAGAGCTGTACATGCCGAGGAGGCAATAAAAAAGCTAAAAGTGATGTTTGCCAGGTGATGCAGCGGTTCTTTGCTTGACTCTCACCCGTCTGGGAAGGATCACCCCGCAGACTGTGCGTAACGAATGCGCCAGGGTAACGCTGTGCAACACCCTCCCTCCGCTGACGGTGTCTGGCTGTATATTGTCAGCTGCGGACTAGCAGGGAATCCTGGAAATCTTTCTTGGAGGGCCATGTTCTGCCCGGCTGCTGTTTTTTCTTGGCTTGTGTGTGAAAACAATGCYGAAATTCAGTTCCTCAAGTGCAGCAGGAGTCATTAATCAAAGGCACACGGGAACGAGCTGTCTTGGTGCGATGCTCTGGTTCTGGGTTTTGAAGTCAGTGACAGGGATGATCCAGCCCCTAATAAGTTTCATGTGAAACTCCAGAGTTTTCAGCTACCAAGCAGATGTCTTACAAAACTGCTCGAGGAAAGGAAGCTGACTTCGGCAGTCCTTGAGTTTGTTTAATTGAAGCCCGAGTGTGATCAAGCGGCTGCTGAAGGCCGGCATTTGGCTTCCTGTCGTAGAAGAAAAATACTCAGGATTTTTTTTTTTCCCCTATTGCCTGTGCACTTTTATTTTATTTTATTTTTGGTAGCATTACTGAACCAGAACCAACCACTTCTGCTTGCCTTTTCTSTGGGTTAAGGCTTCATGAGAGCGGAGGAGAAGCTTCCAAAGGTCCATGATGCTTTTGATGCTCGTTTGAATTCAGGAAATCAACACCGGGAKGGAGACTCTGGGCTCCGTACAGAGCACTGGAAGGGTGAAGCCCTTTCCTGTTCCTTGTAAAATAAAAATAGTGCAAATGGTCTTTTTTTCAGTGTGCAAAACTTCTCCCCTGTAGACTCCTGCCTTCCCTTGCTTTGCCTCCAAAACAGATTTTGGTTGCTGTGGCCAAGAGCAGGCAAACGAGGAGAGGGGCTGCTGTGCTCAATTGCAGACGTTCTGCAATGTTCATCTTTGCCCCATTCTCTGGTTCACGTCTCTGAGAGCTGGTTACGTTATTGCAGCATTTTGTGGTTTTTTTTTTCCTAGTGTTTTGCTGTATTTTGAGTCCTTCAGTTTAAAATGTTAACAAAATTAAGTTCTGTGTGAGTGGGTATTATACACGGAAGGGGGGAAGGTGGGAGAATTTGAGGGAAGTCATTTTTTGAAATAGTGGTTTAATTTTTGATGTGAAACCAGTGCTTAATTTTCAAGTGTACTGACCATTTGCATCTTGCTGTAGTGTCTCTACATCTCTAGGAGATGCAGGCTCTCAGCAGGTTTGAAAAACTCTGTCTGAGCTGGCCACCCAAAATCAGCATGTGACTCTTGATTTGATTTTTTTTTTTYCCCTACAGAGCTTTCATGTAGGAAAGCATCAGAATGAGCTCGTCAGTCTTAGACTTGAGCTCTCAAGTACCATCCTCGCGTTTTGTCGTCCGTAATACAGCAAGTCTTTAGCATTGTAGCTTTGGGAACCCAAGCAAATAGGATGGTTTAATGATTTGGGCATTAAAATAAATTCCATGACTATCATCCCGAATTTAAATCTGTGTTCAGAAATTTCCAGAAGTACGTGGGACTCATGGCATCTGTTGGCTCTCTGTTCCTGGTACCTGCAAGCAGCACACTGCAGTGGCTGCCGGGCTGGAGGGGTAAGAGAACGGGAAGGGAAGCAATAGTTAAATTTGTTAGTAAGTGGTGTAATGTCACTCTATTTCCACACTGGCTTTTGTTTCGATACAATATTTTCACCTAAGCGTTTGCCAGGTGTTTAATGCATTTGCATCAAAAAAATGTAACTGAGCTCATTGCTCTTGCCCCAGGAGCTTTGACTTGCAGCCCAGTTACCCAACAAAAAATTTCTAAGTAACTTCTCTGAATTTATTGCTTCTGTTGGCCAGTTCAGATGGCACTGACTTCTTGTATGAGTCTGGACTGTGTCCTGGTGTCACAGATTCACCCACATGGCATCCGCCTGCTTTCGAACTTGGCAATGGGCATAAAAAGCTCCTCAGCRATTGCAAGTTTGCTGTTTTGGATAAATATTTCCCCTCCTCTCCAAAAACATGTTAGTTACAGGGAATATTATACAGAGAGAGACAATACTGATACATTTGTTATTTACAGTGATGTGTTTGGGATTTTTTTGTTGTTGTTTTTAACAGAGGATGAGATTTTTTAAAGTGCTCACACTTCAGAGATTCAAAGTTGAGTCATCTCAAACAGGCTRTCCCAACACATTCTTTGCTGCCCCAACTTGGCCACCCGAGGTGACTCAGTAAATCAGCAGTGAGCATGACTTCAAATCTAGGTCTCCTATATCATGTTCCTCTGCTCCATACATTTGTGAAGGCCCACTCCAGAAATTTTTGGCAGTTAATTCTCTAAGCCTCAATTTTTCCCATCTGTAAAATGGAGACATTAATATTGCCTACTATTCCYGTCTCTTATTATAAATTGCTTTCTAAAAAGTCCTAAGTATTTTTATTGTTGCAATACATTTAAGCAAATCACAATGTATCTATCTGGTTGTTTTGTACATGGTGATGTTTAGATGCTTTTTTCAGTATATGCTCTGCTTTTGATCAGGAAGAACTAGATTATTTTCCTTGCTCTTCCCCTAGAATTTATGGTGGCTAGAACAGTCTCCAAAACTCCTTAAGACCGTGGCATTGGTTGGAATAAAACGAAGTATTTAGAATACTTGGTAAAGGATGCACACCATTACAGAGTGTAGGCTGGGGGATTTGCTTCCAGGATTACTTGACTGCAGCAGGAATGGAAACCTGCATTAGTTGTGTTGAATGCTCTTCACCCACATTTGAAAAGTCAGTGTACTGAAGAGAGATCAGTTTTTCAGGCTCTAGGGTGAGACCCTCTGGCAGTTCTGCTGGACATTTGCAGGGTTTGGGGGTTTTTTGGTGCTTTTTGTTTACAGTTTACCCTCCAGGTGACTGCACTGGTCCTACTGTGAGCACATTCAAGAGGACAGCAAGGCTGCTCTGTCAGGAAAGTGGCATTTGCAAGCTCTGAACCTCTTTGGAGTACCTGGTGCATTGGAGTCCAAGGCCTGACTTTCAGAAGTGTGAAGCATCCAGGGTTCACATCAGCTTTAGTGCTGGACACTGGCTTTAGCAATGACTCTGGGATTCTCCAGTGCAGGGAATCGCGAGGCTTTGTCCTTTATGTGGAGGAAGGAGGCTTTTCTTGCTCTTGTCAGCTTCTGTTCGTGCAGCTCCCTTGGTGCACCCCTTTTCTAATGTGATGCTAATAGGAACAAGAGAAGTTTCGGGCTCTGCTCCCTTGGATATGAAGGTAATCTTCTCAAGTAGAGATTGCAGCCCGGCCTCAGCCCAAGCATGTTGGCAAATGAACTCTGTGCTGAGTCAGCATCTGGTAGGGCATGTTTAAGGAACCATAACTTTATTTGCTGTTCTCATGTGTGTCCATTTTACGCCATATCTGACAGATTTTTGAAAGGTGCTGAGCTCTTGTAATTCCTGATGAAGGCTCTGGAGGGTGGAGGTACCGACTGCCTTTGTAAATGAGGCTGTGGATGACTCGGCTCTGACACTTTTTGCCCTCCCTCCTCTTTCTTGCCTGCACAGAGAAGTTGTGTGTCGTCGCCTAGGATTTACTGCCTTCAGTGTGAGGACCTTTGATGTGAGCAGGCTCTAGAAGAAGAGTTACAGCTGCATAGAAAGGCTGGCTTCCCACTTAAGCCCTAATGCATGCCCTCTATGGGAAAAAGTTGGGCTTAAAACTGGCAGAACATATCTAGAAGATGTTATCGCTTTCTTTTTTATTACGCTTGTGTTGACTCTTCAGTCTGTGTTGAAAGCAGGTATATTTTGAGCAGTATTAGTGTATCTTTTGGAGCGATGTGGTAGGAGCTATACAGGATTTCCCTCTTAAATTGTTCCTCCACTGGAACCAGCGTACCTAGCCTAGGGTAAGCAAATGACTCTGGCTTTGCCTTTTTTTTTCCTACCTGTCCCCAAGGAAACAATATAAATGCCGTGCCTCGAGTGTGTATCTATTGAGGGAAAAGGGATTTCTAAACAGTGATGAACTGTGGTTTCTCCTTAGTGCAGCAAGCCAATTGTTCATTAGTGAAATATATTAATAATTCTCTTATGATGAACCTTGTTGGTAAGTGAATCTGCTTTAATTCCTTTGTATCAACAAGAGCTGCAGGTATGTATGTCTTCGTTACATAAAAAAAAAAAAAGGGAAGAAAGCAATGCTTGCAAATTGGTCTTTGTTTCCAAGGAAACAAACTTGACATGCTTGAGCTGTGCTAGATGCAAACACTGCTAGCTAGATTCAGCAGACATGCCTCGGGATTATATGGTCTGAATATTATTTTTAAACTACCTCCAATTTAAAGGCAAGGGAGAGGACGAGAATAGAATTTGTCGGCAGGGTTTACCAATCTGTGCTTAATGAAAGCACTGTGCGGTATCTTAGAGTTGCCTAATGTGGTGTAGGGAGAATTGCACCCTGTGCTGAAAACAGAGGTCCCTGATGAACATCCCCAGAGAAGGGGCAGCCTGGGGCCAAACAGCTACCGCAGGGCGCCGGTCCCGGGGCTTCGGTGAAATCCTTCAGCAGAAATAGAGGTCTGAGGGGACCTAAGCACGTGCTCTCTGTGCCAAATTATTATGGGTTATCCTGGGTCACTTTACCAAGCGTTTTGTGCTCTAAAAATATTTTAGTAAAATGCAACTCGCCAGCGCTTGGTGTGAAAGGCTGCCTGGCATTCAGAAGTCAAATGCGAATGCTATCCCAAATAATTTGCTAAAAAGCTGTAGCTCGATGTTGAGGACTGGGCTGAATTTATCAGGGAAGAGATGAGAGAACAGCATTATGAGTTGTTTGCATAGTGCATCTGACATGAATGTGCTGTGGACTGATGAAAATCTTGACTTTAACTTGGCTTATTGCACTGTACAGAAAGTCTCTTAGTATTTTTGTGATTACCTTGGAAGTTTGGTTCAGGAAAAAAGCTGGGTTTTGGCATTCATCTGTCACCCTGATTTCTTCTGAAATGCTGTGTTGATAAAGTAACTTGATTTATTCTTTTTTTTTTTTTTAAATCGTCCTTTGAAGAATCAAAACTTCAGCACTCAAGCAGACACTGTATATACATGGCAGAAATATTAGCCATGCGTGCACGGGAAACGAGCATCGCTCGGCAGAGTGCACACACAATTAACGGATTTGAACATCCAGAGTTTTTTTTGGCTTGGGCCCAACAAGAGGAATAGGGTATACATTAAAACTTTGTTGGGATTAAATAGCCAATTTTTGTCCTGGCCTGCAAAGCTTTACTTCTGCAACAGCTATCTTTTGCTTTCTGGAGTAGTTCTGTGAGCTGGTAGGGATCTGTAGGGGATATGCAAAGGCTATATAGGGAAATACAGGTTTTTAAGGAACAGCCAAGTTCCATGTGCAGACTGCTCGCGGTGTGCAGGGCTGTCATCCTCCAGCAGTGAAAATGCCCGGTGGACTTCAGCATTGTGTGTCTTCGCATATTTTGTTGTTTGGAAAACTGGAAAGGATAAAAAAAAAATCCTCTATTAACTCTTCTTTGAAATGGTCTCACTGCATTGAGGAGACAAGGTAACGATAGAGTAATTTTAGGGCTGACTAGTGAAAAACAAACCGATCTTAAAATTCAGGTCCTTAGGAAAACATAGCATGAAATGTGTTGTACTGTAGTCTCTTTTCCCCCCTCTTTCATCCTGCTTTTTAACTTTCTTGCAAATGGAGTTAAAATAATCTTCAAGGTGATAGAGGGTAGACTGAGGTAGGTTTAGCTTTAAGATGGATGGGAAGCACTATTTGCATTGCGAGCTAAAAGCCTCCGTTGAAGCCCGTTGGGGGGAAAAAATAATATTAATGGCATTTCATGAAAATATTGTAATTTGTGGAAGGCCCAGAATGAAAAATCTGCTGGTTTGAGTGTCACTAGGAAATGCTCCTTTTTGCACAAGGCTTGCCTGAGACAGGATTTTCCTTGCTTTTGTTCTAAAACGAGATGCTTGCTGCCTAAAAACGCCTGCGATCCCCGCAGCGAGAGCTTCACCTCTTTGACAGAGGATGGAAACAGGAAGGTTGGCCGGATCGGGATGAATCCTGCACCTTTTTTTTTTCCTTTTTTTTTTTTTTTTTTGCTAATGACACTTCCTTATGCTTACATTTCATTAAAGCTCTGAAATGGCTGAAGATCAGCCAGTACTGAGCATGCTCCRGGGTGGAGGCTGCACCCATAGAATGAGATGGATTTGTGGCTGGAGGAGCGATAGGCCTGGAGTCAGGATCTGGAAGGACCCAGCAGCTCCCCGCAGACGGGACGGAGGTAGGGCAAATCTGGCCGATTCCCTCCCGTGCCCCCGGGCCGGGGGAGCGAGGAGACCGGATGAGGTAAAAACTGTTGGAATTGATTCAAAAGCAGCATAGTTAACCACTGACACGAGATGGCTTCAAACCGCTTCCTGCGGATCAGCGGGGAGGGGTTTTAAAATACTGACCTTTACTGACTGGCGAACCTATATAAAGAACGGACCTGTCTAATGTTAGGGTGGTGACATAAAGCGACAGCAGGCAGGGGCTGGCAGCGAGGGCCGCGGGGACTTGCTGGGTTGTGCCTTCATACTGGAAGGCATGTGATCGCGTCTCAGTCGTGGGCTGCGCGGCTCGGTCGCTAATTATTATTAATGGAAAGCCTTGGAGGGCGCAGACCTGCTCCGCAGTTTAAATCTAGATCCGTCTGTGATTGTGGGAGGGTGAAAGAATGTAAAACTCAAACTCCCTTTTTCAGGCTTATTTTGCATTCCAAGGATTGCAGACAAACCTTGCCACATCAGGTCCTCCAAACTGGCAAGGACAGGAGGGAATGTAGATATGTTTATTCCTTTGGCTGAGAGATTTTCTGTGCTTCTTGCAGGGGTTTAACGTGTTGGCGGGTGAGTTTGGGGGAAGGAAGGGGACTCTGAGTTGTGCTAGGTTGGGCTTTTGGATTTCGTCTGTAGTTGTCAGCTTTTTACAAGGAATGTGTAAGCACCACCAGGTATGTGCTGTATGAGCCGATTGACTCCAGTTGTTGTACAAGCAAGCCAATAAAACATTTACATTGGCTCTCGATGTTTGTGTTAGTGAGGTGTAGGGAAGATCTGACTTTGTGTGGAGCAGGGGGGGAGACGTCGGCCGCGAGCCTCAGCCCTCACAGACCCTGTCTCCTGTGGGAGGTGCGTTAYTGGGTGTCCACACTTGTTTCAGCCTGGCTGTAAGTAAAGGTAAGGCAAGAGGTTTGCTCTACTTAGGGCATTGTGAATACATCAGTATTACAAAGTTACTGTGTTTATTAACAGAAATCTCTGCGATCACGCTCTATCTTTAGCCTGCGTGCAGGAAGATAGACCGGCTCTTTCTTCAGGGCAACTCTGGCTGCTTTTCATAGCGCAGTTCAGGGGGCGATTGGTGAAGAGCAAAACATAGATTTTATTTTATTGCTCTGTCCCAGGTGATGGTCTCACACAGTTGGGTCAATCTGCATGATGAGTCACTTTATGACCTAAAGTAACTTGCCTATTTATTGCCAGGTTCTGCATTTCTTGCGTACCCAACGCTTCCACGGTGTTTTCTGAGCCTGTTTCATATGTCAGCCCTGCACTAAGTTGGTGACCAGCTTGCTTACTGGTGTTGCTTTTACGGTCCCTGCATAAAAGTCTGCTGGAGCCCCAGCTTGCTGGCCATGCAGAACTTCTCTTACTCGTTAATGGATGCTGGCTTGTTTATGGTTGGATGAATGCACAAAGAAAAGCATTTATGTAAAATAAACGGCATTGTAACTGTACACTGAAAGGAAAAGGTTTTGATTTTCTTTGGCTCAGATGGGGGCTGCGTTTATGGCTTTTCAGAATTGATCCTGGTGGCTTTTTCTCCATGTGACTCTGGCGTTGAGGTGATCTCAGCCCAAAGTTTTCACGTATGGTCTGGCTTCCTTGATGAGGAAATTTGACTTAAATAGTTTCAGATGCTGGAAAACCACTCGGGTGATAATGTCCTATTGTGCTTGTGTGAAAGGTGTAAGGTAGCCTTAAAGACCCACTGCCACCTTATGGCAGTTGCTGAAAAGCAGCCTCTTTAGAGCCAATTCTGTATACACATCATGCTTGCTTTATTTCTCCGCTCTTCTTAACTAGTGATGTTTGCATGAAGGCAGGAGCTTTGTTTTTAAAGAGTTCATCTGCTCCTTCTGTTCCTTGCAGAAATTTATAATGTCAGCGTAATTGCTTGTAGAGCCATCAACTGCGATATTTCATAGGCGAGTTCATGATTTGGGGAGAGATATAAAAGCATCATGAAGCACTGATTCTCTTCCCGTGAAGAACTTGCTTATTTTCACGTGAATGCCCTAATCCTTAAAGAAAATAGGTGTGAGGTCAAAGAACAGGGACACGTTGAACACGTGAGGCTCATTGGCAGGATCTACACCCGAGCTCCAGCGTTACAGCAAAGTGTTGCAGCAGAAGCGAGATTGAATGTGAGCAGCCATTTTTACAGCCGGCTTTGCTGGCAGAAGACTACTAATAAGCAGGATGGCTTTGCACTGACATGGGTYTGATTCCCACCCCATCTACTGTCTCCCAAATAAAACAATAAAACATTTGTCTGTGGAGCAAACGGTGAGTGTGGCTAAAGCAATGAGCTTGTTCGCTGTTACTGAGATGGGATATGCAAGGGCTGCTGTATTTAGGACCCTTCTCGAGCAAGGCTGTGTTTGTACAGTAGAAGCTCTTGATACGCGATAGCTGAATGAAGGGGAGAAATGGTGGTTTTAGATTTCCAAAATAGAAGGAGCCGTGGTTACTATAAGTTAAAGCTGAAGGAGTTTATAATTGGGAACTGTTAGGAATACAGTATGTTCTAAATTACAGCTGTCTGGCCAATATGCTTCTAAATAAAGTTCTAGGATTGCCCTGTAAATGAAATACTCAACGCATATTCTTATCAAAACATAGCAACATCTCCCAGAGAGCTTATATCTCAACATCTGTCGCAACAGCATCTTTTTTTTCTTTGTTTTTTTTTTTTTCTTCTTTTTTTCCTTTTCTTTGGTGTGTGTGATGTACTCAATGCAGCATCCCAGGGAACATTTCATGTTTCCTATTAACTCAAAGCAGTTTTCAACTTTGCTGGGGAAAGAGGGGGAGGGAGGGAGGGASAGGGCTTGGAAACTTTGGGGAAATAAAACAGGTTTTGAAAGGTGGAGAAAGCTGTGATTCCAGCAGTGTGCATTAATGACTGCCTGCTCCTTCAAGGCTGTTACCTGAGCCTGGAGGTGGACATTTGGGCTCCCTGGGAGGATGCTGAGGACACTCAGTGTGTCCTGGGAATGGGCATTCTGGTTAGGAAATGCTGTACGCAATGGCTGAGGAGGGAAGGAGGCATTTTAACAGCTTGCGGTGGAGCTGGGGAGCAGTTCATAGCAGTGCAGAAGCAAATCAGGATTCCAGCAGAAATGCTCATCTTATATCAGAAGTCCCTTCAGCTCATCGTGCTTTTGGGATCGCTTCCGAGGAGGCTGAAAGGGAGCTTCAGATTTGAGCAACTGGAGGGTCTGGAAGGAGAGGAGCCTGATGGAAATAAGGAAAAACCCCTGTATTTTGCAGAGCTAAATATTGTTCTTCCTACAGAAAGAAAAATCTCCCCTTGCCTCCCACTTGTGCTTCTTCTGCAAGGGAGCTGTGAAAATGCCGTACATAATGGTGTAATTAAGCAAAAGCCCTGAGGAACCTGGTGTCCTTTGTGAAGGGAGGTTGTTGCACTGCTGCCTTCCTCCTGAAAATGTGAGATTTCTGAAAGGGATATTTGAGCCTTGAAATGGGCAATGGAGGCCAGAGAGCCTTGGTGTAAAAATACCTTGTAGTTTTATAGCTGGTAGAAGATGTTTTGAAAGGGGTTGCTATGCTGTCTCRTACCAGCTTGGTGGGGAAATTGCTGGAGAGTACTTGGGTTAAATAAAGGGGAAAGCTTCATGGGGCACAGGCTTGTTCTTATCCATCATTAGAAAAACCATTTCCTCAGCCAGCCTGGAGATGGGTCTCTAACCAGCTGGTTAGAAAAGAGCCTGTGCAGCACCCAACCTCTGCAAAATTGGGGATATGGGGGTCCCGGGGCAGAAGGCACCGCTCCGACAGCTGCCGGACCCTGCCCGGGCACAGAGGTGGTGGTGCCAGACTGAGCAGAGCTGTGGTGGTCTGGAAGCGTCTGTCTCCTTTCGGATGGCATAAATTTAAGGTCTTATTAATCAACGCACAATCCCCTGCAAACGCAGCATTGTGCAGAGATGCTGGTAAGATGCCGATCGATCGCTTCGCTTGAGTTGGTTATTGAAGCATCTGCAAAACCCTGATCAATTTTGCTTTTTTTTTTTTTTTTTAACGGTATTTAGTGCTCTTAAGGATGACCGTGAGATGTGAAAAGCATCTCTGGTAGCTTTTGCTCTCAGTGTATATTTAACCTCAGCAGTAAAAACATTTCTAGTGTTGAGATGAAGTGGGGAGTGCTGCCCTTCTGCGTGCGCGGGAAGGCTGAGGCTGCGGTGTGGTTCTCTGTTGTTATTTTATCTCTGAAAGGGGATGTTGACTGTGGTAGTTCATTGACACTGTGTTTGTTAATAACTTTGTTTCTATTTCTGTGTTTTTAATAAAAGCTTGGTAATTTCATGCTGCAAGGAAGGGCAATGCGTCAACTGTTTTAAAGCCATCTTTGGTTTGAACTACAGTAATCTTTTGATGCGATGGATAATACAACTTCTGTCTGTGTAGCTGGTTTTGGTTGCTTTTGTTTGTGGATTTTCAAGTTTGTCTTAAATAAGTTACACCTCTCAGTGACTGATAGGCCAGGAAAATCTCATTTTGTGTACATTAAAACTTAAAATTTACATCAAACAAAAACCCAGTGGGTGAAAGAGGGATGCTTACTTTATACTGTCACCTCAAATATTCCTTCTCTATCAATTTCAGTCATCTTGATGTAGCCTTGTGTGTTTTAACTGTTTAGTAGTGAAACTTCTCCAGAGTATGGAGAGAAAAATAATGTAGCCGAGGCAGATCCGTGGCAGGCTCTTCTGCTGCTTTAACTATTGATGCTTTGCAAATGTGCCTGGAGATGGTGGTGAAGTAGCTGCTTGGGCCGGAGAAAATGTGGCTTGCTGATGTTTCCAGCCTGCGATAATGCAACGGCAGGACGTGCTCCTGCAATGCTCAGCAGAGGAGAGGAGGGGATGGGTAGAGCAGAGCAGGCGATGGCTTCGTGCTTGTGCTGAAGGCCTGAATTTGCATGCCTGCTTTTGGTGCAAGGTGTAAGGCAAACAAAATCCTTGGGCTCCTCAAAACCTCACTATGGATTCCGATGTTTTTTTTCCTCCCCACAGTGCAGGCTGCTCCCTGCCCCCCCCCAGCCCACCGCAACACATTACACTCAGCTCGTCTTCATTTTAATTTCTTCTTAAGGAGAACTATCTTCTGTGCTGTTATTCTTTTCCTTTGGCCAAGAACAAGCGGGTGGTGCCACAGTCCATTTCTGAGTTTCCTCTTCCTTCTGGCCTCTTCTCCGGGGTTGCCGGCCGCCCTCCCCCTGCGCGGGTGGGAGGTTCTCCAGCCCGACACCCAGCTCCAGCAGCCTCCCGCTCCTGCCGCCGATAAATGCCAGTCTTGCACTTGAATCCCTTCCAGCCGAGCTCTGCTTACAGATGTTCCTGCGAGTTGCTCCGGCAGTTTTACTGGGAGCTTGAGCAGATACGAAGGTTGCCAAGAGTTTATGCTTAATTGTTAAGTGGAACAGAGACAAACTACTTTTATTTTGAAGCTAAAATTTCTTTTCTCTTGCTGGCTGGGCCAGCTGTATCATATGGTTTGACATAGGCTGAGCTCAGAGCTCCTGCACCTAGTAGTGCACTATCACTTCATTAGGGTTTTCCCTCCTCATTCCATTCCCCCCCCTCCCTTTTTAATGACGGTGTTTGTGATACCCTTTTAAGGTTGGTTGTACCAGGTCAGGTTGTCTTATTAATCCCCAAAGTGAAAAATAGCTCCCCTTCAGCTCAGCAGATCGGATCTCGAATGCACTTGCAGTTGGACACTGCACACTGAACCAGTTTAACCCGTGTGCCTTCATCCCAGCGCTCAGAGGTCGGGCGCTTCATTAAGCAGAACAAAATCGGCACGGGAGCGTCCCCAAGCCGCACAGCATCCCTCCCTGTCCCTCCTGCCTCTCTTTTTCCTGTGGGCAAGGGCTACTCTTGAAGGCCACCGAGACAGAACACCTCGCTCTGTGAATTAAAAGGCTTTTTTTTTTTCAGGCAAGCGATCAGTTTTGAGGCCTGGCACCCTGTCAGAAAGTTGACAGATGATCTGCATTACCGGTGCGTCCCCGGGATGCCCGGGATAATCGCGCTCCAATGGACGCCCTGGAGCCGGCAGGTTCTCTGTGAAATGGCTGCAGCTTGGAGGGAGCAGTGAAATGGTCTCCTCTGGGCATGCTCACTCTGTAGAGGGAGCTTTTATCACATGAGCAGAAACTGAATCACTGCTCATGAGGATCTGGAATATGCAACTCTTTGAGTCTTCACCAGAAGAAGACAACAGATGTCCGCAGGTACAGCAGGGTCCACCTCCCATGCCTCGCAAAGAGCGGCTGCCCGCCGGCCCTGGCCGCAGGCAGGCTGTCTCCCGCTGGGGAAGGAGAAGCCTCGGAGAGGAGGAAGACAGTTTCGGGGAATCATGGCTGGGGGTTATTTATTTATTTGTTTCTATATACATTTATGTTCCTGCCCGGTGCGTGGGAGGGCAGGCGGGGTGTGCTGGGGAGCCGGCTGGAGGAGGCTGGCCAGGCTCCGTCTGTGCTGTGATGATTGTTGCCTTGTGCTGTGCCATGGGCTTGCAGGTACTTCTGCATCCGACGTCGCCTGGCTCCGGGAAAGCTCAGGCTTTTGTTTCCTCGTGTCCAGGTGGTCTTTTATTTGTCTTCTGGGATGGGGAGGCTTGTTTGGGGTTGGGGTGGTTTTGGTTGGGGGTTTTTTTTTTGGTGCTTTTATTTTTATTTTTTAAAGTGTGAAGTTTCTGGAAAATTTGGTTCTCCCAGGAGCCCTCCCTGCTTGCAGTTCTTGTAAGCAAGAAGAGCAAAACCTGGGGTGTCTGAGCTGCTCGAAGACTGAACTTCCAAAGGGGAGGAGAGGCCTGTGGCCACATGGCACCTCCTTGCTAGGGCTCTTTTGACAGCCTTTGCTTGCATAAAGGAAGCCTACAGCTCGCTTCTTTGGGTGGAGGCAAGAGCGAACATTATTTTACCAGGAAGAAACAATCCTTTTTATTTTGGAGTGGCTTCCTCCCCTCTCTCTCCTTTTTTTTTTTTTTTTTTTTTTTTTTTTTTTTTTTTAATAGTAGCTTGCAATCCAAGGGAACAGCTGATTAAAACGAAGCATCCGTGGTTGATTTCATGGCAGGAGGCCCATGTCTGCAGCTTATTTTAAAAGTTGCCTAAAATTCAGACCCCTGGCCCTGCCACTCTCTTGGGTTTTTTTTTTTGCTGTCATTTGTGTTACATGCAGACAGATCTGTTGGCTGCCACAGACGTCGGTGGGACTTCGGGTGGACACTGAAGGTCCCAGAGCCGTGGGGAGTCTGGGCACCCCTGCCAGTGGGCAAAACACTGGCYTGAGCTTGCTGTGCTCGAGGCAGACCCTTGAAGCTGCTGTGCAGGCACGATATTGAATTTTCAATCAAGGAGTGAGACGTAAAGATGGCATTTAAAAGATTAGGGAACCTACAGGACAATCTGTGATACCAAATCTAAATATCTATCATGTCTCCAATGAACTATAAATATGCTCATTATTTGTCATCTAGAAGATGTGTGCTAAAGGAAAAGGCATCAGAAGAAGTCATGAGGAGAGAAACAAGATTTTTTTTTAACAGTGAAGAGCAGAGGCCTTGACGTGCTGCCTGATCAGCTCCCATCCAGGGGAAAAAATGTGCYTTGGGTTTGATGAAGGCTGAGAAAACAAGCAACCAAGAAAACACAGAGGTGTGCAACGAGTGCTCCTGTGTGTTGGTGAGCACGATGACACCGGTGTGACAGCCAGCCGAAAACACCTAATGCTCTGTTCCTGCCAGCTGATGCCCTTTGAAAGCGTCTGCAGAGAGACACTGAAAAGCCTGACCTACTTTGGAGGGAAGAGAGAAACCCGAAGTCTGGACTTCGTGCTGCTTTCCAGCAAGGGTTAAGAGCTCCAAACTGGGGCTTTGGGGTCTTGGTTTTTTCCCCCTYCACCTACTTAACTGACCTTTGAGTGCCAGCACGAGCCCTTCCCCTCTTCCCAAGAACACGTTTGGACAGAACTGAGCTCTGCAGCACACATGGGGCATATTTTCTGCTGATCAGCTCCTGTTAGACAAACCCTGGCCCTGGCCGCAGAGGTGCGGGTGGGCAGGATCGGGCCCAGGACCTGGGGGCTCGGGCTGCGGTGGTTGTCCTGGGGCTCCTTTTGCCAGCTGGAGCCTGGCTCGCCTGTCCGCTCCCACGCGGTGCCATCTCCTAAGGAAACAGGATCGCGTGCATCTCGTGCAATGGCAAGGAGCTATTTTATTCAGGTAAACAAGGAGTTTTAAGGAGCTTCACCCTCCTGGCCAGCTGGTTTGTGGGAGGGCTGGTTTGGTTCCTGCTGCTCCTCTTTGTTGTCCTTTTGCTGCTTTTCCCTGAAGTTTTTCCTTCTCCCCTTCCCGCTCCTGGAGCTGAGAGCGGTCAAGGAATTGCCGCAGCGGGAGAGCTACCTCGCTTTTGGTTCAGYCAAAAGGCTCGGGGCTCTGGCAGCGCGTGCTCCCCGCTTGCGAGGCTCGGAGGACCATATGTTCCTGCAGTGACATGTAATGTCAGTAATTTGGAAGCGAATCTTGAATTTATAACCCTTAACTACCATTTTCAGCCCGCTCTTTTTGACTGCTGTAAATTTAAAGAGTTTTGACACCAACCCCTCTTTGCAGAGAAGACCCATATGTCCCCTCGTGTTTCCCTTGGTCCTGTGGGATCCGTCCCTCCCCGTGCCTGTGCGAGCTCCTTGGTCTCTTGGGTGGAGGAGGAGATGTCTGGGGTTGCTGTACGGAGGCGTTGGTCCTGGAGGGGGGCAGAGGAGGAGGACGGGCAGCGGGCAGCACTGCCTGCCAGGATTTACAGTAGTCAGGAAAGCAGGAGGAGCGAAGCTCACGCACTGTACGAGCTAATTGGAAAGTATCCTTACAAGAGAAAAAAAATTAGAGGGGAAAAAATGTAGAGCAAGCTTTTTAAAAAGTATTCTGGGATCCAACAYAACGGCTTGCTTCCCCCAAACCAGGTAATGTATTTATCTTTTTCCTTCAGTCCCCATCAGGAGGGGGAAGGCTGGTGGACGTGGTGGAGAAGGGGCGAGGCRGTGGGGGTTAAGAAGATCTGACGTGCAAGCATCTTCCCTGCAACGCTGCCATACTGTGTCGGAGCAGCACAGTGCCTCTTGCAAAGGAAGCTTTTCACAACTTGTCCTTGTTCCAAGGATGAGGAAACCTCCAGCTCTTCTGGCATTTTCTCTCCGTCATAAGTCAGCGCTGCTTTCACCTGTGAAGTATGATCAGCACGGACAGGGAGAGGACTGGAACGGAGAGGGGCTCGGAGCAACCTTGCAAGGCTTTTCATGGAGCTCTTGGTGTTAAATGAGGAACTTTTCCCCTCCTCCTCTCCTCATTCTCCTGTGTGCCTGCAAAAATACTCTGGTTTGCATTTAAAGGAGAAAACTCTATGTGCTGGGACTAAGCCAACTTGTTTATTTCAAGGGAAATACCGTATTTCCAACCCTTTCTCTCACAGAGGAAGGCTTGACGGAGGATGGCAGACTGGGCTGGGTATTATATTTTTAGGTGACATCGAAGCACGGTTGTGATTTGAAGAAGCTAAAAATCATGGCTGGCATTTTGCATTGAGCTCTGYGAGACCTCTCCTCCCCACTCCCCCCAGCCCCCAAAGGGGTTAACTTCTCCTTCCAAAACAGGTGGATTTTGACCTAAATCAAGGAGGGAAAAGCAAAAAAAAAAAATAACCCAAAAAGCAACAAAACCACCACCGCAAACCCACAGCCTGCTACTTTCCACCCTTTTGCAAATTCCCTTCTCCAAACCGGATTTTTATTGCGAGGGGCTGGGGGGGCCGCGAGCGGTCGGGAGGCCCGCTCCTCTCCTCCTGTCAAAAAATGGCAGGTCAGTGTGTGTCTGTAAACAATGCAGTTATGAAATGGCAGCGCCAGGCCGAGCTGAGCATGCTCGGGAGCAGCCTGTAGGGGGAGGTGAGCCGAGAAAGATGATCTAATTCAGTGCAATTCTTGGGATTGAAGGAAAAGACCAGGCTCCACTCTTAATGACAGAGCAGAAAAAAAAGGCCCCACGCCGGGGACGAAGCCTGTAGGCCATGGAGGAGAGGGTGTGAGGATCTCCCCACCTCTAGGACTTCGGGTGCTGGGCAGCGCTGTGTCGCTTTCTCACCCTCCAGGAGAGTAAAGCCTTGGTGAGGTTTTGCTGTAGTTATTAGAGGGACAGGCCCGAGGGTGCAAGTTTTATTATTAATTATTATTATTATTATTATCATTATTATTTTTTGTCTTTTTTTTCCCTCCTCTCCCTGTCCGCTTTTCCGGCTCACAGGCGTCGCTGTCTTGCTGCTTGGCCTCTCGATGGCTGGAGGTGACCCAGACGGAGGTGGTGTGGGCAGCTGAGCGAGGTCCTCCAGGTCCCGTGGGAAGCCCAYGCGGGGCTTTCCCTCCGCCGCCAACCCGACGTCGGGATGGGCAGGGGGAGAGGGAGCTGCTCCGCCGGCTGTGGTAGTTTGGGGGTGGGAGGAAGAGGAGCGCGGAGGCTGAAGAGGTGCCTGAGCCCTGTGGATGGGGACGAGCTGCCTCCTAGCTCCCCTGCCCTGGGCTGCTGCAACCTGCTTGCTCCAGGCTCCTCTTGGTGCTACAGTTTTATCCTGGCTAAGCCCTCCTGGGGACTGGGTGTTTCTGAAATGGCTGGTTTGCTTTTGCTAGAGATAGTGATGAATCTTGGTCTCCATTTTAGGGTTTTCTCCCCCCCCCCTCCCCTCATGGGTGCTAGGAGAAGGCAGGCAGCAGCTGTACTCCTTGCAAACCTCAGCCGGTGGAAGGAGGAGATGCCTTTGTCTGCTCTGGATTTACACTTGCCTGCACATAGAAGTTGTACTGGCTTTAACTCCGCTGGGACACAGCTAGTTGGGTATGATGCTTCCCAGCGTGGAAGCGGTGAGGAGACGTAGCTGTGTCCATGCTGTCATCTGGTAAATCGGTCTGCCCTTACAGGAGGCCACGGGCTCTGCAAACCCCCCTCGCCTGGAGCCTGCATGCCATTGTGGACTGCGTTGTCTTACGAGAAGTCACTTTAAGTCCTGTTGTGTTTCATGCACGTGTCTCCTTGTTCCCAGCTGTTGCGTGCAGGGACTTGCGCCTCGTTTCTACCCTTCCCCCTGTTTCGGGAGTTGATTTGTGTGGCTGGAATAGGAGAGAGGACATGGRAGTAGAGAAGGAAATGTTTCGTTTCTTTTAGGAAGAGTCTGGTTGAAAGGAATTCAGGAGACAAAAGAATTGCCAAGAATTTGATTTGGGGACAAACTTCAGGCTGAGGGCAGTGCTTGTTGTGAGCTGCAGATAAAATTCCATGTTCACATGATTGCAACGAGGCTTATAAGGAAGTGGCCTTAACCTAAAAAAAAAAAGAGCTTTGAGACCGGTGACTGCTTTGTAGGCCAGGTACGCTGGTGGTTACGTTTCCTTCCTTCTCCAGATCAAATGCTTCTGCTGCTTCTAATGACAGGCCCGTGGTCAGCGTCCCCACGAGCAGTGATCCCAGACCCTGCCCGTGCACTGCAGGACCTGAGCAGCACCGAGATCTTAAATGAGCAGCCTTCACATGCCTTCGAAAGAAACACTCTCTTTCTACAAGCGTTTTCTTAATCATTACTTCCTATATAATTAACTACAAAATGTTTGTCTTCTCTTTAAGGCAAAGGTTATTATGAGCAAGTTGGTTTGGGTAGTGTTATTTTTTTTTTTAGGAGAAAAAGGGAGGAAGAAAACGAGTGAATGAGAATCTGCTGCTGCTGGGGTTGCATCATTTATTGAGAGCTTTGCCTCTCTGCCTTGCTACAGTGTGTATTGCAAACCTCGCCGCCGCCTCGCATGGGAGGTGAAATCCTGCCCTGCTGAAGGGCTGGTGAGAGCTTTGCCTGAGCCCCGGCTCTGCCGGGGAGCTGCCGTTGGGGTGCGTGCCCCAAGCGCTCGTGGGGAGCGGTGCCCGGTGGTGTCACCTCCRAGGGGGTCCGTGTCCACTGAGCGTGGACGTCCCGGCTGGAGGCTTCGCAGGCCAGGCAGGATCAGTCCTGCCCGTCCCGCCGGGTCTGCAGGCAGATGTGTTGGTGCAGCTGCTGCCCCGAATGGGAGCGAGCAGTTTCAGAGGGGTCCTCCTGCTCCCAGCCCTCTTTCAGATTGACCTGCTTTAGCTGCCTGGCTCCGATCAGAGTAACGCTGCTGCAAAGCCTCAGGTTCCTAGATGGTTGATTTTTAAGGAGGGGAAAAAAAAAAAAAAAAAGACCCTGGTGAAGGTAGACATCTTAGCACATCAACCTCCGCTCCTTCCTGGTCTGCCTGGAGAGAGCTCTGGTTCATGATGTAACTCACTGGTCTCTTGGGCTTGGTAAGCTGCAATATGTTGGAGTTTTGCTGTGCATGTATTGTCTTTGCCTATAAAACCTGTTTGGAGCCTTCCGAAGGGCACCCGGATGGCTGATGAAAATGCCAAGGAGGAGGCTGAGAAAGCTTTCTGTGTTTCCGAGCTTTGCTCTTTTTCTCTTCTTTTTTTTTGTGGTCTTTTTTTTTTTTTGTTTTAAAGGCACCACTGTAGTTTCTAGTCGTCGTCTGTTTGGAAATGCTGCAGAGCCTTTCCTTGGCCGGTCTGAGCCGTCTTCCATCCCCTCCAAAGACCTCGCGGAGGAGAGGAAGCCTGTTTTCTTGCAAACAGAGGTGGAGAGGAAAAACTAAACCAGTATTAGCTCCTCTGCTTGGATCCTCATGGCTTTTAAAGCCTTTTCAAAGACCTAATCAGTCTTTCTTAAGATGCAATAATTTTTTTCTTCCCCTTGAAACCTAAAATTAAAAGGGTGTGTGGGGGATAACGCTTCATTGCTGGTGGTGCGTACTCTTTATGGAGGCTCTCCAGCCACGGAAGGTTAATAATCAGTCTGGGGTCGGCGAGGGAATGGAGGCGAACGGCTGCGGGAAAGGGGGRAAGGAGGAAAAAAAATATGGAGAGAGTGAGACTTTTATTGTGAAGCAGCCTGTGCTTGGCAGTTGGCTTTTGTTGGGACTGCTGCAAGAGCAGACATTTCTCGGCGGGGAGGGTGGGTATAGGATTTCCCTGCCAATCGGGAGCCGACGGATTGGGGCATGGGGAGTGTGAGCAGAAAGGGAAGTTTGCTCTGAATTTAAGGGAGGGGAGGGGAAAAAAAAAAMCCCAACACACACACAAAAATGGAGGTATTGACACTTGCGGTGAAGTTGCTGCTAAGTTGGCTGGGTGGAGCCGTGGGCCGGTGGGAATGAATGGGCAGCGCTGGCTGGCTGGCGGTGGGTGCCCGGTGGGTGCCTGTCGGTGCTGGGTGCCGGCTGCTGCATCTGCTGGGTGGTGATGGAGCAAGGAGGRGAGAGCGCTGGCCTGGGGGGAAGAGGCTTCGAGTGCTTCGCAGAGGTTTCCTGTAGCTTCCTTTTGATCAAAATGCTTCAGAATTCACAGTTGGCTTTTTTAAATTATTATTTTATTTTCGACCTTGATGCTGAGTGTTTGTCTGTTTCAGAGCAAGGCATGGAAGTTGTAAAGCCGCCGCTGCTGCTAGCAAGGGATGTGTCTCTGAGATAGGGACCAGGAGAGCCCGTCAGGTGCCACCTCGGTTAGCCTTGCCTTGGCACCCGGCTTTTTGTTACTCTCACAGGAAAAAGCGATGCTTTCTCTCTGGCCTCTCCTGGCATTGGAAATTCTGCTTTGAGAGCTCCTGCCGCTGGCCAGGACCCGGGGCAGCCCGGAGCTCCTGGTAATTGCAGCGAGGAGGGAGGGTGGTCGTTAGCTGCCGAGGTCTGATTGACTCCAGGGTTCCTGCGGTGCCTTTTCTTCAGGCCTCATGGGCTGAGCAGCAGCAATGCCTCTGTGGAAGGGAGAGTGTGGATGGCTTGTGGAGTGGGGTTGCTGCTTATGAAGTAAAGGAAAACTTAGAATCGGATGGGTAAAAGYGACTTGCTGGGAATCCTGGGGCTTCCTGTATGAGTCAGTTTAATAGCAGGAATATCAAGACCTGACCTTGTTGCAACAAAGGTTGGGAAAACAAGCTGGTCCCTGTTAGAAAGACGGAGGCTCTTTATTTGCTGCTGGTGTCTGTGGCGAGGGCCTGGGTGCCCCTTCCCRTGGTGGGAGCCGTGGGGCTGCGCTTGAGCCCTGGCTCCCTGCAGTTCTCTTTGCATTAGTCTTGCAGCAGGGTAAGTCCATGAGAAAAATGAAGTTATTCCCAGTTTACAAGAAGTCTGGGTAGAGCAGAGGTAGGGTTTACAAGCAGATGTTTGCAGCAAGGATATATATTATTGGCTTAGCAAATAAATAAAATAAATAAATTTAAAAAAAGCTGATCTATGTTCAAACTTTGGGCTGTGTTTTTATGATCGTTTCTTGATGGAAGCTGTTGGCCAGTGTCTGCTGGAGGTATGTTCTGTTGCAGGTTATCTGGTCKGTTGGCTGAGCTGAGGTTTCAAACGCTTACGGCTTTTTGGTGTGTGTCTGAAAATGCTGAAGGTGCTGTGCTCGGGGCACACGTTCCCTCTTGCTGAGAGCATCTAGACGTGGCCGTGTTTGGTGTTTGTTTGGGCTTGGGGGCAGGCAGCCACCCAAAACCACCTTCCTCCTCRCTAGAGGAGCAATCCTTGAAGGTGCCCTTAGCTCCGCGCGGGTGGGCCTGGCAGGCGGTGGGGGTTTTCCCAAGAACCTGTGCCCGGCCGACGTCCCTCCAGTTCCCTCCTTCCCATCAGCTGCGTGTTGCTTTGTAGATGATGGCGTTTGGGTGCAGGGCAGGGTGGTCCTGCAGGCACCAAGGGGCAGGGACCCGGTGTTGGATGAGCCCTCCCTGGCTGCATGGGRCTGCTGAAATTGGGGTGAAGGAAGACCCTGTGCTGCAATACCTGCCGGCACCTGGCATTGCAGCTGAGTTCACAGAGAGGAAAAAATGACAGGGTGACTGGGAATAGCAATAGCAACACCAGAGCTCATCTTCCCTGCTAGCTTCGGACAGAAACCGATGTGGGGAAGGGCAAGCTGCTGCTGGGAATGGTTTTGGAGCTAATACACCGAGCTTCGTGTGTGCATCTTATCTCTTTTGCTTGCTTTATGGGAGATGGACAGGTTGTTTTTTTTCTTTCTTTATCACTCAGTGCGCTTTAAACCTTGTGATTTGCATGGCTGYAGGCACCATCTGCTCTCCGTGCTGGCCTACAACAGTTGGCTTGACCTGGGCTCATTCTTCTCCCGCGACGCAGGCAGCGTGCGGTGAACCCTTCACCCGGCCTGGCCCGGGCCCCGCGGGCGGACGTCGCTGCCTCCCCGGTCACACGGCAGCTTTGCAAGGCAGTCGCCATCTTTACCTTTCAGACCAGCTCGTCTCCTTACACACAGAGCTGTTTCAAAGGACCCCTTCTCTTGTATGTTTGGGGTTTTTTAATACCTTTTTCCTTTTGTTTTGTTTGATTAGCTTTTTTTTTTTTTTGTCTTGCCACTTCAAAAAAAAACAAGAGAAAGAGAAGGTATTAAGGCTGCAAACCTGATCTAGCAACGTGACTCCAAGCGTGTGAAAGGCAGAGGAGATGAGCAGGTGTTCGCTTTTTACAAAAAAATAAAAAAAGAGGGGGGGGGGGGAAGAAAAATTACTTTCTATAGAATTAAAAATAGAGCTCATTAAGTTGAATAAACATGGATGTTATGAATGATGAGTTAGCTGTAGCTCACTGATGGTTTGCATTTTGTAAGTTACATTTGAATGAACTACAAAAAACCCAAAACCACCAAAAGCATCCTTGGGCTGTAAATGTTGATAAATGATGTATAATGAGAAGTTTGATAGATCTGCCTCCCCCCCCTCAAACCTAAGAAGTTTTGGGGAAATAAGGGTCACCTCCTTGAGGTACTCCATTTTCATCCACGCCTGTATGGACATACTCAGCCGGATTCCCAAGCACATTACACTCGGAAAAACTGGCTGCATCTTAACCAAAGAGCTGTGAGGTCTCAGCCCTGGGTGCAGCTCGAAGCCCCTCCGCTTCTCAGGCGAGACGGGCTGTCAGCTGGGGCAAGCCTTGCCGTTTTTTATCTTTGACCTGTGCCTTGCTGGCAGTTTCCTGGCAGCGTTATTTTGCAGAATGAGGTTTGCCCGTGATGTAAACAGGATGTGTCCATGATTGTCTCTTCTTTTAAATGCAACGTGTGTATGAACATTGAGCTAAACAGCGATATTTCTTTTTTTTCTTCCCCCATCCCTTCTCTCTCCAACCCTAGCGAACAGTGCTGAGTAAGGGAGAGACACGGAAAGACGCCTGCATGAAGACTGAGCTGCTGAAAGATATCACCAACAACAAAGAGGAAGGTGAGCAACTGCCTTGGTTGAGGGCCAGACCTTGCTCGTGAGGTCAGCACGTGATGGGAACAAAACTGGGGGCTTGGAGGTGTGCTCTGTCCCCCGGCTGTCTGAGGTGTGCTCCCACGAACAGAGTGGCTCCGTTCTCCTCCTGTGTTTATTCTGAGCAGGGCTCTTCCCCAGAAGATGCAAATTTGCTTTTCAGTCCATCCATCTCCACGCACCTAAAGAATTATATCTCATTTTCACTTCTGCTTTGGTGTGGCTGTGAAGTGCAAAGGAGTTACTTTGAACCTCCTCTGTGTGACTGGTTTTAACTGAACTCTGATCCCTGACACATGATGACCTAGCCCTTTTCCTCCCTTTATTAAAGTTAACTTTTTGTTTTCCTATGAGTTTCTCTGTTGCTCCAGAACAGGCACCGATTGCTGCGGGATGGCCAGTGGGGTTAGACACTCCACACCTCGTGCTGTTGTGGGATGCTTCGTAGCTTCTGCGTTGTTTCTGCTTGCTTTTACTTTGCAGGATGCAGCGCACATGTTAATTTAACGAAGTCTTTCCTGCGTGGTTGTCTGTGAGTTGCATGCACACAAATCTGAGGGCTTAATAAATGTGTCAGTGGGATTAGGAAGAAAAACCCCACTGCCCTTTATCTTTCCTCCCCCTCCTTTCTTTCCATGGCTTTATTATTCCTTGACTTCTCATAGCTCTGCAGRGATTTGGTGTATTTTTGTTCTCCTTTCCATAATAGAGCATTAGAAAAGCACTGAACTGGCCCCATCAAAATACCTAGTCTTAGCTAGAAACAAAATTTTGGACTTAATTCAGACGTGTGTGAGTACAGCATTGCTTTTTCTTTCTCTTCTGTCCAGCATAATGTTTTGTCAAGCTGCTCTAGTTAGAAAGTAAAGCTCAGAACAGGCAAAATATTGAATGCTGCRTCAGATGTGGCCACGGTGCTTGCATATTAACTGGGAGCACGTGAGTGCTGCTGCTGACGCCGGTTGTGTATGGACCTCTGGTCTGGGCAGACCAGAGACGAAGTCTGAGATGTCAGTGGGAAGTCGCATTGCTCTGGGAGGAGACTCTCGCTTTGATCCCTTGCCTTGCTTGGCTCAGGACTATAAAACTAATTTGTTTAGCTCTTGGATGATCTTAAGGTAAGTGTCAAGAGCCTATGGAGGTAAAAATCCAGAAGGAGYGTGGGAAGAGAGACATTTCTGCATCTTGTAGGTCTTGGCTGGTTTTGACGTAAAGCAAATGCTGTGTATCAAAAGGAAGTTGAGAACTCTCCCTGTGCAGGAACAGTCTTGAGGCGTCACGAGGTGCTCAAATTCCAACCACTTCAGCTTATTGTCCAGTTCTGTTACTGGGGAAAGAAGGGTCCTAAAATGTGAACTGCATAGTCTYCATTCTTGTGGTAATGTTCAGATTGTCTCCTTTTCTTCCCAAGCGTACCATGTGTGTAAAAGACAATGGTTTGCGTGATCATTGTGCTATATGCATTGTTCTTCGCTGACCTTCGTTACCCAGCTGTGATCRTCATAGGAGTTCAATTAGTTAATGTCCCTAAAGTCTGTTAATAACAGTGTTTAGCGTTGGCAAAGAATTTACATTTTTGAGTGTTGTGTGAACATGAAATCATTACAGCAGACTTGCAAGATGGCATGAAATAGTTTCTTTGAGCCCTGTTTCCTGACTCAGGGATGGGTGGCAACGTATAGAGCTGGGATGCGTGGACTGGAAAAGCACCCTGAAATCTGAGATTTCTCTCTTTAAKTTTGCTTGAACGCTCATTTTCCTTTAACGAGGAGGATGGGACCAGTGACCAGGACTGCCTAGTATCTTCATCGATGACTTAGACAGTGGGATCGAGTGCACCCTCAGCAAGTTTGCAGACAACACGAAGCTGAGTGGTGCAGTTGACACTCCTGAGGGACGGGATGCCATCCAGAGGGACCTGGACAAGCTCGAGAAGTGGGCCCGTGTGAACCCCATGAGGTTGAACAAGGTCCTGCACCTGGGTCAGGACAACCCCCCGTATCAATACAGGCTGGGGGGTGAAGGGATTGAGAGCAACCCTGCTGAGAAGGACTTGGGGGTACTGGTGGATGAAAAGCTGGATGTGAGCCGACAAYGTGCCCTCGCAGCCCAGAAGACCAACCRTATCCTGGGCTGCATCAAAAGCARCGTGGCCAGCAGGTCGAGGGAGGGGATTCTGCCCCTCKRCTCTGCTCTGGTGAGACCCCCCTGCAGTGCTGCGTCCAGCTCTGAAGCCCTCAGCACAGGAAAGACATGGACCTGTTGGAGCRGGTCCAGAGGAGGGCCGCGAAAATGATCGGGGGGATGGAAYRCCTCTCCTATGAGGAAAGGCTGAGAGAGTTGGGGTTATTCAGGCTGGAGAAGAGAAGGCTCCGGGGAGACTTTATTGCRGCCTTTCARTACTTAYGAAAGATGGGGACAGACTTTTTAGTAGGGCCTGTAGTGACAGGACAAGGGGGAATGGCTTTAAACTAAAAGAGGGTAGATTCAGACTAGATATATAAGGAATTTTTTACAGTGAGGGTGGTGAAACACTGGCACAGGTTGCCCAGAGAGGTGGTAGATGCCCCATCCCTGGAAACATTCAAGGTCAGGCTGGATGGGGCTCTGAGTGACCTGGTCTAGTTGAAGATGAGCTTTAGAGGTCCCTTCCAACCCAAACCATTTCATGATTCTATGATGCGTGGGAATGGGAATCCGCACAAGTCTGCTGGTGTTTCTGGGTTCTACTTTAGGCTGAGCTGCTGCAGCAGACTGATCATTTGTTTGATGGGAGCCATGGCCTGCARTGCAAGACTAGATCTGTTCTGGGTTTTGTTCCTTTTGGGAAAATCCCCTTGGCAGGTTATCTTGTCAGTRTTGAACCTGGGATCTAAAACTTTCAGGGGCTTGAACTTCCAGATCCAAAGACAGACTAAAGGTGCTGTTTGGGCTAAAGACTTAGTGTGAATTACTATTTTTCCCTCTTTTTACTCCCCCTTGACGCAGAAGGGTACTRATACTGAGGTCAGTATCAGATCCCCATTTGAACTGTGTTAGCACGTACCATAGCTCCACTGCTGCCTCTCTGGATGGCCTTTTACGAGTTACACCTCTACRTACAAACTTGTGCTTTCTCTGTGTCCAAGATGAGCCAGGAAATTTAGGTAGCTTGCAGCCCTGAATGAGATTTAGGGGTCTGTCCCCCAAGCAAGGCACATGGGCACTGCTGCAGTAGTGCCTGCGACTGCTGTCTGGCTCCACCACTGATGAAGATCATCATGTTGGAGATCTCCGTGAAGATCTCCTGTTGCAGGAAAGGCTCATATTCTTGTGGGGCAATAGCTGAGCTGCCCCAGTTTATAATCTGCTGTTTTGAGGCAGTGCATCCCCTTCCTTGGTTGTCCCCAGCGTGCCAGCCTGTCATTTGTGACAACTCAGTAGCTGCTGCCCCASGGGATGAGTTGTCGGTGCCGTTGGGCTGGCGCAGGGAGCTGAGTGGGTGCTGTCGGGGAGCAGCCTGGAGGTAGGGGTCCTTGGGTGGGCAGTCGTGGTGTTTTTGTTCTTCATTGCTCGAGTGGAAGGTATTGCAGAACTGCGCTGTTGTTACCAGCTGGGCTGTCCTCTTCTGGCTTCATCCTGGAACTGATAAAGAGAAATAATTGAACTATAAATTTAACGTACATCTGTAGGAACAAGATCTTCSCGTGTTCCCAGCACTTTCATTTCCAATTCTGGGGTTGAGTCCCAACCTGCCTAAAGCCCAGTGTAAGTTGCTCACTAGACTCAGTGTCCCCTTCTGTGTAAAATTGTTCAATATAGATAGGAAAAAAACCCTGTGGATAAGACTGTGTTTTGTTGTCCGTGGGGAAATGTTCCAGTTCAGTTTTACATGCGGGTGTGAGTTTAGGTCCATCTTTCCCTTTGACAGGGAGGGGAAAGGGGCAGGGAGATGGAAGAGATGAGTGGAAAAAAGTTGCTCTCGTGTTTTATTAGGCCATATTGTCTTTAGTCTGACTCACAGAGAAACTAATTAAAAAGTGGTTTCTTTGCAAGAATTGCAAGTGATTTCAGTTCTCCTCCTAATGTCCATAGCTCCTAACTCCGAGCTGCATCTTGTTTGACCTTTCAAAGCAAACTGCTCCTTTGCTGATTCCTCAGCCCCAGAGATGGAAAGTTCCACTAAAGCAGCAGCATGAAAGAGCAGGAAGGGGAGTTGGTAACGAAGTTCTCCATTAGCCTCGGCATTTCTGAGACTTCACCCGAGGCAGCTCTTTCACAACAGCAATGATGCTGGAGCATAGTGCTGGATGAGACATGCACAGTCACTCTGCTCTCAAATAAACTTAAAACTGCTTTTAGAGAGTGTCAGGGTTTTAAATTCCTGGAGGGCCCTTTTTTCATTATTTTTTTTGTTTCTTTTTTTCCCTCTTACTGCAGATAGGAAGCTGCCATGAGTGAGGAAAGTGCTGCTTTCCACTGAACAGCTTCAACCTTTGCATTCCCAGGTGCAGGCGATGGCTGCTTTAAAAGGAGRAAAAGTATAATCTCCTCGCCTCGCCGTACTCAGCACTGGGATCCTCTGCTGAGACTCATGGCCAGGAGACCAGACAGAGCTAAATGATGCTTAGGTATTTTAGATGTTCACCCAGATGTGCACCCAGGTGCTCCCCGTGTTGGAGACCCCTGCTCCAGGGAGGCTGTGTCCCGGGGCAGACAGGCTGCGGCAGCAGAAACGCGCTCGGAGCCCGGCAACCCCAGAGCAGGAGTATCCCTCAGTCATGGACAGGCTCATGGCCTCGTGGCCAGCGCTGTAACACCGTGCACCCGATCCCAYGGCAAAGGAACGAATTAATTTCACGCAGACTGTTAAACTGCTTTGAGTCACCGGCAGTATTCACMGGCAGCCCACCGGCGAGATGCTGAATCCCATTTACCCGACCTCAGTATAATCTCAGTATTGAGCATTAACAGCAGTTGTTGTTCTTGTTTTTTCTTTTTTTTACTTTTCTTTTGCTGTTTTGACTCAGCTTTTCTGACGGGAGGTGGGAAGCGGTGACACTGCCACAGGGTGACAGTGCTCCAGGGCACTGGGAGGAGTGGCTTATGTTTTGGAAATACAGGGCCAGTCTCTTGGATGGATATCACCCACCTTCATGGATTTACAAGGGTGGGGGGAAGAAGAGACCATCAATAACTCACCCCAGAGAGGAACATCGGCTTGAAACACTTAATTATTTTCATTTCTTGGCTTCAAAATGCTCTGCTTTTTGGCTCTAACGATAGAGGTGGTGCTTTCCCTTCCAATGGATACAGGATCTTTAGCCACCAGTTCTCCCTAGTCTGTGTGGTTTCAGTCCCCATCTCTTCATCATACTTTTTATGTCAGTTGGGCTTCTCTCTGCTTTAAAATTTTCTTTTTATTTTCACTTTGAGGAGGAAGAGGGAAGGGAACTGTTGTAACACAAGGATTATAAGCAGGCGCATTTCTTGTTTTTAAAAATTTTATCCARCAGGACAGTTGGGTATTGAATAAATTACTGTGGTATCTGTGGTGTTTTAAAGATGATCTGCAAAGTGGCTAAGGTAAAATGTGTGTATGTATAAATACAAATGTAGGCAGTACTTACTTGTACTGCCATCCAAAATGGTGAGCTTTTCATTTAGGCTCTGTCTTTGCTGAGTTCAGAGTTTGGTGTTTCTCTTGCAGCAGCTGAAGCCTTGTGGCTCTGCTGAAGGCACAGAGCTGCCCTGCGCCCTGTGCTGGGGGCACTCGAAAGGCATGGAAAATACCGTGCAAGACATGGGCAGTTGGGTGTCTCACCTCTACCWGTGCTCAGCACCAAGATGTTCAGAAAAATGTACCAGATCAGATAATAGTGCATTTGCTTGTAGGATATTTTTTTTCTTTCTTCTTCTTTTTTYTTGTTTTCCCTCAGACCTAGTGATGATTGCGTTTTGGCCTGGAGTATAAGGGCTCMTAACGCTTGCATATTTTTCTTATTTTGTCTCACTGAGCAGTGAGATCTGAATTTAAAAAATGTATTTAAGACTTTATTTTTTTCGGAGTTTTGAGCTGATCATCTGGTTGCCTGCATATGGAAAGTTTCTGGTGGCTACTCATCCCCTTTGGTCTCCACAGAGGCGATTTGGTTCCCTCTGGCTGTGGCYGGGACGGCTGGTGGGGACCGTAGCGCATCTGTTAGACAGGCTCTGCCCGCGGGCAGGTTTTAGCAGGCTGAAGCGAGCTCCGGGGCAGGACTGGGGCAGGTCTGGCTCTGCTGGAAGGGCTGGAAACCCAACAGGCAAAGGCAGTGAAGAGATGAACCAGCACTGCAGGAGTCTGGGCTGGGAGAGCAGAGGCGGGTTTTGTTTTGCCTAATTTAGGGGTTTTTTTGAAGTTATCATTCTAATTCTGAACTAGTCCAGMTCATTTCTGCTTACACGCTGTAGGCATGTCCAGGCGGTGATTAGTTTATCCAAAGATAGATGTCCAAAGTCAGACTGTGCTTTTTGAGCTGTTGTCTTCTTTCTGTCRGTTGCAGTGGTGGCTTAGGGGCACCCTGGAGTTTGAGATGTCTTTTAGACCCCTAAAATGAGATGAGGTGTCCTCATCATGTCTGACTTAGCTTCTCCCCTGCTTTCCTAAGATTCTGTTCTCTTCATGGGAATTTTAATTCAATTTTGAATGATGGTGTTTGATATTGAGAAGAAAGTTTAATACCGAAACTTCTGCAGAGGGTCTGCTTGAGCCTGGGGAGAGGTGGGAGGGGTGTGAACTCTTCCTTGATGTCAATGAGTTGTTAATTCAGAGAAGTGATTTAAATGTATTACTGATTATTCTTTGCCATGTGGAGTCGCAGGGATAATGTATGTACATAATTTTCTGAGTCTTAAATTCCTTGTGTTACTAAAACGTAGCCAGCTCCTAGAAGATAACATCTTTACTGAAGTTTTTTTCAACTTGCTATCAACTTCAGATACCTACCTAGGAGAACGGGCACCATAACAGAAAATAAATCTCTTGGGCAAGTTACCCGTCCTACACGTTGCTGGATTTTAAATTAATACCAAATGCTTGGATCGGGATGCAGGCAGCGTTGTGGTCCATGTGACAAGCTTTTACTGCTGCATATGGCGTAGGGGATGCATAAGGGAGCTCTGAATGTACTAGGATGCTAGTAGTAGGAGGTTACACTTCCGTGGACATAGGCTATATCTTTCTACCTTTCATTTTTTTTAATTAAAGAAAGAATGGTTGTAGGTTAAGCAACAATGATGGACTTGGAGAGAAAAGTGAATATGGAGGAAAAATAGTTCTGCTCTATTTAGAAGGGATGAATACYGTCAAGTTGTAAAGTTTTAGAGAAATACCGATTTTATGTTTTTATTCACTTGCAGCACAAGAGCGGAAAAGCTGTTGAACAGCATTTGCAAGAAGAGAACTCATTGCCACGAGGTGTATTTGAAATCAAGATTTTAGCAGGTTTGCAGTGAAACTTTTTTTTTTTTTTTGATAATGAAAAAGGGGAGATGAAAAGGTCACCTCAGGAGCAAATGTTTCTTTAGCTGTCTGGTGCTGTTGAAGAGCTTCTATAGGCTGTTTTTTTTCCAGTATTTCTTCATTGTGAGGTTCCTGATGTCTCTAGTTTGTGTTCCCATCCCCATCTATAGGCCTTATTTCAGCAGAAGTGGAAATATATATTGAATGATGTCTATCCAGCAGTGCTTGTAAATGTGCAGTACTGTAAGTGTGTACCTAAGACTTGCTGAACATGGTCAGACTTGCAGACATGTCCTGTTAAAGGAGGATGGAGCATCGAGTTAGAGGCAGAGCATGATGGCAAGTGGAGCGGTAGCCTAGCCTGGCAACTCCTATTTTCCTATTACCAGACCAGGTATTTCGGTTGTGAAAACCGAACTAGCTTACTTGGGTTACCACATCTTATTAAACAACGTAGCTCCTGACATAAACTAGTTCTTTGTGGGAGTCTCTTTAATTTGATGTTCAGGTAGGACCCTGGGATGACGAGCTCCTGCAGTCGGTGGGTTGGCTGTGGTGCTTCTTGCAGGAGCCCTGTGCCGTACAGGAACTCAGTTTGTAGAAAACAGTGCTATTCCGAAGCATTTATGAGTTTGTTTTAGTGCTGCCAGAAAAGGGACCAGGAGGATGGAGATGATCTTTCCCCAAAGAAGCCCGTCCCAGCAGCTCACGACAGCCTTGCCCGCGGTGTCTCAGACGTGTCGGAGGCTGGAGAGGGACGTAGTCTCTCTTCCCATTCARTCCTTGGCCTCTGCTGACTCTTGCCAGCCAGCGAGCCGTGTGATGCCAGTTGCCATAACAGCTTTTGTCGTGTGGAAGCGTGTCCGTTGTTAGGCACGGAATTGTGGTGCTCCACAACGCATTTCGCTCAGCCCGCTGAGCGGTGGCAGCACTGATGATCGGGGCTGGAGCTGGAAGCTGTAGGACCTTGCTTTGCCCTGCAACGCGTGCAGTCATTTACGGCCGGGTGGGTGTGCAATCCTGTTACATGGAAACCATACTCCTGACGACTGCTGTCAAGTTGTCCAGTTCTGTGCAACTTCAGGGACTATGAAATTTCGTATCTTTGTTTTGTCAAATCTCTAGTCATACAGATTTGGAAGTCTGGTGCCTGTTTATAGGGGATTGATGGCACTTCCACAGTCAATCAGATTGCATTTTGCACTCTTAATAAGAGCGTGTGTGTGGGGGAAACTGTATGTGGGATTTTAATTTTAGCCTCATGGATTTTTCATAAAGTCTGTGACGCTCTCCGGAATAATGCAGTTATTCTTTCCCCTAGGGCAGTGCTCTAATTTACCTTGTTTTGGTTGCCTTCATGGCAGGTAGAGCAATTCTTGCCCTCTGCTTATTCAGTTTATCTAATAGTCAGCCACTGAAGTTATTTGACTGCTCTGGTGGGAGCACACAGTATTTAAATCAACAAATATTGAAGGCTTCATTCGGCCAGGTGCCTAGTGCTGAGCACTAGAAACCTCCATCTGTGGTTAGGGAGCTCATTTTTTTGTTTTCTTCTGGCACTGACTTTGCTGAAATAATTGTTTTAAYGGCCACAGCATGGTCTTTTAAAGACACCAAATGCAGAAAGAGAAACAAGAATTGAAAGAATAAGGGCATAGCTGTTGGCTCCTTCTGCCCAAGACTTTTCAAATAGTTAAATAACAGCRAAAAAACTAGCACTTTATATTTTCCCAGTCAGAGTCGTTGCTATCCAAAACAACCCCCTGTGCACCCTATGAGAGCTTTCAGCACACAGAAGGTGGTCTGGGTGGCGTGAGGGGRCAGCAGATGGAGGTGATGACTTCGGGTCGTGCTTGGAGAGCCACTCAATTACTGCCTGCCGGAGGTGGGGTTTCTGCTTGTGCCCCCCTGCATGTGCTCCAGTGAGCACCGATAAGCTCTTTTTGGAAGTTTTGGAGCTCRTTTTGGAGGCTCTGAGCTGGCAGAGCCCATGTGGGAGGCAATTGCAGGCTGAGCTGCCTGGGTTTGGTGGGAATGGACCGCTTAGTGCAGGTGTCTCGTCAGGAAAAATGGCCAGAGTTGAACCCCAGGGAAGAGTTACCACTTGTCATCAGGTTTTGAAGACACTTTCCCRTAAGATGCTTAGTGCCCAACATGTGTGGCTTTCAGCTGGAAACACGGGGCAGGACTAGGACTGCCCCTCTTGTAATTTATGGGTAGAACTAGGCTGCAGCAAGGCAAGTGCTGCAGCAGGTCTTCGAGCCCCAGCCAACCTGGTTTGAATTCAGCGTTGACCAGGCTTCAAGCTGGAGGCTGAATTGGATGGTCTTAGTGTATTGACCAGTTCTAGGAGAGCTTTCAGTTCGATGCAGGAAATGTTTGTCTTTAAATCCCAGATGAGCACCAAAAAATGGGAATTTTGGGGAGTAATATGATTGTTGCAGGTACCAGAAASCATTGGTTTTAGAGACTAGGTCTGCAAATGCTGTTTGTGCAGAAGTCGGTATCAAATAGATCTTTTAGGTCAACCCAATGGTAAGGCGATGAACTGAATGAATGCTTTAAAAAGAGGGTGGAAAGAAGGGGGTGGGYAGACCCTCAAATAGTTGGGGGGAGATTTTTTTCCCAGTTGCCACAAACTGGAAAGGGAATTTGGTGCTTTCTGGGAAGAGCTGTTCTGGTGAGCTGTGCAGCACCGCTCCTCCAGACTCACCCAGCCCTGCTGGTGTTGGCACTGAGCTGTGGGTGCTTGGGGGCACACAGCAAAGCCCTGCAGAGCTCGGCTTTGAACAGTTAGCCCAGGTGTGTTGGACTTGGGATGCAGGATCTTGGTTCCTCCTCATGCTTTAGCCTTGCCTCAGGTTTTTGCCAGGTCAGCAGAGACATTCAGAGTATTGTTTTCCTTGAGCGTTTGGGCTTCAAGAGCAGCGTGAAGGGAGATGCTGATACCCAGCATGCTGCTCTGGCTTGCAGAGTTGTCCTCCGGTTTGACTCTGGGCCCTTCTGAATACCGTAGGCAAAAATTGTTTTGATTCGAGCTGGTTGTAAATCAGTCCTACCTGCTTTGACAGCCCACTTGGACAAAGCTTTCGCTGGTACTTCTTGTGATGCTTTTCATAACTGTCTGGCCTCTGGAAGGAAAACAATACAAGGAATTGCTAACAGCAGGTTGATTTAATCGTTTTACTGAACGTGCCAGTGAATTGTTATCACTCCTGGTTGCCTGGGGAGCTGCTAGTTTGTCATGTTGGAAACCTTTCTGCAAGTACATGGCATTCATACTTGGGTTTTTTCAGCTCAGGTCTGAAATCTCTGATGGGACAAATTCATTGGTGGGGGGAGCATGGAAATGTTTGGAAGGGAGGGGAAAAAAACTTTTTACATGCCTACCTGTTTTAACTATGCGTGAGCTTTTAGTCAGTCTGCAAAAATCTCGCTGCATTTGAATCATGTAATTATTTTAGTCTAAAATTGCATTTAACATGCTTCACCCCTGTGTTTACTCTGGCTATTGCCTCTGAAGTGACACCGTGAATCCTGCTCCTGTGCTGCTTCATCCTGGCAAAAGAGCCGGTCTCCACTGGACAACATTTCCAGGAGAGCTGTGATTGCCAGGGAGTTACTCCTTGCAACATTTCGTTTAGTGACATTTAGCTGCTGAGCTGTGTCTGTGCCACAAAAACTTACCTGTACAGCCCTACCAGCAAGCTTTTCTTGTGTCAGTCTGGCATTGTGAAGGGCTTTGCCAGAGATCTGAATGCACGATTGGGCAGCGTTTTGTTTGACGTGAGGTGTTGACATATGTTCCACTAAATGTAATTATTGGAAAAGCTAAAGATAATATTTACCTTGAAAAATCCATAGTTGGGAATAAATGGCCACATCTGCAGCTCTGGCAAGTGAGAATGAGTGCACTGCTTTCAACTGAGCCACCTACCCCAATTTTCACCATCTGAGGATCCAGGCAAGCCGGTCAGGTAGGTGAGTGAGCAACCTAAACGGATGTGTGTGTGTATATATATATCTCAAGCAGTTTTCTGGGGGAGAGGTTTGCTCTTCATTAGCCACTGTAAGTAGCTGTACCTTCTCTTTGGAGTTTTGATACCGCTTGTGACCCTTTCTTTCTCCTTTCTTCCTCCTTATCCTCCCTCTTTCTCCAGGGTTTAATGCCATGGCTGCAGATGAAAGTGCTACAGAAAAGCAAGTGGGGGAACCAAAAATGGCAGTAGATGGTGAAACCAACGGTTCCTGTGAGCACAGCGAAGCTAGTAGCCACCCAAACCCAGCTAAAAACACTCAGGACAATACGAAAGTGAGCCAGCAGGACTCTAGTACTAAATTAAATAGGATAGCAGAAAATGGCATTTCTGAACGAGATGGCGAGACTGGGAAGCAAAACCATATGAAAGCTAATGACTTCACACAGACTTCTGTAACAGGGAGCAATGGATATATTCTAACCAAGCAGATGGCACAGGAGCAACCTCTAAGGACTACCAGCACCTTTGCTTCTCTCACCGGCCATGCTGCAAAAACCCTTCCAGGAGGAGCAAGCAAAGGGAGAACTGTGGGCTCCTTTTCTCAGATGCAAGCCACGATGCCAACCAAGCTCGGGGAGGGCAGTAAGGACATGGATGCTAAAAAAGCCGCCGCTGCTAACACTGAAGTCAAGGTCCACAGAGCACGGAAGACAATGCCTAAACCCACCCCTAGCCTGGTAATGTATATGCCCAGCGGTCCGTGCTGCTGCTGCTGCGATTGCTCTTGGCTTTCCTTGAGTGCATGAGAGGGATACCTTGCCGCATGGGGACGTGCGTAATTCGGAGGTGTCCCTCTGAGTGGATTGATTTTTTTTTTTTAATATATATTTATTTATTTTTATTTTTTCTCTTCCTTCAAAGAGACAGAGGTGTTAAAATAGTCATATGGCTACCACCAGCTCTCTTCCCCAACGGGTTTCTAAGTATATAATTGATCAATGACCTTCTCCAACAGATCTATGCGAGACACTAAATAGCCTTTCTCTCTTGGCTGTATTGTTCATCAGCTGTCTGCTGAAATCCAGAGCTGCTTGTGAAACAAATTAGATTTCTTATAAGTTTGACCCAAAGGAAATTAAGCATAGCATGTTAACTTGAGGCTTTTCCTAAGCTTGGAAGCTGTCAAGAAGCTGATATGTTAGGCAACTTGATTGCATTGCCGTATCATTATAGTAGTAAAGCAGATGATGTTTTCTCTCTCTGTATGTTGCCTGCACTAATGCAACTTGTTCAGAAATCTTCACTCCAGAATCCTTAGGGGTGGATTTACCATCACTTATTAAAACAGAGCTCTGACTTTTTTTTAGGAGGCAAAAGGAGATGTGAAGTCATCTGGTGCGTTCATGTTATAGTAGGGTGAACAGAAATGGGCCTTTCTTTGTCATTGGCCAGGTTTGGTTCTTTTGGTTATTTTTTTGGTTCTTTTGCCAAAGGTAGGGGAAAGATACTGGAACAGGCAGATCTCCACTACCGGCATTTGGTCTCCAGCCCTGTGACATTTTATATTTAGCTACAGTGAGCTAGATCCTCTCGTTGTGCTATGTCTACTGATGCAGAGAGGCTGGCCTTTAGGTATCCTGCACCTAGGTCAAGGAAGGGATTGCGAGCCCTGCTTGGCAATGTGAGTCACACCCAGAAATAAATGGGAGGCTGCTGCAGCTTTGTAAAGGTTGGTGCAATGGATTGCTGTTAGCTACCAGCGTATTACGGACCAGCAAATGCAAAGTGATCCTCAGATGTCACCCACGTGTTGCAGCACGGCAGTAATAGGATGTGATGGTCTCAAAGCTGTGAATCGCTGTGGTCTGGAGCAGGGGAAGAGAGAGAAAAAAAGAAGGTGGGTGGCACCTAGCCAGCCACAGATGGGGAAAGGTGCCCTTGGCTGCGGCACCACCTGCGCCTGCGGAAGCAGGTGGGAGTCCAAAGAGCACATCAAGATTACAAACTTGTGGGCACCCAGCCTCAATAGTAGGGCAGAAACCACGCCTGCCATGATTTCCCAACCATTGTCCCAAACCGCTAATTTCCCCTCTGTCTTCCCCTGACTGCATTTGAATTCTCTCGCTCTCGCACCCCTGCTGTGTTTTCTGGCTAGCGTGCGGGGGAGCCCAGATGCAATACATGCAGCCTGATGAAAATCTCGTGTAAGGCTTTGCAACCAAAACTGCCTCGCAGCTTTCCTCCAGCAGCCTGTTGTGCTCTTAAATTAGGCCAGGCAAACCCCCAGACCCTTGTGGAATTTGACAGGGAGAGATCCCTTGGGGCTGAGCAATTGAAAGAGGCAATTCCCTTCTAAAAGACGACTGCTCGGTTAGGAGGGAGTGTTTTCCTCATTCATATTTTATGGTACATCAAAAGAATATTTTTACGCAACCCCTTGGGCTTCAAGGTTTGTCTCTAGAAAGCTGCGTGTAACGTTTGCGAATGCTTGCAGTGATGGTGCTGTTGATCGTTATTTGCTCACACAGTAACAGCGGCTTCAAAAACCAAAGCCTGCAGTTGCTGGGCCACTCTAGAAAGTGCATAGCCTGTCCTCAGCACCTCCGGCCATTTCCCTGGGGCTTAAAATAGGGAGAGAAACAAAATTCACGGGAAGAGTGGTAATAAGAGGCCATTCCCATGTTCTCTGCTCAAGCCTCTGCATCTGAATGTGAACCCAAGATTTGATCTCATCTCTGCAAGACAATAAAACATCTGTTTTGTTCAGCCTTCCTGATAATTGCTACCTAATTTTTCCCCATTGTCTTTCGAATTTACATGCTATTTTCTTTTGAGTAGCAGAGTCCTTTCTAGTTGTCATTTTACTATCCTGATTATTTCTTTGTTGAGCTGCTTAGAAGAGGCTCATCAGCACAGTATTGCAGTAGCTTTTCATGCACCAGCCTCCACGTTCACACTTTTTCCCCTTCAAAAACACCTTGATATCAGGTGCTGTATTCCAGGAAATAAATTGTGGAAATCACCCAGAAGTTGATGTTACAGGACACAGTAGTTTTCTTTGCTAATATTTTTTAGAGTATTGTTGTTTTCTTGGTAGACTGTTCTTGTAAACCTGTGCTGCCTGGGAGAAGGAGGGGAGAAAGGTATTTTGTTGCCTGCAAAGTGTAAACATTTGTTCCCCCCGGCTCCTGTAGAAACCCATTGGGGCCAAAAAATTATTTTCTGTAATCCAGTAGCTGTCAGGGGACCTTGGTAGCCTTTTCCTGCACATGTGGATTGGTCTTTGAAAGGAAGAAAATAATTTTCTCACAAATTTAACCAGCTTTTTCTCTGTTTAGGAGTTGCTTCCTGAATTGGGATCGAAGCTGAATCTGAAACAGGTGACAATTTTAATTGATGTTGTCGCATGTTAATGTGGTTTTTGAACAGAGACCTCAGAAGAGTTGTTGACAGCATCATTTCTGCTCCCCTTCTGATTAGTGCAGTAACACAAACGCTGCATCTTTAGAAGAATTTCTTTCTTTCCTTCCTAATCCGTTTACAATCCTGTTAAGAACCCAAAACTTCCCAGGACCAGGCAACAGACTGAAAGGCAAGTGCGTGTGTGTGTCCTGAGCTTGGAGAAGGCCTTTCTGCTCAGAAACTCCAGTTTCTACACTTAACGTCACTAAGACATGTGTGGAAGGGATAAGGGATGGTAGGTAGTGATAACCTCCCGTAGCTATCTCAAGATAGGCGGAGCAGATGGCTGAGTAGGGAATCCCGAGTTATGTTTCTGTTCATTACGTAGTGACCACGAGGCTGCAGTTTGAGGTGTGTGTCTCTAGTGGTATTTTTTTATGCTGTGCAGAGGACAGGGTCAGGGGAACTGAACTGTCAGAAGAAATAGTGCAAAAATCCGTGAAAGTAGTATCTCAGCCTAATTTCACAGTGTGAGCCCAAAACGTAGGGTACCAATTTAACTGGGGAGGACAAAGCCTGGGCAAGGAGGAGGAGCTTGGAGCAGGAGATGCTTTGCTTATGTTGGTGTTTCTACCAATATTCATCAGACTATACCTTTAAGCAGTGTTGCCGCTAAGTATCTGATCCCAGGACTGGTAAGCTGCTTTCGTTCTGTGTGCACGCAGGTGTTGCTGTTGCTGTAAAGTAGTATTTTCCGTGTCAGTGCCCAGCAGTACCATGGCGGTGTGCTGACGTGGTCTGTGGGTTGCTCTGCAGGAGCTCCTGGCCTAAGAACATCTTGTGTTCATCTCTTGGGGCCAGGCAGGTGGCAGTTGGTGGTTTGCAAGTGTCTGGGATTGCTCAGCAGGCTCAGACCCTCTAATATGCAGAAAACTCAAAACAAAGGGCAGGTCCTGATGGGGATGGGGATATTGTCTCCTTGGGGGGAGAAAAATAAATAAAGAGTAGAGGGCATAGTGAAACAGAACTCCCCATCTGATGGCAAGTGCTGCTGTCAGCTTGTCTGAACCTAGAAGGTGCACCCATCGAGGACCCTTTCCAGAGGAGTACACAGGTGTGCTTGGGCAGACTCAAAAGTGTGAAGTCCCTGTGTGCGAGTTTGGCCACAGCTAAATATCCCCTATGGGAAATCTCCTTCAGGAGTGATGAGGCCATAGACTACTGTTGGGACTTCTTATGTAGAGGGTTTGCTGCAGAGGGAGGTAGAAAGTGAATGTACATTGTGCGGTACTTTTAATTTTGTACTTAACTGGTTGTACTCGTGGTGCTGACACGGCCGCGCCGGCTGAAGGTGGCTGCCCCAGCTGCCAACCGCAGCCCGCAGAAATAACCGTTCCAGTGCCGGGTCCCCAGCAGACCTGTTTCTGTCAGGAGGCTTGCTGTCGAAACTGGTTTGAGCTACCCTGTTTCATTTTGACTGATGTGTGACACTCCCTTCCCTCGAGCTGCTTGATCTAGGAGGGGACAGGGACGAGGACTGGGGTCTCCCCTGACCTGTCAGCGTCCACACCTCTGAATGACACTGGTTCTGAAACCCATTAAATGCAGGTTTGTAGCTTGGTTTAGCACAGTCTGCCTGGCAGCCTAAACCCCTATGATTTTATGCAGATACGTGACCACACACAAATCGGTGCAATTGTAATCAAGTCACACCGGATAAATGGGCACGTGTTAATCTGCAGATAAAAGGACATTAATAGGTGGATCAGCCTTGCAGCTTGTCTGATCTAGATGAAGACCAAAGCCCTGCAGGTTTCTTTTTGTTGCTCCAATGTAAGGCTTAGGCAGGGGTCAAGATCCCCTGGCAGCTGCGGTGAAATTCAGTAGTGAAAACTATAATTCTGCAGCAGCGGAGGAAAGGGAGAGTAGCACCACTACAGCTCCTACAGGCACTGTCATCTGCTTGTGATAAATTTTTTATAGCAGACTGGTATTTCTTGCTTAAATATCATTCACCAGTTGTTGGAGGCAGATACCCCTGGGAGCTGCTGCTTTGTGCTGTTCAAAGGCAGTGCCTTGGTACAAATCTCGTTACCCCTCCGCATCCGACTGATGGATGGAGAGAAGAAGGTTGCTCGGTGACAGCTGCCGTGTTGCCCGGTGGCAGTGGCGGTTAGTTTAGTCCTCCTGGCTAGTTGGCTTTGGTTTCAAGCTCGTACTGTGCCGGAGATGAAAGTCCTTAAAAGAAGAGAAATAGAACAGCTTGTATGTCTAAGCTGGAGATGGTTTCAGGTGTCGAGAGCAAACAGCAGTCCTGCAGCACTCTTCAAAGCTGCCCTGCTCCGAAGCAGGACCTGCAGGACCTTTGCCAGTGTCCTTGCACCAATACACGGATGGAGTTCTGGTCTGGTTTTTCTTCCGTTGTTGCTAGTTTGCTTGCTTTGGTAACGGAAAGACCTCTTAATCGCTGGGCTGTGGGAAGAATGCTGTGTGTGGTCTGTCGAACCAACGCGGGGTTTAATTAGTAAGGGTTGTTTGTTCTGTATAGTTGCTTTTGGAATAAAAAAAAAGGAGCATATTCTGTCTTTTGCCATTTTTAGTAACTTCTCCCTGCTGCTGCAGGGGACTTCTGTGCCAATAATCGAAACATGGTCAATCCCATTAAAATGTAGGAAGCACTTGCGTTTAATTTTTATAAACATAAAATATTGTGTTCTTGTCCCAATCTAAGCAGTTTTCTTGACTATTTTTCTCACAATGGTGTCGGACTTAGTTGTTGGTCCCATTTTTGTTGTTCCAGACAAAAGCATCTCTGGAAATGTTGGCCTGAGCTGTCTCCAGCTTCTTGACTATTCCTTGCAATGCCCAACATGAAATAGTGACTTTACAGCCTTTTGCTTAGGATGAGCTGATACCACATGAGAAGCTGTGAGAAATGAAGACATTAGCAATGCAGTTTCTTTCGCTATAATTTTTGGTCCTTTCGTGGCGTCCAGTGGTCCACACATGTGGTGGTTGGGACAACATACGAACAGAGGGAGCTCAAACTGCGTCCTGGAGTTGCCGTTGCACCGGACGCTCCTCACTGAACTTCTCTAAATCTGTAGATGAAAACAGAACTGTGCTTGACTGTTAAAAATCTAAGTATAATTGGGGAAAAAAGAAAAAGACCACAGCTGTTTTGGACAGGGATAACACACAGCAGTGGAGTTTATTTAGGGTCAGGAATAGTGCTTCTCGCCTCTAATTTTGCTATTTGCAGTGGAGCCCATGTAGGTGTTAGATGAAAGCACCTCTGCTCTCTTGAATGTTTGTTGGTTTAAGTGAAGGAGGATGATCTTCATCCAGTTTCTGAGCGGAGGAGTCTGCTTAGTTAAAAATGCGGGCAACTCAAAGTGTGCATACCCTCGTTAGTATTCTTAGCAGATCGGTCCGTGCCCAACAGATCACTGAAAGCCATGCATCGCTTTCCCGGCGTGGTTACTTCTGCTCCAGCATTGCCATTTTCCACCTTTAGCAGAGGACTCTGGATCTTCAGGAAGCAAAGCAGCATGTTAGGATTTGTCACAGCAAAGTCGATGAGTAGATGTTGACTAGCGATCATCTCTGTCGGGGTCTTTGAAGCACCTGCTATTTGCAGCCCCCTTTGTGCTTTGCCAGCACGAGTGTCCTCTGCTGGGGGAAGGTAAGAGAGGCCGTATGCCAAGAAGCAGGAGTTTGTTTGGATGGATGCTGGGCTGCAGTCAGTTTTGTAGATACCTGCTTGATACTGTGCCTTGTGCTAGGAACGGGGAGGGCAGGAGGAACCCATCCATCAGGAAAGTGGAAGAAAGTGGCATGTGACAGGAGCATTAATTGTAATCAGCTGTGCCAGTGACCACGAAGCCCACGGAGGTGGCTTAGAGCTGGGTCCTACCAACCCCAGGCTGGGGCATGGGGTGGCAGGGCTGGAGGCAGCTGCTCTGCCTGCCCTGCCTGTTCTGCAGAGAATCCTTGGTCTGAGGTTTTCCTTGGGACAGCCTTTTCCCTAGCAGGAAACTTGTCGGAGCTAAACGGATGTGCAGCGTTTTGAGAAGTCCTCTGATGGTGCTGGGGGGTTTGCAGGTGGATCTGTGAGCTTTGTAATTTTTTGTTTCCATTTTTGATAGGAGTCAAATAATGTTTCCATTTTTGATTTTTTGTTTCCACTCCTTTGATAGGCGTCTGTTGTGCCCCAAATAGTCTAGCACCCACTCGTCCCACTCCCAAATGCACAGTCTGTCTTTTGCCTTTGCTGTTTTTATTTGAACCTGCCCATTCTCCTCTGCGGAGAGGTGTCAGGTGCTGGTTGTAACCTGGGCAGTGAAGGATGCAGAATATCTTTGCGAGGAAGGGCCCAGGTATGCTTGAACCAGCTCTTAGCCAGCGTGATGGGATTTTAAGGAAGAAGAAATTTCCCAGCAGACCAGTGTGCTAGATTAGCAAAGCCTCTCTTCTGGGAGTGTTTAAATTTGGAGCAGGTAGAGCAGAGCATAAAAGCTCAGTGTAGGAGACCAGGATGGGCTGTACCTACAGGCTCGAGTTAAGGAACTGGCAGAATTCAGAGACATTAGAAATGGGAAGAGAATTAAGTTTCATCCACTAAACACTCTACTTGCTGGAAGGGTAAAATTTAATAAGAACAGCAAAGAGGTAACTGTTTTATCTAGCTAAGTATGGAGAAAGATGGTGAGAAAACTCTGTGTGGACTGAGTATATGAGTGCTTTCAAATCTTCACTGATCCTTTTTATTACAAGCCTTAGATTTAGGATTATTTATATACATGTGTGATATATATACCTATATGTGTGTGTGTGTGTGTGTGTATGTTTTACTACTGGCCTGCTCGGCTTCCCATGCCATCAGGCTTCCTGAGAAATCTGGTCACCTCCCTGCGGGAATTCTTGTTCTTTAGCATTGCTGCATATGCCTCCAAGTAATAATCCAGATCTCACAAGGCTTAATTTGATTTTAAAAACTGTTTTACCAGAATTGCCATGAAAAAGTCACATTTAACAGTTGTCATGCAGCCCTATTGAAGATTTTTAATTTATTTCCATATTGTAATTACAGGGGGAGAGAAAAACCCCAAGCTAATAACATACTACTTTTTAATTTAAAATTTGATTATGTTCTTCCAAACAGTCTGGCATGGTCTGAATATGAGTTCTTGATGTTTGGGAGTAACAGCACGTTTTATCAGAGACCAGTTGCAAGAACCTGCACTTAAAGGACAAAAAAGTGCAGCCCTTATGTACACTTGTTGCAGGCAGCTCTGCATTAGATCTGCCTCCCAAGCTCATTTTTCTAATTTTAAGTTAAAAACGGAAAGCAGTGGATGTTCCGGGGGACTTGGGAATTCTCAGAATAATCCTGTAGCCAAGAGTTACCGTTAACCTTTAGATCTATAAACTAGGGACTTCTAAGAGGTATAAATAGTATTGTTGAGACTATTACTGGCATACTGTGCCCAGCACTCCTCATGTACATTTTTTAAGGAGTAGAAGAACTGGGAGCAGTCTCCGGAGTGTCCCGGTGTCCAGTAAATCATCCCAAGGACACTTAATTTGCTCATTCTATTAAACTTATTGAAGAGAAAGTTTAAAAAAAAAAAAAGTTCATCATAATCCATAAGTATCTACTTGGAGTGAGAATTTCTGATGATACAGGGTTTTTTAATTTAGTTGAAAAAGCATAATGCATTTAATTATTTGACAGTGAGAGCAATTAAGCATTGGAACAGCGTATCAAAGGATGTGGTAGATTTGTCGTCTTTGAAATCATTAATCCAAGACTAGATGCCTTTTAAGAGAAGATGTGGCAATTCAGCCATAAGTTATGGGCTTGATGCAGGAATCATTGGCAATTTGATGGCCTCTTTATGCGGGTCATTTCTGATTATCATTACAGCTTTTCTGTCTGCAACCAAGTCCTCGCTTTCTGCCAGCAGTGTGCACGTGGCAGAGCCGTAATTAGGAGAATCAGTTGCTTCCCCATTTGTTCACAAAGTCACATTACTTGAAAGTGTTTAGGAGTGCCTATCTGGGCCTGGACTTTAAAGAGTGTTTTTATTGCTCGCTGCTTTTTTTCCTTTCTTTCTTTTGCCTGGATTCCTCTTTCTTTTTTGGTATTTCAGCTGTTGCTTCAGAAGTCCCATAAGAAGTATTTTCCTGCAAGTGGAGCAGCACTAAAACGTTGCCACCGCAGAGCTTGTAATCTGCTAACTGTGCTCTTGGTTTTCTGGAGCGCCTCTGCCAAACCTGCCTCCTACTTGACAGTTGAGTGGACAGATGTATGGAGAGGTGTGGATGCAGCTAGGTCATCTGTTAAATACATAAGAGGGCAAATCCAGTGTAAGATGTCAAATTAGAGTGGCAGCATTTACCCCACTCTCTGCTCTTACAGTGGTTGCTGCAAAAGGTGCAGCGCTGTGGGACATGGGGCTGTAGGAACCCTGCTTTCATGCCCGAAGGTGCTGGATGAGACTTTGCATTGAGTACAAGCTCGAATCAGAGTGGGTGCAAGCTGTCTTGGGGCCTGGGAGCCTGGCTCCAGCGACAGAGAGTGCAGGAGCAACTACAAAATTATCATCTTGAGCCTGATCAGGTTTTCAGTAGGAGCTTGTAGCCTGCCCTGTGTTTGGTGTTGCAGCAGCTAGGTCGGCAGTACCTGCGCTAGCTGGTTTAAGGTAAGCTCGGGCAGGTGTTTGCTGCGGCAGTGCACTGTGGGTGAACCTACAGTGTCAGGCAAATACCTTCTTTGCTCGTGTTTTTTTTGTGTGCTAGGCTAGAGGTGGGAGACCACAGCCTTTGCTAAGCCTTGATTGTGCCAAATGCTGTCCAAAAGGAAGGATCCCTTCCTGTTGCTGCCTGCTCTTCCGAAATGTCTCCGCAAGACACCGTTCTCGTGCGTGCTTGACGTGACAGCCGCACTCGGGGCTGGTTTCAGGGAATAGGTGCATGTGTTGTATTCATTCTTCTTCTCCGGAGCCAACCAAATGCCTGTGTAAATAGTGTTTGATCCTTTTCGTCATCTGCAGTTGCTTTGCATCTGCCACCTCTGCCTCTGCGAGGTAGCCTTTCACCTTCGAAGGCAACAGCCTTCAACAAGTGAAGGAGCAGCAAGCTGGCAGTGTTCTTGCAGTCTTTAGGCAAAGTAACATTATGTGCTAGAGGAGGGGCTGTGTGCTTTTGCTTTGAATGTGTGGTCCTATCTTCAAATGAAAGTGATTATGTTTGAGAGAAAGGAATTAAATTTATTTTCTTGATTTTTTTTTTTTTTTTTTAATGCAGAGGCTCAATTTAACTGCATTTTGTTTTCCAGCATGCAAGTAAAGACCCCAAAGATGGGAGAGACAGCAGAGATCAAAAAGAATCCAAGGAGGAAGGCAACAAAAACGTCCTGGAGTTTGGGAAGCCGTTGCCGTTGCCCTCTCTCCCGGGCCTTCACCAGTCACTACCTCAGAACCAGAGCTATGTGGCCACCACGAAGTCGCAGACGGGTAAAAAGGACAGAGTTAAAATTCCTAACCCACCTCTCAGACATGTGTGTATGTGGTTGAGTGGGAGATGAGGCAGGTTAACAAGGACTGAAACCTCTGTTAGTACCTTTTTCCCACTGAATCTCCTTCAGGGTTTCCTTTCCTGCTGGCATCAGTAGTGCTGCTGCCGTAGACAGATGCCGTTTCATCCAGCCACTTCTCTGCAAGTGGCTGTTGCACTGGAAGCGTGATGCTTGTGTCCTCCGGACTCCCTTCTGATCACCTCTGGATGTTGTACGGGGTACATTCGTGCAGTCCCCTGGTAAAGTAGCCTCCCAAGTGAAGTCCACCAGTTTTCTGCTCCGCAGGGAGCACCTGCCGTGCAGTCCTTCCTGCGCCACCTTGTTTCATGGGGTGCAGGTCCCTCCCAGGCAGCGTGGGCGGGTAGGCGTGCTCCGTCAGGCACCACCACACCGAGGATCACTCTTCTGCTAAAAGTTTTTGTTAGAGGAGACACTTTCATCCCATCTTCCCCTGTGATATTCTGAAGATGTTTCTGTCAATTCTGAAGGACTCTGTATATCACCGCAACAACTGCTTACCATGAACTACAGCCTTATAAAATGAAATTAATTGGGTTAACAGATATTTTTTGAGAGGTCTCTTCATAGATTTTTGGTGAAATTTTGTCATAGTGGAAGATGAAGAAATGCTTTCAAGGAACAGGCTGCACAGCTGCAAGCAGCAATACTGGTGCTGAAGCTGGCTGTTCCCTGCTGTACGCTATTCTTAAAAGAGACTGCACTAAGCATCCATCTGATGTGTATTCACCAAAGACAGCATCAGGCAGTGAGGTGTGATGACTGATTTGATTAGAAGGCCAGGAGGGAGACTTAACAAATTAAGACCCAATCAAACTAGTGAAAGGAATCAAGCAACTTCCATAGTAGGTGTGAAATGAGGTTAAATGGCAAATGGCTCTTTATTTAAGGTACCTCTTCCCTGTGTGTTCTTCAGTTATTGTACGATTGCTTTCATTGTAAGTTGGTATTATTAGCCTTGCAGTATCTATTTAAGCAAGTTGGATTCTAGTCAGCCTCCTACAGCATCAGCAATACTGCCAAACGCAGGCTAATTTAAGGATTTGATATTGTGTATAGTGATGTAGGGGCCAGAAGGAGCGTGGAGAGGATACTCAGAACTTGGGTGGGTTTGCAGCACTGGCAGAAAGCTCTTTGTGTGTTTGCACGTATGTGTGTGTCATCTTTTGGTTGACTTGTAAATAAATTAGTTGGAGTGGGAAGCCTTTTTCTCAGATTGTGCCCTCAAATGTGATTTCCTCCAGTACAGCCTCTACTCTCTATCCCTTCTATCCCTTCTTTTCATTCCTGAGCAAACTCTGGGTTTTTTTGCTTCTCTTTTCCAGCTGCTGCAGTATCTCGGAAGAAGAAACGGAGAATGGGAACCTATAGCCTGGTTCCCAAGAAAAAGACCAAAGTGTTAAAACAGAGAACAATGATTGAGATGTTTAAGAGCATAACTCATTCCTCTGCGGGTGCCAAGGTGAGGGGAGTGCTGAGCCCACTGGACATGTTTGTTGTCACCATACACATCCCTTGTCCTGCCTCACTAACCCCATGTATGTGCGCAGGAACGTGCTGGCCTGTTGCCGTCAGCATCTTCCATTCTGAGCCTACGTGGTGACAGCATCCTGGTGACAGCATCCTGCCCCTAGAAGCCTTGCTGCTTTGAAAATGGCTCTTTGAGGGTGGCTGTTCAGACTCTTAAACTCTTAATCAGACGTTTTCCAGTGAATGTCCCCTTCTGTCCCATGAGTCCTGTGAAACTGGAGAGATTTCAAGCATACCCCGTGTTGTAACCTTCTTGTTTCAGAGTCCTCAAGGTAACTGTCTAGTGTTGCTGCTTGAGGCTGTACAGCAAAACAACAGGTTATTCAAAAAGCTTTAGACAGGGACTCACTCCTGATCAAATTCTGCTTTTGCTGCAACCCATGCCGTGAAGTTTTGGTCTTTGAATTCAAGGAAAACAGTGCTAGGCTTTCATGGAGTGGAGTGAAAATCCCTTTCTCTGATCTAACTTCCCCTTCCATCCCCTAGAAACCTTCTTGCACCCTTGATGTGCCACAGTGGAGCTGCCCTTCCATATTTGAATTAGACTGCAGGGGTCTGTCTGAAGGCTTCTGCCCAGCAGCCCTCTTCCCCTTAATGCCTTGTACAACCCTAAGGCTGGAATGACTCCTCGTTCCCCAGCTCGACACGGTTAGGTGACACATGGCAGGCTCTCAGGCTGGCTTTGCTGGCAGCATTGAAGAGCTCTGGAGGGACGTATCGCCAGCTTTCCCCTGGCAGCTTTAAGGCTCCTAGCATAGAGGCGGTCTGGGATGGATTCAGCTGCTCTGTCCTATGAATTGATGTTGTCTTTGTGGCTCGTGTGCTTGCACAACTTTCAGGGTGAAAAGGACCTAGGTGATGCCAGCCCTCATGTGAACGGGGAAAGCATGGATGTAGACTCTGAAGAGGAAGACTCTGATGAGTTGGAAGAGGAGGATGATCATGGAGCAGAACAGGCAGCTGTGTTTCCTGCAGATGACAACAGGACCTCTAAAGACAGCGCGTCCGATGCAGACAACGCCAGAAAGGTATTCACATGCCCTGTGCAGGACTTGGAGTGGGATGGGACACTGCTTGTACCTGTGGGATAGGAGTGGCACAAGTTGAGGCAATTTTTAGGTTTTCTTAGGCTGCAAGATGGCAGAAAGCACAGCAGTGAAAGTGAGGCTTTTTGATGACCATTTCCTGCTCTCGATTGCATCCGTGAGAGTCTCCCCACCTACCCCCCAGTTTCAGCCTTGCTACATATTTCTGTGGTCCAGTATACATGCAGAAGCCCCACCACATTTAGTTAGGGGATTCACTGAACCAGTAACAGACATCTTCTTAATCTTGCTGGTAAAGCAATAAAATAGGTTTAGTTAATTTTTTCCCAAATCATGATGCATAGTGTAGACACGAGGCTGTTTCGGGATGATCACAGAAGTTAAGGTTTGGTTGGAAAACTTTCTTCTGGGGTCAAATTTTTTTTCCCTGTACCATCCCTATGGATGTATGATGATGTGCATTAACAGCCTTGGGTTCTTGTCGTGGAGAGGAAATTGTGTTAGTGCACACGTAGGCTGGGGCTGGGTGCTGAGCGCAGCAGGATGATGGGGGGGGATGCTCTGCTTTGAGAGACCTGACCTGACTGACTCTTTCTGTTCTTGGGCAAATGGTGGCTGCAGATTGATGATGGCGAGTCTGAGGAGGAACAGGAGTCTGGAGAGTCTGGGGAGGATGAGGAAGATGGAGATGAGTCTGACTTGGTAAGCTTGGCTGCTAAATGTGTCTTTCAGCCTTTGTCCTGTTGGTAATAATTTCCCCTTTGCACTGCTACCAGAAAGAGAGAGTGCAAAACAGTGTAGGTTCATGTCTCTGACAAAACTCTCTGAAACCACCCACACACATAGTATTGTTTTCCACAAGGTGCTTAACCCTGATCTGTGATACAATTAATTGCTTTCTGATACTAATTAATGGACTTTTGTTTGTTGTTTTCCACAAGGTGTTGACTGCTTTTAATCATTTGAACATTAGTAGAAATATTTAAGGGTGCTTACATTCTTCAGATGGGGACTTGGCAAGTGGTAGGAGCCAGCAATGTTTTCTTTAGAACCTGAAGCTCAGCATGGCTTTTCGGAGCTCAGGTGGAGTTGTTCATCAATCCACTGGCCCAGCCCAGAGCCTAAATTCGCATTGATCTGACATGCCACCTCATGGTACCAGATGAACAGCTGTTATCAGGGAGACATACAAATAGCACACAGACAGACAGACACTCCCTAGGAGGCTGTCTGTGTAGTGCTAGGGCAAGACTTCACCAGCTGCTGGTGATTTTTACTTTTTATTCTTAAATGGCTGGTGAAGAGAACCTGGGTTTTTTTTTTTTAATTTAAATTGTTGTTCGTTGATTGTCTCTGTCCCCCGCCCTCCCCTTTACTTTAAAATTTTGCTCCCTTTCCACAGCATCTCAAGTTGAGGAGCCAGCATTTAAGGCACCCCAACTCTTCAGTCACCTTTAGAAAATTCTTGGCTTCATTTTCTTGATGTTTTGAGCTGAAAGTAGAAGTGACCAAGTGAATCTTTGAAGCTCTGTAGAGTCTTGTTCCTTGTGCTCTGACACTACAGGAGCCAGAGAGGACCAAGCAGCAGTGGCTGTGTAGCCTGCCCCTTTCTTTGGGTGGCTGAGGCCAGTCTGTAGCGTTAGCTCAAACCAAGGGTTGAGCTTGCAGTCAAGTCCAAACTCCCAAGTCATATCTCCACATCGTAGACGGTGATTTTTGCTCTGCTCATACCTGGTGAGTCACTTGGTTCCCTAGACAGGGACTGGCTCAAATGCAAACCTCTCCCCCACAAGCAGTGTGATGCAATTGGTGTAAGCCACGTGGCGGGGCACAGCCGAGCCCACGCTCGGGGACGGTTATCAGGGACAGCGTAGACGCACCGTAGAGCTGCCCTGGAGAGCCAGGGCTCAGCACCACCTTTGCCCGGCTTCGCTCACTGTGATAGCAGGGCATGGTGCAGCATCGGCTTCCTCTCAAGGTAGGCCATGAAGGTAGGGTCTGACCCAGCCGCTGTTAACGGTAGCAGGAGGTTTTTCATTTTCCCACCTCTCTCGGTGGGAGATGGAGAAGCATCAGGAGCTGGCAGTTTCAGTTTGAACGTGAATTTTATGATTGGCGCTGTGAAGAGTGCCTTAGAGGGTTGGGGTGCCCGATTCCCTGTTTTGGTGTTGACTTTGAAAACCCACCCCAGACAACTGTAATGTTTAAACCAAAACCCAAACCCTGTTTAGATTCATATGTGTGTCTGAATATTTGCTGCATGATTAGTCCGTGCTGATGTGATGCCCTGTACCTTGCTCAGGGAGGGGGCTGGTCTTCTACTATAGAGTTCAATTCCCCAGGGTCCTTCCCAGCCCTGTAAGGTGGCTTTCTACGTGCAAGGCAGATTTTTGTTGGCATTTTCTAGCATGACTGTGGAGCAATGTGAATATTTTAGTTTGAAAAAAACCCTCAACTTTTTCTGGGGAGAAGCTAAAAGTGCGCGTGTGGCTGCATACTTGCGTTGCTGCACGGAGGTGCTCAGCTACTACTGCGATGAGTGTGGTGTAAGAGTCTACATGGAAGAGAAAGTGAAGCATGCACTATTGAAATGACAGGAAATACACCCACACGTGTGCTTGTGTTTCCTTTTGGGTGCTATAAAGACATCTTAGCACCACTTGATTTCAAACCCCCAGTCCTTAAGGCCTTTTCGCATAACTCAAGCTGCAAGAAGGCTCTTTCGCATGGGCGCGAAGGACTGCTGGGACACTGATACCAACATGCCTTACATGCACATGGCCTCTCTGGTTATTCAGAGCTCGGAGTCCAGCATCAAGAAGAAGCTGCTGAAGAGGAAAGGAAAGACGGACAGTCCATGGCTGAAACCCACCCGCAAGAGGAGACGGAGGAATAAAAAGAAACAAGCCAGTGTGCTAGGTAACTAATTGTGTTTTGTTCCTTAACTACAGAGAAATTAGCCTTCCAGGTGGAGGGGTAAGGACCTGAGGCCCATAAGGCAGTGGCTGTTTGCAGAGCTCGCTCTTCCTTTGGAAGGATGGGCTGTATGATAAACCAGGGTGTGAACTTGCATCTCACTGGCCGTAATTGCTGGTGTGCACACTTCAACAGCAGAATAAATATGAGGTGGCTTTGTACTTGGTGGGCTGGAGGAATATTTTTTGTTCATGATCTCCCTTTATTTTAGAGTATGCAAAAAAGACTTCCTGGACTCATGTCCATGTGGACTCGTGTCCCATGAGTTTGGGGAGTGTGGTTAGATGCAGAAGGGAAAGGAAGGACCACCCCAGAGTGATGCTCAGTTGCTTTTAGATGGATGTTTCTCCAGTTGAATGGAATGTGCAGGTTGTCTTTGCTTATTCTGAAAGCACCACAGTGTTTGTAATGAGCTACGTCTGGCCCATCTCATGGTGCAGACATTGTTCGGGTGGTCATTCTTGTTTGACCTAAGCTACCCGGCACTCAGAAGAAGGTTTCAGTGGGCTTTGTCCTCTGAAAGCTGTGGGATGGGGAAAGCCGGGAGTGCAGGCTGGATCTGATTCTTCTTTTTGAGGAAAGGTAACAAGATGGGTAAAAAAAAGTGGATAGTGTCTGAAGTGATGCTGTGCCTTCAGCTTTGTTATTAAGGTTTCACACACCCAATGCCATCAAAGTTTATTCTTCTGTGTTTTCTAATTCTTTGCAAACAGGCCATTTTTTTATCAGCAGATTTGTGGCTGCTTCTGAGCTAAATGACCATGTTTCAGCCTCTGGTCTGGGGTTTGTCAGTTATCTGGTTTGCTCCTCTTCCTCCCAAGGTGGCCTTTTTCTCAAGAAGAAGTGAGGGCCATTGATCCCTTTCAGAGCAAATAGCTAATTCTTCATTTTGGATGCAGATGGTTTTCCACCCCTTCAATAAAGGTGGCAGCCAGTCTTTCAGGCTAATGCAAGTCTCTTGGCCAAGCCCAAGTGGGAGAAGCAAACCAGGAGAGAAAGCGAAGCCAAGCGAGTGCAAAGAGATTGACAATTCCCATGAAGGCTCTGAGGGGTCCCCACGCAATCTCGTCCCAGCGAGGGATCCCCGTGCAATCTCTTCCCAGCAGCAGCTCTGTTCACTTACAGCCAGAACTTGGCTTTTATGTTTTTCCCTCCCATTAAGCTGAATGTCACCTGTCTCGTCCTCTTCACGACATCCATGGTTAGCCGTTTTGCTCTGCCTGGCCGGAGTGCACCGGGAGCCCTTTGCAGCAGGTCGGAGGCAGGAGGATGCGCTGAGCCCTAGTTTCATCCTTTCCTTGTGCCATTTAAGCTTCTGCTGCCGATGCAGTACGGCAGCAGGCAGATGTGCCTTTCAGAGGCAGAACTTGTCTCATTTATTCTTTTTTTTTTTGTTGTTGTCACCTACCTAAGTGGAAGTAGAAAATCTGTCTGATCAGACAGGGAAGGAAATAAGAGATCAATCGTGTCATATATGCCCAGATGTTGCATTTTTGTAATTCTATGTGCATCTGTACTCATGGCCTCTCTGAGGAGCCTGCATACAGCCTGCTCACTTAAGTATGGCCCTCACACCCGCACGTGCTCGCACGCAATTTATGTATTTTATTATTACTGGGTTTTTTAGCCGTGTCAATACGCGTGTGTTTCCATCTAGGTGCCGAAGCCTATAAACCATCTTTGGGAGGCAGAGAGGGCCCCGGCCAGGAGAACAGCATGGAGTACATGGAGGTGTCCCTGGATTCCCTGGACCTCCGGGTGAAGGGCATCCTCTCCTCGCCGGCGGGAGGTGAGTGGGTCCCGCCTGGCCGAGCCCCGCGGGGCCGGGCCGGGCCTTTGTTCGGCGGCGGGGGCGGCGCGCGGGGGCCCGGCTGCCCCCTGGCGGCTGCGGGGCAGGGCCGGCCGCAAGCGCCCGCCGCCGCCGGGACCCTCCGCGCTGGGGACGGCGACGGCCGTGGATGGGGAGCCCGGATGGATGGGGAGCCCGGATGGATGGGAGCCCGGATGGATGGGGAGCCCGGCTTGGGTGGAGCACGCTGGCTCGGGAAGACGCCCAGCCAGAGGTCCTAGGCGCTGTCCCAGCCCGCCTGTCCTACTCGGCAGCTCCTCTCCCTTCCCTGAAGGATGCTGATTCGGCATCTCCCCAGTGCCCCGCGGGATCCTCACGTTCAGCCCCGGGAAGAGGAGGGACTAGCGTTGGTTCCTGGGTGCTCACCCCGGCTGACCCCGGCCAATGTTACCCGTGCTGAACTTGCCTTGGATCCAGCACCTCCTCGCTGACCTGGATCCGTCTGTCTGTCCCCCGTCGCCCTTTCACTTTCAAAGGTTATCTGGCTCTTTTGATAGAGGCGCATCAAAGGGCGGGTGGGATTGTTCACCACCAAGGGAGGGTCAGGATGAACGAGGGGTGCTTTCACCAGACCCTCTGGATGTCAAAAAGATTATGAAAGTGACAGCTCGGAAGGCCAGGAATGAGCTTTGTGATTTGTGGTCCTAGAAAAAGTTCTTAAACCTTTAATGTCTTGACAGGATTTTACATGAAAACTGCAAGGACTTCCCCTTTGCTTGTATGTCTTGAAATACCCCATCCCTTCTCTAGATTGGTCTTGCAACTTGTTGGCTAGAGGAAACTCCTTACAAGATGAAGGGGCCTGTTCTCGGCTGATAGGGTCATAGCCGTGGGCAGGATGCTGCAGGGGGAGTGCTGCCTTTGCCAGGGCAGCTAAAGAGGACTCTCCCTCATGGATGAAGTTGATCTTTGAAACTTTGCAGCAAAATAACTCCCCTTTCAAGAGCTTAAAAAATAGCAGCATGCTTCCTTCTCACTGGGACTGAATTCCATAGCAGGCTTGGGTAGGGAAAGCTTGGGACACTTCAGGGTGAACCAATCCAAAGGCAAAAGTTTGAGGGTTTGCTTCTGTAATGAAAACATTGTAAAGAGATGTTATGACTGTGTAGGATTAGAATAGGACTGTAGGACTAAAAGCAACCCCTTTGTTGTTAGGCCAGTGTTTTGCAATCACAAGTAACCTAGTGATTGAGTTGAATCCAAGCCACAAGAACATTCACGCTGTGCCTTCGTACCCGGCGGTGAGCCCCCTCAAAAGCCATTATCCACCTTTAAATAGGTTTGAAAATGTTCAAAATCTGAGGGAAAGAGATGAAGAGAAGGCAAGAACATCTGAGCATCTTGCTGCTTTCTTTTCCCTGGTTTGTTCTCTTTCCAAAATCAGTAATTCTTGGTTGGCTGAGACCAAATAATCCCAGGAATTTTGTTTTCCCATCTGTGTAATAAGCCTCTGCAAATAAAAGTTTGTGCTTTCCTGATCTTCTCTGTTTATCACTCCACTAACTATTCAAATCTCCAACACCATCTCCGGATGGTTTCCTACAAATTTTCTGGTGCCAGAGCACAGTGTTGTGGGGCAGGTGGGGAGGAGAAGCAGGCTGATAAAAATCTGTACCTCATGTACAACTGCTTTTCGTTGTTGAGGTTTTCTCAGAGTAAACTGTTCTTAACTTATTATTCTTGATTTCAGCACAGTCATCTGTAGCATGGCTGGACTTAGAAAAGTACAGGATGCTTTTGCAAACTCCAACTGGTGTAAGAAAGGGGTCTTTTTTACAGGGTTTAGATAATGCCTTGAAAGTGTTTCAGGGCATGGAATGGGAAGATGCCACAGGACATGGGTGGTGTTGATGGACTGCATCCTTTCTCCTGGAAGAGAATTTCAGAGTTGATTTACTGGTGTTCTGTACTCCAGGTCTTTCCAATGGTCCTGAAGCAATGGAAGTAGATGGTCTCCAGGAAGTCCCCCTCTGTAGCTGTCGAATGGAAACCCCCAAAAGCAGAGAGATCACCACGCTAGCCAACAACCAGTGCATGGCCACGGAGAGTGTGGATAACGAGGTAGGACCCTGTCTTTCAGCTTCTCGCAGACTTTCCTGCTGAGGACAAAGACATACATAAAGAATAAAATGCTGGGCCAGGAACATGTGTCGGGTCACACAGGGACTCTGCAGCCTGCTAGGCTGGGAACCCACTGGTGTGTGGGAATGGCAGGGCAAACATCTCGCTCGCTAAGCTGAGGGCTCCAGCACTCTGCGCGTATCGCACAGTTGGGTTGAAGCCACTCGGAAGGGAGGAGGTGGCAGCTGGAGAGGCACTGGGTGGATCTCTCTTGCTTGTCCTGGCCTGTGCGGCTGGATCAAGTTGATGTAACAGACACACTTCAGGCCAAGTGGGCTAAAATACATTAGCATGCATCTAAGTAAGAAAATCCAATCAGAGGAGGCTTGGAGCTGGTTTCCCATGACTACGAAGGAGCTGATGCAAACCTTTCCGTAGCCAGCTCTTGAGTTTCGGGAACTTGGCATGCCCTCCGCCAGCTCAGTCTGCCCCAGTCTTCCTCTCTCCTCCTTCCCCAAGAGACTTCTGTTACAAAGCTTCCTATGTCCTGGCAACCCTGCGCAGCCTCCGGGTCTGGCTGACTGAAAACGATTGCACTTGATGCCTTTCAGTCGATCACAGCTGGGCTAGTTGAGCTCTACTGGTTCCAGAAGTGTGGAAGTAAGTGGCAGAAGTGACTCCCTCCTGGAGTCTGGAAAGTGAGACTGCAGGATAGGAATACACTTGGTAGATCCTCCTTTTACTGGGAGGAACTTGGGTTTCTTTTAAGCTTCAGCTGAGCCGCAGTCACACTGCAGTACTCTGATACTTGCTGGTAGTAGGACAAGGAGTGAGAATATCCCTACTTCTCCTGTAGGATCCCAGGAGAAGGGTGGATGGAGGGAGAAAAGGATAATCAGGTTTGCAGCCCAGCTCTGCTTCTGTTAGTACGTGTTGGTACCTACAGAGAAGGGAATTTCCAAAGCATGGCAAAATTGATTCATTAAAGAGAATGCCCTGGAGACTTATAGGAGAGAGGGGGACCCCAGGGTTTCTAAATAAGCAAAAGGTATATGGAAGAGTTCCTTCTCGTGTATATGGTGGTTTGACAGTTCTGTCCCTGGATAAATCAGAGAGAGGAATAGCAAAGGCCATGCTTTATGTTAGATTCTTCTTCATAATGGGATAAGTGACTCATAGGTATTATAAGGATATTGTACGTGTGAATAGTGGGTTCTCCAGACTGTCATGTCCTTGGAGAATATTATAAATAGTTATGAGCACCCTGCTGCACTCTCTAATGGCTGGAAAATAGCAATTAATCATTTTGTACTTTTTTTAGAGTTTCTAACAAATAATACAGTGTGACGTAATAATGCAGGTACTTTCTCACACAGACAGTGCAGCTTCTCATGTGTTAATCAGATTTCCTCGGCTCATAAGTAAAAACCAATGGAAGGGTCCTCTCGTGCAGCCCCTGGGGTCTGTGTGTTAATGGTGATCAGTCTAGCCAAGGTGTCACAGGTAGACTTTGCAGCTGGAATTTGGGTAAGTTGAATCAGAGATGCTAGGGGTAAATGATGAGCCTCGGTTAAAATCCATTCTCTTTTTCTGTAGGGGTGTTGATTCTGCAGGAGAAGTGGAGTTTAAAAAAATTAGAGAGAAAGTCTAGTTTTGTCAAGGAAAAAGCAGCAAACCAAACCTCAGCTAGACGAGAGGGACAGTCTGTTGGTGATGAGCAGGCACCGTGTTCCTGACTGACCCCTCTGCTCATGGTAGCAGTGTATGGTAAACCAGGCACAGATTTCGGTAGGGACGTTTCCTTCTAGCAGCCTTTCACATTTATATTTCTAGTTTATAAGTGCCCTTTGCCAAGCATCTGGGGAAAGCAAGGTTATTATCAAGAGGAACTTAGAGAACCCAAACAGCGTTGTGTCATGCTAGCGGGTGGCAGCTGGGATGTGAAAATGTCGTAGATGTATGAATGGGGGCAGCAGAAGGAAGCGCTGTTCCTTCTGACGCAGCAGAGTGAGTAACACTGATTGGGAAAAGTGAATCCCAATTACGGAGCCTGCTGTCATTAACAGAACAAGGTGGTGCATGAGAAGACAGCTTTTTAAGCCCAGAGCTATACATTGGTGAAATCCTTCGGAAAACATGCTCAAAATGTGACTTCAGTTGAACTCTCGTGAAAGCCTGGCTATTCATCCCTGTGGTCTGGGCAGGGGCCAGTGCTGGAACCAGTACAGACGATAACTTCGCTGGCAACAAAGAGCAATTATTTTTCCCTTTATCTTCCTGTGACTTATATTTTTGAACAGTAACAAGATTTAGTGCATATGGTCTTGTTCTCTTGGTCACCGACACCCGCTCTTCCTGGCAAAAGGAGAGCGTATGTTGTGTGAGTCAGGCCCATGGGACTGCCCCTTCTGCAGCTGCTTGGCTGTTGCGTATTTTCAGTTACAATTTTTTTTCTTGCAAGGAATGAATGACTCAGGGTCCACATGCATGTTAGTTAGTAAATGATGCATTTCTTCCTGTGAGAGCAGCTTTCACAGCTTCCTGCTGCACTGCTAATGCTATCTGGCACACATCTGAATTACCGTGAAAAAGCCAGGGCTTACCAAGGCAGTGTGCAAAATCTTCCTCCGCACAAGCACAGAGAGTGTTTTGGTCTCCAGTAATTTCATTTCCTTTAATTTCTCCTGTTCCAGCTGGGCCGATGCACAAACAGTGTGGTTAAGTATGAACTGATGCGCCCGTCTAACAAAGTCCAGCTTTTGGTGCTGTGTGAGGACCATAGAGGGAGGATGGTGAAACACCAGTGTTGCCCTGGCTGTGGATACTTTTGCACTGCAGTAAGTCCGTGCTCTCAATCTAGGGAAGGGGGTACCTGTCACAGTAGCTGGAAGAGCTGAAGGTGGAGATGGTACCTAAAGGGGTTTACTGACTTCCTGGCATCAGCTCCACCTTGTTCCACAGCACATCAGGTGGTGTTTTCAACAGGAATGTGTGTGAGGGTAGCTGCAATTGTCACCTTTATCTTCCTGGAGACCCCAAGGGATGTTATCGAAGGGTTTTCACTGGGGTTTCACACGGTGGAAGTCTTGCCTTAGGAATTTCTTCTGAACAAGGGTTTTTTTATTTTCTCTGTATAGATCAATCACATCAAAAATTGTATTAGCTTGGTTTGTAAATGAATCTGTGTACACAGAGTGGTTCTGTCCCCCCGCCTGCTCATGAGGGTTTAGACGGGGGACCTGAGTGATGGCACTGGAACAAGGCAGTGTTTGAGATCTCCTACTGCTTCTTCCACCTCTGCCGCCGAGGCTTTTAATAGCGTTGGTCCAGTCCTTCGAGTCGTCAGCATCCTAGTTTCCCTGTTGGTAAAGCTGAAAAACACCAATTGAGGGCTTCACGGGGTGATGGGGAGGCTTAATTGTGTGATGCTAGTGTTCTTCAAGATGACTCAATGAAAGATGCTACAGCAGCCACAAGCATTATTGTAATTGTAATAAATGGAGCCATCCTGGGTTTTCATGCTGAGTCAAAGATCATTTAAAAGGTAAAATCCTCAAAACCCTTTAAGGCATTTTGCTAAGCTGAAATAGAGTTAATTAGATTGCATGGGAGGACCGTGAATTCAGGAGAAGAGTGGGTTTTTAACTAGCCTTTCCTTACATGCTCTTACATCTCTGAGTGGCATGTCGTAGTTCACACAGGTGACTCTGGGAGTGTTTGCCTGTGCTATCCGTCACTAATAATAGAGAGTACAGTAGGGCTTCAGGTAGTGCTGATATCACAGAGCAATGAATTCTGGGGTACCTTCAGTTCAGTTTGGAGGACTTTGCTGGAAAGGGAAAATGATTTTAAGAAAAGTTGCCCAAGTTTGTTGAATGAGCAGTCAGCCACATTCGTGGGGTTAAACAGCATACGGGGCTGGTCCAAGCAGAGAAGTTGCATGCTTCAGGTTACATTGGGGTTAACAGCTGATTTAATTATTTTCATGTAGGGCCTTGAATGGTTTGTGCACAGCTTTGTTAGGTAGTTTTAATGCTGGCTCAGCATGCAGGTCTGAAGTTTTCTTTTGCAGTTTTGGGGGCGTCCTTACAGTACACTGGCACTTCTAGAAACATAAGCAAGAACTTCAAGCGTTAGAGGAAAGAGCTGGAAATTGGGACTTCTTGGTTCTGTTTCCCAAGCGCAATTTAAAAACTTGCTTTGCAGTCCCTAACCGAGTGAGTTTTTTCCCTATTACCTTGATTTTGTTCTCTTCTAAAGAAGTGGCAGTGCTTGCTTACTGTATTGGAAGCACCAGGGACAAGAGTGGTGATGAATGAAGTATTTAAGAGATCTGCGGACGAAGCATGTAGAACGGGTAAGGCACGTAATGACCAAGGTGTGAATTTCTTCTCTGTGGTTTTTTTAGGGCACTTTCATGGAGTGTCAGCCGGAGAGCAGCATCTCCCACCGTTTCCACAAGAACTGTGCCTCCCAGGTCAACGACATGAGCTACTGCCCACACTGCGGGGAAGAGGCCTCCAAGGCAAAGGAGGTGACAATAGCAAAAGCAGACACAACCTCAACGGTGTCACTGACCTACGAGCAGCAGAAACCAGCAGCTGTGGAGGGAAGGGCCGACACCACGACGGGGAGGTGAGCTTGGGAGCGCGTGACGATCTCAAACCTCGCACCAGACCATGCTTTGCATTTGAACGCTTGTGCTCCTCCTGATGGAGCAAAGTGCTTTCTGGTCCTGCTGACAAGCCAAACTCAGCTGTAGGAATCTGCAAGTGTGTTTTGTGTTGCTTGCTGTGTCGGAGAAGAGCACCCCAACCACAGGGTGAGCTGGGGCAGAGGCTATGAAGATAGGAGGAGTGTAGGAGTTTAACCCATTCCTTCTGCTTATTGTTAGGAATGGAATAATAGTGGAACAAGTTGATGTTGCCAGGTCTGCTAAATGACAGGGAAATTCATGCGGTACCTATCTGTAGCTCCTGACTTGCACCAATAGGCACAAGTATAAAGAGAGGATGAAAACGCAGAGGAAAACACAAATCAAGCCATCCCTGCGTTGAACAGTGCTCCGACTTCCCATCTGATCTGATCTTGTTCTGGTGGCTTTTATGACTTGCCCCATGTTCCTGGGTTTCCTGTAGCACAGAGTACATCGACATGTAATCATAGGGCAGTGCAACTCCTTTTTGGGGCAAGTTCTCACCAAAAAGGCTGTAAAATATATTGGTTTGTGTTTCGATTTCACTTACGCTTATCTGTATTTAAAATCCATTTCCTTTCCTTCTTTGGCATAAGATACACACCGTTGTGTATTTTTAATGGTTGTGTTTTGGCTGTCTCTCATTTTTTCTCTTCAGTGGCACTGGGATGCGGTTGTCAGAGGAAGACAAGCCAGAAAGTTCGGCTGCTGAGGGGTTTGATATGGCTGGGTCTTCAGTTTTTCCAAAGCCTACTACTAGCCTGACCCAGGGACCAGTTAAAGAAACTCTGGAAAGTGCCCTGATTGCCCTGGACTCCGAAAAGTAAGAAGACGACCGCTGGGTCTCTCCAGTTTCTAGCAAAGTTGCTTAACCTAGAGAAGACTGAGATTTAGCTTCTCTGGATTTTGGCCCCACTCAGACCTTTTTTGTTCACTTCAGTCATTTGTCACCCCCAACAGATTACCAGTTCAAGAGAACAATTATACCTCTGAACGTCTTACTGATTTGTCTGGAGGATTTAGTTTTTCACTGGCCCTCCAACTGCACCTGTAACTACGAGGAGTTCCCGTTTACAGTAATGAGATCCAGAATTTGTTGATGGGCGGCACTGAATAGATACAGCCCTCATTAGAACAAGGCTGTCTGTGGTTGGAGCTGGAAGTTTTAAGACCTCCTTCTGGAGACTTGTTGTTCTTGTGTTTTGCTGGCACTCTGGAACTGTACCATAGGAACAGACTTTGTCGTGCATGTGGGGTAGCAGTGGGGTGGGGTGAAATGCCAGGAGTGTTCTTCAGTGAATATTAATTATGCCTCTTTTCCCCACTGCTGCAGACCCAAGAAGTTACGGTTCCATCCAAAGCAGTTGTACTTCTCTGCGAGGCAAGGAGAGCTGCAAAAAGTCCTGCTTATGTTGGGTAGGTGGCTCCTTCCCAGGACATTGCGTGTCTGGCAGTACTCCCAGCTCCTGCCAGGCAGCTGCCAGAGTCCAGTTCCCAGCATGGCAGCACGTCATATTCCCCACTGCCCCTTGTGAGTGGAGTTGGAGGAGAAAGCCACTTTTGCAAGTGATGTGTCATTGGAAATGGCTTCATCTTTCTGTGAAATGTGGACCTGTTCCCAACTTGTTTCTGCATTTGGGCACGGTTTTATCCAGAGAAGCTATTTCTGTCCTCAAATGACCTACATGTGATTTTTCCAGTCTGACAGAACTTTTTCTCTTCATGCAATGGGATAGTTGGGTATTTGCATCCAGTAGAGGTAAAAAGATGGGAGTCCGCTTAAGCCGAGACCCATCAGCAAGAGAGCAGAAAGGAGGAGCCCTTCAATACACAGAGTTTGTTTTGGGGGTACATAGTTGTCGGTCACCTGCTGAGCTTGTTTTTACCAACAGATATTCCCAAGGAATCTCCCTCTTTGAAGGACTCAATGTTTCCTTGGGATCATTTCCTTTCCACTCCAGTACTGCAGTACATTTTTGGACGCTTTCTGTTCTTTTCATTTATCAGATTCTTCTTTTTTCTTCTAGTGAGCGTTAGCTTCATTGTTCGTGTCTTCAATAGCATAAAAATGTTATTCATTGATATTTAACTACGGCCTCATCATATGCAACATGTTATCATGCCCAGACATCTTTGTCTGGCTGTCATCATCATCTGTCAGTCTCTGCACAGCTGTGAGAATCTCTGGCCAGATCCCGAGCTAGTGTTAGTTGGAGAAGCTCCATCCACTTTGTAGCCCTGTGTTTGCAGGGATGCAATGAGGATCGCTAATATTAATTGCAGTTAATAGTGGCGAGACAAAAAGGCCAGGTAGTACCGACTCTTTGTTGTTTCCAACTTCTGTGTTGCTTTAAACAAAGCAGCATTTTTTTTCTTTTCATCCTTGTATAGTGTTTGTTGTTTTTGTTGCACTGAGAGATGGTGAATTGTGAATCTGAGGGAGATGGCCTGTGTAGAAATTGTAATGCCTTAAAGGTGTTAAATTCTATGGTGTTTCTGAAGCTCTTGGTTTGAGGGCTGTTGCATATTGAATGTCCATGGGACTACCCTGAGAGCTTTCTGGCTTGAATGTGTAGTGAGTCGTGAGAAGGGCTGAGGATGGGCTGGGAAACCGTCCTTTAAAAGCCTTTAGTTGAGACCTAGTTATTCTGTTACGCTTTTCTCTAATCTCTGAATTTTGGTTGAAAGCATCTCTGCTCTGTTTTTCAGTGGATGGAATTGACCCTAATTTTAAAATGGAGCATCAGAGTAAGAGAACCCCTCTCCATGCTGCCGCCGAGTCTGGCCACGTGGACATCTGCCATATGCTGATTCAGGTCTTTCTCCGCTTATGTTCTTCTGTACAAGCAATTTTCTGTGGTTTTTGGTCTCCTGCCCCACATGGCTAAAACACATTTGGAAATCAGCACTGAACCGTCTCTCCTATAAAAACCTCCTTATTCTCAGGGCTTGCTGAGGGAGGAGTGGTGGAGAATAGCGTGAGGTCTTAGAGGACATGACTGAAGCTGTCTTTCTAGGCTGTTCTCCAAGCAAGCTTCGCTGTCCAGGCAGTGAGCAAGTGAAGCTTCGATGTAGGGCACTGTGGAGCATGTGGGAGCCTATGTGCCTGAGCACACCCAGCAGAGCAGTGCGCTGCCAGATGTGCCAGCGCAGGCTGACCGCTGGCAGGCTGCGGGTGATCTGCAAGCTGCCGCCAAATTGCTCGTTGTAATGAAGGCAGGTAGGCTCTGGAGCCTGCAAACTAGCAGCCCCTCTCTTCCCTTCTGTCAAAACCTGAGCAGGATTTTCCTCTACAGTGTAAAAGTCTCGCATGTGAAAAGGAGAGAAGGAAAGATGCAAATTTGGCTTATTGTCTGAGTTTTGGATTGTAATTGAGGGAAGATGGTCAAAGACATAGGAGTGCTCTTGTTGAACCCTCTCCAAAATGATGTAAAGAAAAAAGAAGGCTTTAAAAAGTTATAGTTTTTCTTTTTTGTACTGGCATACATCATCTGGAGTGACTGGAAGTATGTTTTGTTTACCTTGTGTGACTGGGAAACCTTAAAAGGCATTTGAGAAAGCAGCAATGCCATGTCTTTGAAAATGAGCCTGCTGGGATGTTGCGTTTCAGCATCTGGAGTCAGAGGCTTTCAAAGTGTTGTTTGAAGATGCAGCTATGGCCCTACCCTGCTGCTCTCGCTCGCTGAAGTTACTGCGTGTGAAGACAACGGAATGACTTGTATGAGTAAAAGGAGCAAAATTTGCGAGACTTTACAAACAATTTGAATTGAGTATCAGTAGGGTTGGTTTGTTTCCAAAATCCTTCATTTTCTTGTCACTTCCCTGATGTCTGGCTACTGCAGTATCACAGTATTTGGCTGGGAATATCCCCAGCTTGTTAAACTTGAAATGCCTCTTTGGTCTGGTTTAAATAGCTCTAGCTATTTAAAAGTAATCAAAATAAATGCATTCAGTGGGAGGCACCTGGAAGCAGTGGGGCTAACTTCTTGTGCCAGGTGAACCTGAGTCAGCGTGTCACTGCTGTAAACAGGTCTGTGCTTCACACGTATATTATGCGTGCGTGGCCTGCCAAGAATTGTGCTGTCTCTGAGATTTTCTTTTGGTTGTAAGTATTGGGTGGGTTACTGAGCTAAGCCAAAGAGTTAAAGCAGGCAAGATACATGACACAGTAGTATTTTGGAAAAGAGCAAGATTTTGGTCCAAGGCACTCCCATGTTGAACTGAACATATTCTCAGAGACCTCTGTAGAAATGTTACTGTTGACTTCAACAGGAATAGTTAGCCAATCTCCAGGATTTTTTTTACAGCTCCTACCTCGGTTGCAATCAGCAAGTTGTTCCTACTGCTTGTGACATTGGGGAGCTGGTTGTGTCTGTAGAAATGATAGACCAGGGAAAACAAAGCTGCTGGAAAAAGGAGGAGGCTGATTTTTCCAAATTGTTACACAAACAATATCCAGAAAGTAGCAATACAAAATGCATTAATAGCAAGAGTTATTTAATACCAGCTGTTGGCTTCCTTTTGTCCTGGTTACTGGCTGTAGAAGGCAGGAGAGGGGGCAGGCAGTGTGTGCTGCTTTCTAAAACAGGTGAAGTTGGACTTCCTTCTTTCCTATTTTTATTTCTTCCCCCTCCGATTAATATGGCTAAATGTCAGGAAAAAACTTGCTACTAAATCTCTACTCGCACATCCTTCCTCTGCTAATCAGTAATGTTTGTAACTGTCCTTGTGTTTGCCTTGGCCTCGTAACAGGCTGGTGCTAATATAGACACCTGCTCTGAAGACCAGAGGACTCCACTGATGGAAGCAGCAGAAAACAACCATCTGGAAACTGTGAAATACCTTATCAAGGCTGGAGCACTAGTAGATCCTAAGGTAGCAGTTTATTTCTTTTTATCCTGAAGAAGCCTCTGCCCACCATTTCTTTCTTGATAGGTTTTAAGTCTTGGGCGGAAGTGCAGAAGCAGAGGGGAAATGGACTTGCTTGTCTTGGGCGTGAAGGCTTGGCAAGGCTGCGGTTGTCCGTAGTATCATTTTGATGGTGCGGTGTCCTGGCTGTGAGCACTTCGGGGCAAGTGCTGCCACTTGCTACATTAGTTTGTGGCACCAAATGTAGGGGGTATTTGGTTTCATATGGGGCCACTAAGTATTAGTGTCACAAATCCATTGCAGTGAATTTGGAGTTTGATTTCAGAGTTTCGTTCTCTATAGACTCTAATAATGACAATTTTGGGGTGACATTTTAAAATGGGCTGGTAATTAGGTGCTTGCCAAGCCAGCAAAAATGACAGAGGAAGCTTTGCTTTCCAAAGGACTGATGTGTGGTTTCTTGTAGTCACGCTGCAGTGGCAAAATCGGACCCCATCTTTAAACTCTACCCTTTAATTTAAACAAATACAATAAAATGCAGCTGTCTGTTTGCCTTTAGCATGCTCTGGTTGCTTTGCGATCTTGGAAAATATACAGATCGTTTATTAGTCCCATAAATCAGATGCTATTTGGAGCATAGGAACCCTCCCCATGTGAACTTCGTATTGTTACAACCTGCTGCTGTTGGCGCGCTGCTCTGCTATTGCTGGGGAGTACGGCGGGGCCGGGATGCTCTTCTTGTGAAGGAGCTGGCAGGGCCAGGAGGATTGCACAAGATATCAAGTGCTGCCCACGCTGAGCCTTAAACGGAACCTTAAATGGTTCTGAGTTGGGAAGGGGGAAAGGACAGGACAGGCACGTGTGGGTTCATGCTGGCCGCTGTCCCAAGTGGCTTGGAGCAATCCAGACACCTCTCACCTGATTTATTCCTGTGGAAGAGAAAAGAGGGGGTTTTTTGCTTCTAAAGGTAAAAGGGAAGGAAAAACATCCTGAGCTTGCAAAAGCAAATTAGAAGCCTGAGATCACGTCTGAAGTCTAGACTAGTTTATTATGCTAATTAGTTTCTTGCACCAAATCAGTCATTTTTTAGAAAGCAACAACATTGCAGTTTAAAATAAGCTCCAGTCATTAGGATGAGAAATCTGGACATGAACTGCTGCGGGTGTGTGCGGAGCCTGCCCAGCCCAGCCCTGCAGGGCTGCTGGGTGGAGGGGGATGCTGAGGACAGGGAGGGGGATGTGTGGGTGGGGGCTTTTCAGACCCCAGGGCAAAGCTGTTGATCCTGTTAAAAGGACGTAAAAGCCCCACTCAAAACCTGCAGAAACCTTATATTAAAATATGCCTGCTCTCCATAGGGTTGAGAAGCTGCTCTTGGCTCATGCTAATCTAAGGGGAAAGCTGTGGCATTATTCAGATGTGGCAGGCACTTATGGGGGTGTAGAAACCCCTTCTTTACCCCTAGAAGCCCACACAGTGTAATCCCTGACCTGAGACGTCCCATCCTTGCTTGGAGGCTTGCTCCCTAGCCCCGCGCCGTGCTCTCCGTTTGGCTCCATCCGAAAGCTCTCGCCTCCGATGTTGCTTCCAGGGGCTCAGCAGGAAGGATTCATTTTGGTTTTCAGTCTTTCATTTCCTCCTCCATATTTCCTGGTCTCTGGGCCTTGCTATGTGCTAAGCTCTTGGGATATAAATGCCTGATAAAAATCAGGCTCCAGCCGCTGAGATCTTTGGTGTTAGTGTGGGAGTGTCTCCGTCATGACTCACAGCCTGTCCATCTCCACCAGACCCTGTATTCTCAGCTCCCAAAGGCATTTTTGCTTTCAACCTTCACGGTCGTTTTTTATCTCCTGTCTCGGCAGATGGCTGCAGGCACCTGTGCTGGACACCCCTTTGCTCTGCTGCCAGGTGCTGGGATAAGGCCTTGTGCTAATAAAACACGGCAAAAAACCCTGTATAAATGGAGCATTTCAGGTTGAGACAAGGCTACTTTTCTGATGTAAAGTGCAAGCTCTGCCTCTATAAGGGACTTTTGCCTCCCCTTGGCTCTCCAGCACATGGAGAAGAGTTGGAGAGGGTCTGCTGGGGAAGGGAGCATCAGTCTGCCAGAGTTTGGGGCTGGTACCTTCTCTGGGCTTCACAAAGGCGTCTCTTCCCGTAGCCTTTGCGCTTGCAGCCTCCTACTCTGCATGGGTTGCACCTCTGAGCTTTGTGCGAAGCTCCCTCTGCTCTGTGCCGGCACTGGTTGCTGCTGCTCTCTTCCCTCCTGGCAGTGGGCCAGGGGCTCCGTCCCTGAACTTCTCTGCTGTTCCTAAGCATCAGTGGTGTCATACAGACATGCGAAACGCTGGGAAGGGATGTCCCCTGAGCGCTTGTTCTGTGGTTGTGTCCAGGACGCGGAGGGCTCCACGTGTCTGCACTTGGCTGCCAAGAAGGGGCACTACGACGTTGTTCAGTACCTCCTCTCCAATGGGAAGATGGACGTCAACTGCCAGGTGAGGCCTTTCCGTGAGGGGCAGAAGCTGCTTTTCTCAGGTCAGGGACCCGAGTCTCGGCAGCGTGCTGTCTGCGCAGCGGTTACTCAAATACGGTCCCGCTGCTGGGCGGCACCTGAAAAACATTATAGGATGACCATGCCGTGGGCATCCCTGTCTGCCAGAGAAGGCGATCCCCTCCAGTGACCTCATGGAAACTTTCCTTCCATATGCCTTGATTTGCAGTTTCTCCTTGACCCTGAATTTGCTGGTGGAGCCTGTTGCTCAAGGGTGTCCCCATGCTCCTCCTAGCAGGGTGGGGTGAGATCATGGACATGCTGTGGGATGGGTCAAGCCTGGCACTCGCCATCGCAGAGCTTGTCCGTTGCTGTGGGGCGAGGCAGGGCTGCATCAGGGTTCCTTGTTCTGGGGGAAGGCCAGCTACCCCAGGCTGCTCAGGGGTCTTTGTAAGAGCTTTTACACAAGCTGGATGTTCTTTGTGCCGTTTGGACAGTCAGCTGTCTTTGAACGCCCTGAAGATCCATTGCCACCATGCTGAGCTGCAAATAAACTCCGGCCTGCTGAGGCATGTTGGTTCAAATCACGCTGGGCTCTGCAGGACCCTGAGGGACCTCTCCCTGCAGCAGCGTAGACTGAAGGAGAGTGATGAGACAGACTTGGGGAGGGAAGGGGGCTGTGGCTCTCAGGCAAGGTGCACCCTGCTGTGGCTGCCAAGGGGCTTGTGAAACCAGCAGGAGACCAACTTGTCCGTTCTGCATGTCTCACCCTTTCCTTTCCCTCCCCAGGATGACGGAGGCTGGACGCCAATGATCTGGGCCACTGAGTACAAGCATATCGAGCTGGTGAAGCTGCTGCTTGCAAAGGGGTCAGACATCAACATCCGCGACAATGTGAGGTTCTTCCTGGAATCAGAAGATTTCAGAAATTAGCCACAATCTCTGTTTAAAAACCAAACAAACCCAAGAAGGCAGATTTTGGGCTCAGTGCAGGGGGTTGCGGTGGTCCCTTGACACAGGTGGTTTGGGGCAGTGTCTGGTGGGAGAATTTTCCTCCATATTCTGGGAAGAAGTTTACAAGCTGGCAAGAAGTCCTTTTCCTCCAGCTCTTTTGACATAGCCTGTAAGGATGCTGTATGTCATGCTGCAGGCTGTAGTCAGCTCTGTGCCTCGCTGCTTCTAATCCACCTGGGTCTGCCATGCTGCCACTTGGACGCTGCACCAGGCAGATCCCCCCTGAGTCCAGACTTACCACGCGTTGGTCACAGGCCAGCGTGCGTTGGGCATGGATTAGGCACATCCTGCGTACCTTTTGGGGGCACAAGCTCGTACTCACGTTTTCCAGATGGATTGGGCAGACGCTCTGTGAGCAAGTGTCGCAAGCCTGGCTTTTTATAGGCCTAACAGGCACCAAGCCACCAATGTGGACGGTGTGTGCCCAGGCTGGCAGCTCAGCGTGCTGGGGCTGGCTCTTGGTCTGCTCTTCAACTTCGTAAATCCTACTCGAGTGGGATGTACTCTGTATTTGAGGGAGTCTGACTCCGGGTGGGGTCCCTGGGAGCTCAGTGGGCCCGGCGTGTCGGGCTGTGCCAGCTGGTTTCATGGGGATTTTCAAGTACCAGAGAAGATACAAGGGAGATGACTGGGGAAAAAAGGAGAGAGCATCCAGGCTTCTGTTCAGGAGACTCATTGTATCAGCACTGCTCCTCTCTTTTTCTTAATAGTGTTTTTCTCATTTTTTTCTTTCTGTCTCTAAGGATATTGAAACCCCAGAAGTACCTGCAAGGCAGGCTTGGGTGTAAACCAGGGTGTGTTGCGCTGTTCCAGGCTTTGGCCTGTAGATGTGAGATAGTTTGATAAATGCGGGGTAACTAGCTTCACTGCTTTCTGTACAGAGTTGTTACAGCAAAGTCCCTACCCCGCCATCAGTTCACCCCCTAGCATACCGCATGGCAATGTATTTTCTTGTCCAAGGCTCCTAGTGCTTTTCTGATTCCAAGAGACATAAGCAGCTGGTTTGTATTTATCTCCTTAAATGCCTTGTTTTGTGCCTTGGGTGCTAGTAGGGGTAGGTGTTGGCACGTTTGTCTTGTGGGGCTCAGAAAGGCTCCAGCTGTTACTGAGGAGTCGCTGTCCCCAGTCTGAAAGCCCCTTCTTGGTAGGAGCCTCTATTTCCTTGGTAGCTTAGATAGTTCCCAGGCAGGTCCGATCTGATACTGTTCCTAAAAGCAAAAGTCAAGGCGAGGGAGGGGGCCTTTTTGGGTTGTTGCATTGCTTCAGAGCCCTAGCGCTGACTCTGAACAAAACTGACTTGTTTGATCTGTCACAGAAGCCTCTTGGCTACCAGTTACAAGATCACACATTAAATGATGAAAATCAAATCAGCTCAGTCAACAATTTACTTGAAAGAAAAATATCCTCTTAGCAGGTGTATGTATCGCATATCCGTTGCTGTACCTAGGTTCGGTGTCTCCTGATTGCAGTCATTAAGAAGCAGTGTCACTTGGGCTGGGAAACATCACACTCTGGGAGAAATGCTTTTGATTGTAATTATGCTACTGTTAGGCAGTAGCCGACGCAAGGCAAAGCAGTGAGTCTGGATGTCTGTAACCTGTCTGAGCAGCAGCATGTGGTGTGCAATCGACAGGATTAATTTTTTTCTGTAGATTGGTACGTGATGCTGATTAGGGTTTTTTTCCTAGATGTTACCATAACGGGAGGCAGAAGCCGTATAGAAAGAGGTCTCCCCACTCCCTGGTGTATGTCAATAGCCTCCCCATTTAAGGAAGGATCTAAGTTAAGTTGCGATGACTAAACAATGTGCTTTATTTTTGCTTTCAAAAAAAAAAGGAGACAAGTTAGGTGATCATTACTATCATTGCACTGTTGTAATCGATGTCTTTAGGGCTTGTCATGGGGAACGGTTCGAAGTATGCTGCAAATTGCACTGTAACAGAAAACAGAGTATCATCGCTTAAAATATCTCCATCAAAAAGATGAGTGTTCAGCTATTTCTAGTGCTGCTAGTGAGAGATGAGTACATACAGTATTTAAGAGATGCCTGAAGTCGGATTGATTGCTTTCCCTGTGGCTCATGGTTCGCTTTCTGGCACCTTCATATACCCTATAGCTTGTGCTGTGCTCTTTTTCTCTTTAATTTTGTAGCACTGGGAGATGTGCTAGCTTTCCTGTCTGTCTGGGCTGGGGGAAGCTCAGCTTCTAGCCTTTTCCAGCATGTTTGTTCATGTCTGTCACCTCTCTCGTGGATTGATCCAGATTGTTTTGTGGCTTAGAGACAGACGATTTGCCTGCGTGTATAAGGAAGGCGATGGACTGCTTTGCGTGCAGCCTCCCTGTCTTTGGTGCGCGGAGGCGGCTGGAGTGAGAACTCCCTGCTTGTCTGCGTGGAGGTTTCCCTGCCCGCCCTGGCAGTCCCAGCCAGAAGGAGCAATGTAGGGAAGGAGACTGCAAGCCACATGTTGGATGCTGCAGGTGTAGAGCTATGGATGGTGAAGTCCCAAAGCGACAGGGTTTTAACGCACTAAACAGCCTCTACTCTGTTTTCTTTCCCTCCAGGAGGAAAATATTTGTTTGCACTGGGCTGCTTTTTCTGGCTGTGTTGACATAGCGGAGATACTGCTGGCTGCTAAGTGTGATTTACATGCAGTGAATATTCACGGCGACTCACCCCTGCACATTGCAGCCAGAGAGAACCGCTACGAGTGTGTCGTGTAAGTACAGCTCCAGCCCTGCTGCTTCTTTCCCTTCCCCTGGTCACTCCTTTCTCTCCAAGTGCTGGCTGGCAAGCTTGGGAGATCCTTTGAAATGCCTTTGGCATTGAAGTACAAAACAAAGTTGGGATGGAGGGCTTGTTTCTCTATTGCCCTGCTCCTAGGGGCGGTGGGTCTGAAATACTAGCTGCTGCCAGAGCTGGTGTAAAAAAGATCAGAAAACATGGGGTGGTCCTGGAGTCTTGGGCAGAGGGCTTGAGGGGCTGTGCTCAGCCTGGGCTTCCCAGCAGAAAGGCATCAGGCATCTTTGATTAAAGCTCTTTTTTTTGCAACTAGCGTGGCATACTATGGTAACAGGGCTTTTCCTTTGCTTCATCACTGCTGTGAATAAAGTCATCGTGTACTCACCAAAAGCTGGTGAATATAAACATGGGCCAAGTCCAATACCAGTTTCCCGTGGGACTCTTCCATTTCCAGCCTACTCTTCCCATGCCCTGTCTTTCCCTGCCAGAGAGTTTCAAGCCTGTCTGAAGTTAGGCTGGTACCAGCAAGGTACTTGTCATGCCTGAAGCAAGGCGAGGTTTGCCCAGAGCTCTTGTGAGTGCCTAGAGCTCCAGTCTGTGGCTTCTGCCAGCGCCTTCATGTAGAAGGATTCACTGAACCATGCTTAATAAAGAAAACTCAGGTGATTATTCACTACTACAGATTCTTCCTTGTCCCTTAAGGGCTGGCTGGAGGATGTGATTCAGCTCATTTTCCCCTTGCGCAGTTTCTCTTGGGGGTGCTTATCCTTTCTTGCTGTTTTGCAGTCTCTTTCTTTCCCGTGGCTCGGATGTCACTTTAAAGAACAAGGAGGGTGAGACTCCGCTCCAGTGCTCCAGCCTTAACTCTCAGGTCTGGGTGGCCCTACAGATGAACAAGACTCTCAAAGAATCATCTACTGACAAGCCTGCCCAGATAGAGAAGGTCGTGAGCAGGTGAGAATCCAGCTGGCTTTGCTTGTGGGTCATGAAATAGAGCCCTTGCACGGGGGAGGCTGGGGGCCTGCTTTAAGAAAGGACTGTAAGTGCATGCTTAGCTTTCTAAACTGGTGTGAAGGTCAGTTTGAGCTTAGCAAGAATTAAGTACATGCTGATTCAGACTATGGTTTGTAAATTCATCCTCCAAATGGAAATATTTGCAAGCTCAAAGAACAATCTGTAAAGCAGGGTGGAAAAAAATGAACTCTGTTCTAGTCTGAATTACTTTCAGGCTTTGAATGCTCAGTGATCAAAGACAGTAATTCTGCCCCAGGATGGCATTTGAATGGCCCCTTGTTCAGGGGAGCTTTTCTTTTGTGACAATTCTCTTTCTCCCACTGACAGAGACATCGCCCGGGGTTATGAGCGGATCCCCATTCCCTGCGTCAATTCAGTGGACAGTGAGCCTTGTCCTAGCAACTACAAATATGTTTCGCAGAACTGCGTCACCTCCCCAATGGACATTGATAGAAACATCACTCATTTACAGGTGAGGGATCGTGTGTATCCACGTGTTTTTTCCTGTCCTGGTGTGTGCATTCAGGGATGCTGCAGTGCACTCACTGCACCTCAGAACGGGTTTTGCATTCAAAGTGGGAATGTCTAGTCCTAATATTGCCATCAAATTCCAGCTACGGCTGTAGTCCTAAACTCCATCTCTTGCTCTAGGAGATGGGATTCTGCTTTTCTTTCTTTCCGAGACTTAGGCTAACCTCTGTGTTCAGCTGTGTACTTGTAGCATCAGCCATCTGGTGCTGGCTGATGTGGCTCCCATTTATCCTTCTCCTCTGTTCTGTATCTGGAGAGTTAGTGAGTTGTTGGGAGACTTTCCTCGTGCTGGCTTCCTACTGACTGCAACATCCAGGCTAAGGTCTTTATTGTGATACTGGAAGTCCTCGAAGGGCTGGGATGTGAAAGCAGAGGTGGGGAAGTGTAGGGTGAGGGTGACCCCTCTGTGGGCACAGCTCTCAGACGGCTGAAGTGAACTTCCCATGCCCAAGCCCTGTTGTGCAGAAGCTGGTGGTGGGACTGTGTTGGCTTGAGGAGTGCTGGGGAAGGAGCCAGCTGGAGCACCCGTGTGGGAAGAGGCAGGCAGCAGGGGAGGACTGAGACATCATGTTGCATCATCTCCCAGCTCTGGTCCCTCCTTGGAGCTTCCTTGTCCTTGAGCGTGGAGTACAGCTCATAGGGCACGGAGGAAGGTTAGTAACACAGAGGGACATCGTCTCATGAGAAATGAAGATGGCTCAGTATGGGATCCTTTCTTGCAAGCCAGAATCCTTTGACGTTCATTGCACACAGAAATAAGGAATGGGATAAAAATGCCACTGAACTGATGATGCTGGTTATCTTTCTGGCTAATGAGCTGCAGCAGGAGAAGGCGAAGACTTGTGGTTTCCTCTCTGACCTGGTCACAGATGTGTGTGAGTGGCGTAGAGTTAACCCCTTTTTCTTCTCTTCCAGTATTGCGTATGTATAGACGACTGCTCCTCCAGTAACTGCATGTGTGGCCAACTCAGTATGCGCTGCTGGTATGATAAGGTGAGGACACAGAACCTCCTGTTGGGTTATACCAGTGTTTGCGAGCTGAACTTTGCACAGTTCAGGGTTTATAATGGTACCTTAAAAACAGTTCCTTGCACAACTCCTCTACTTTTTGTTTTAAAATGCCTTAAGTTGCAGTCTCATCTTTGAGATGTATGTGATAATAACAAAATGCATACTCAGGGAAGCTTTTCTAGTGTTACTTATTTGTGTTACTGTCATGCCAACTGAGCCATTACTTATGCCCATGTGGTAGAGAACATTTAATAATCCATGCGTGAAATCAGCTTCCATTTCAGAGCAACATATAAAATGCTGTAATATGTAAACAAGGGGAGGGTAGTAGAGAAAGTTTTTTTGCCTGCATTTATCTATTGTGATCCTTCCGGATCAAGGCAAAGTGAAGATGTTTTAACTGCAACATTGCCAGAAGCCTGGTTTGGTTTGGGTAAGTATGCTTCAATCCTCCAGGGAGGTTTTGAGGTTAATATTTGGACAGGTTCTGCTAAGATCAGAAGTTCTTTGCATCTCTGCACGTTTCTCCCAGGGGGAATATTGGCATCTTTCTTTGCTTTGTAGCCATTTTATTTACACATTAATAGGTGATTACATCTTTCAAGCCTTAAAGGCCAAATTTGTTAAATATGATGAACTGCGTCTGTCACTTCCGTAATCCTATATGGTTGGTAAATAATTGAATTGTAGCTTTTTGGGGAGTGTTATTTGGGAAGATAATGTGGTTCACAGAACTTGGGTGTATTGGCCTTCTAATCTGGAAGTTTAGGCTTTATTCCAGAGACAGACTAAGCATCTGCTTCTCCTCTCCAGCACTGCAAAATGATGATAATGATGATGATGCACACTGGTTTTTTGCACAGCACTGTAAGATACTTTTTTTCAGTGGTGTGTAGGGTGATGCCAGGCAGCAAAAATCTAGACAGTCTCTTGCTGTTTGTCAGCTGTCGGTGATAGTGGCAGGTGTGCCACTGTCGGGGTAGAGCAAAACCACTGCAGAAGTTGAGGTCTGATGCAGGTTTTGGGGAGGTCGGCGCATGCCTCCACCTTGGGGTTCTCTGGCCTGTTTTTACACTCGGGAATTTCTGCTCTTGGCCTGCCTCTGGTGTGGAGGGGTCACAGGAATAGACAACTAACCCAGTCTTGAATGCCTCTCCTCTTCAGGATGGCCGACTCCTGCCTGAATTCAACATGGCTGAGCCGCCGCTGATCTTTGAGTGTAATCACGCGTGCTCGTGCTGGAGAACCTGTAGGAACCGGGTGGTGCAGAATGGGCTCAGGTGAGAAGGAGGATCCAAACGCAGCTCATCTTGGCAAGACCAACAGCAAACTCTTGAGCTTTCTAGCTCTCTAGTCTCAGCTCACTCATAAAGCCACAAAACCCACGACTTCCTGAGATGATACAGACGTTGGGGCAGGTGCCACCACGCAGTGGTGGGATGCAAGCGGTTTCCTGTGTGCTGCCAGTGGGAATAAAGCAGCAGCGGGTTGTGAGGTCAATTAATATTTGCACCCTTCCCCTGCCGCCGTCACATGGGAACTGCGGCATTCTTTCATCAGACTGACCATAAAAAACATAAATGGCTTGTGGGTTTGCACGAACAGCCTAGATGTAACTTCTCATGTGGAGATCTGCGAAGAAAAAAACAGCAACAGAAACTGCAAAGCTTTAATTTAGAAGATCTTATAAGTTAGCAGTCTATGTTATAAATATAGGCCAGCATGCCCAGACTTGGCTGTTTAAAATTTCCGAATTCCTGGCATGACTCCCCCTGATTTGGATACCTGAATACCTGTTGGCCTTGGTGCTGCGGATTAGGCTGTTATGATTTTGGTGCCAGACTAAAAATGTAAATGTTTTGTTTTGGTCCTCTGCTATGGAGAAGTTTGCCACTGCACTAAATGAATCAGGACAAACTTCAAAGGAATCCCACTGGAAAAAAGTTTTTTGCACATTTTTTGTAGTACTGACAACACTTTTTTTGCAAGCTTTGTAGTTTCAATGACATTTTGCAGCGTTAAAAATAAATAAGGAAAAGGCTCGATGCATTTCAACAGAACTTTACCCCTCTCTGGTTTTCCCTGCCAAGCTCCAGAGCTCCGGTGTCTATGTGGGTGTTTATTTAGGAGCTGTACAGCTAGAGCTGTTGCTTTTGCATTTTTGCTTTGCTAAAATGTTTTTCTGGAAGATGGGAAGGGCTGGAAACCCAACCATGAGCCTGGGAGAGCAGCTTTGTCGGGAAGCTGGTGCTAAGTTCAGGTGCTTGGCAGAGCTGTGCTTGAGGTTCCTGGAGAGGCAGCGGAGGAAGCCTCCTGCGTTTGGGCTGCAGCGTGGCACATGGGTGCTCCTGCTCCATTTTCAGCACTTCCTTTATCAGATTTGCTCCAAATTAACACCGCTCAGCAGCGCACACATTTCCATCTGGCAGGCTGACCCAGCTCAGCCGGGAAGCTGGGATTGGAGCCGTGGTCCCGCTGCTGCCAGTGTCGGCCCCGACAGCAGAGCCTGAACCTGAGCTTGGCTCTCTGCTCTGCTGTGATGGACGAGGGAAAACATGGGAGGGCTTCCTCAAGCCTGAAATACAGTGTTATACCCGGTTTAACATGAAGTCGTGTTTTGCCCTGGTGAAGGCTCCAGGAGCTGTGAGCAAATACGAGAAAATGCACAGCCCCTGGTTTGAGCTGACGGTGCAAGGAGGGAATGGGTGGGGGGAAGAGAAGTACTGGAAAAAGCAACAGGGTGAAGTTAAGGTGAGCATTGGATTTCTCTTTATTCCGATAACAGCGTGACTGAGAGTGGGTTTTAGTTCCCTCGGGGACAGAGCAAGCCTTCCCTAGCCCTGGAGACTGTTCATCCTGCACTTAACTCAAGTTCTGGCTGAGCAGGAGGCAGAATGACTTACAGGATTGTTTCTCTGCCTATAAACTCCATCAGTAAAATTCCACAGAGCAGCTATTACACCAAGAAGTTTCAAGTTGCAGTGTTTCTTCCTTGTCTTTCAGCCAGGGAGCTGGATATGATGGAGTTGCTAAATGCACCGGCCTCAGGAGAGGGCAAAGGGATCAGAGCACTTAGCTCAAGGTGTTCTTAATTCACCGTAAGCTCCCTGCCTTCCCCCCTGCAGCACCCCTCCCTGCAGAGCTACGCTGCCTTAAGTCCCCTTCCACCTTCCCTGCCTTCCCCCGAGTGCCGGGTGTGTGCATGGAAGGGAAGAGAAATGCTGGTGGTGGGATTCTGGTATCCTACATGTCCATCATCAACGGCGTAACCACACAGAGCATCCAGTCCCGTACCTCTTCCCCAGTCCGGTCCCTGGGTGTGCACCTCACCAGGTGCTGCTGGGCAGGGAGAAGGGGGTTGGTGGCACCCGTCCCTTGTCCCCAGGCAGTTCCCGTCCGAGCATCTGCCGGCATGGTCAGAGCAGCAGTGGGAGTGGAGCGTACCCACAGTGGTGCCAGCGTGAGAACTGGGGGTTGAATATTGGAATCATCTTTGAGTTTGTGCTGATGGAAGGTTGCTGGGTTTTTTGCTCATCTCTCTATGAAAATTCGTGGTCTTTCTGCGGAGTGCTGCCATTAACGTGGCTTCATTTCCTCTTTTCCAGGACTCGATTGCAGCTTTATCGGACACAAAAGATGGGCTGGGGTGTGCGAACAATGCAAGATATTCCACTGGGAACCTTTGTGTGCGAGTAAGTTATTCAGCTTTCATTAGCTCACGCAAACGCATCGCTTCCCGGGGCCCGGGATGGTTTGCCCTTCTTCAAGGAGAGGTTTTCACACAATTCGAATTGGCATCAAGCCGAGCTGCTTGCCCTCAGCCAGAGGTTTCCTGACTCCATTTCCTGCTCTGTTTGTCCTTTTCCTCATAGCATGGAGCTCTCTCCACCCCTCTCCGTCTTGCTGGGATCTGTGCTCAGCTCTCTTACCCCTCTGAGACACAAGCGATGGGGGAAAAATGCCTTTGGGTTGTGCTGCAAATGTGCTCAACTAACGTGTTGACTGTGGATATGGGACACTTAAGGCCAAGGCTATTTGGAACAACTTTTTTATATCGGATCTCAAGAGGTTTTCCAGTGTCACAGCTCTGGCTTTAGTCTGATTCAGCAAAACAGTAAAGCACTTGGCGTTAAGCACATGTTTCGGCCCTGATTCAATAAAGTACTTAAGAACAAAAATATTCGGATTTATGTCAAGTGAAAAAACTGCTGTTGAACCCCATGGTTTTTAGGCTTTAAAGTGGTATATGTACTTTATTAAATATTTTGGAAAGTGTTTTCTTCATTGCAATACTACAGTGAGTTAAGACCTTCTAAATAAGGCTGGACTCGTGCCCTTCATGGAAATAGGTGCTGGGGTTTTTTTACAGCTAGTTACTGATGTATTATAGAATTGGGGCAGGAGATTGAGGAAGATTATTGCAGAATTTAAAAAAAAATTAAGGAAAAAAAAATCTGCAGTGAATTGGCCAAGTATTTCTTCCAAGTTAGGAGCTGCCAGATGATAACATGTTTTTTCAGAGGTAAAGCTGAAAACTCTGCTGTTTGTGGGGAGTGTCTCAAGTCTGTCTTCAGGTGGGGCTTCCTGTTAAGTACCAAAGGTCCCGTGTCCTGGTTCAGCGCCCAGAGATGAGCCAGAGCCTGCTGGCTGCTCCCAAAGAAAAAAGGCACTGACTTTACCAAATCCTACTGGAATGCTAACACGCGAGGGGAATAAGCAGCGGTGAACAGGCAGCCCAAAGAAAAGGCGCAGCCCTGCGCGAAGGTGTAATTAACACAGACGGGCGCATTGTAGAGCACATCAGAGCTGATGGGGTGCAGATACCACAACCGTGCCTAACTCTTCCCTCCACCCTTGCCAGGAGCTGCTGACACGGTTTCAGTGGTAGGCACTATCTTCTTCATTATCTAAATGAGCTGCATACTAAAAAGCTGAGCTAATTTATGTCTTGCCCATGCACATTCCTCCTTGTCTCCATCACTCACACACACAGACACACACACACACGTTATTTATTCAACTCACCAACTCCAGTCCTTCTCTCCTCCTCAAGCCAGCTGCACTGATGTCCTTCCTGTGATTCTTTATGGGCAACCTATAGACTTGGTTTCTTCTTTTCCTCGTCTCTGGCAAAGAAGCCCCGGTGCCGGCGGTGCGGTGCTCGGGGGCTGCTCGCACACAGCAGCTCCCGGGATCGGCTTTTGTGGAAGAACGTTTTGCATTAAACGTCTGGATTAGAGCCCTGAGCGGATAGTCGCTTTGTATGGAGGTTATTACTCTGCTTTGGAAGGATGAGAATTGTATTGGTGTAAGGATGACTTTTATTCCATAGTTTTTCATGTATGCCCACATGAGGGGCAAATCTGGAATAGTTCTCACAATGCTTTTATTTTGCAAAGCTCTGCTGGTCCTGACTGTTTCTGTGTGTAAATGCCTTTTTTACACACATAATGCTTTTCAGCCTGCTCCGTACTTCAGATACCTTTCAACTTTTCTCTGTAATCACTCAAAAAATGGTTCCCCTTTCCATTTCTGCTTGCAGACTGTCCTCTGGCAGCCCGTAGCAGCTTCTGCAGGGAGCTCAGAGCAGTTTGGCAGCTGGGAGTTAGGCTCTGCCAGCACGGTGGCCAGCCAGCCCTCCCAGCGTCATCTCCAGGGCTCCCCAGACCCCAGCTGCTCCAGACCCTTCGGCTGCTCCAGACCCTCCTACTAACGGCCTCCGGTACCTTCAGCGCCGTCCTGGAAGCAGCAGCTTAGCGAGGGGAGATGCAGCAGTGTCATCCTCCCTGCCCCGCTGGGCTCCCACGGAGTTTTTAGGCTCTTCCGCTCGCAGATGCTCTGGAGTGTGCTCACGTGCAGGTTTTTCCCTGGCCTCCGAATTTGTCACTGCTCCCCCTGTTGCCGACATTTCTGTGGGTTGTTTTGAATCTGCTCCGTTCATGCTTGGTTGTCAGACGGTGTAACTGCACGTTCTGGAAGTGGCACAGCTGGTTAAGGGCTTTTATTGGAGAGGCTTTGAATTAGTGGGATCCAGCAACCAGAGGTTTGTGAGGATCTGGTCAGTTCCTTTCGGTGCACGTCACTATATGGTTTCCGGATGTTTCATTTCTCTACAAAGCAGTGATGCTCTAAGAGATACCATCTGCATCGAGCCAGGTATTTTAGCCACACCTTCAGCCAGAGAAGCCCCAGGCATCCCATCTCCCACACCCCCTGGAAAATGCTGGAGCCTGTGCTAGGGACTTTTTGTTGCTCTTGATTTTTGCATGGAGTGCGCTCTGATCTTGCAGTGATGAGCGGCAGTGTAAAGCTCTGAGATGTAGTTACTTGCCATCAGCGTGCTGAACATCTTGCTGAGAAGAAAGACGCTGACTTGACTTTGGGAGTTTTTAAATGAAGGGGCTGATGGTCCTGCTCTTTTTTGGGTAGGAAAATGTACATCTTGCACATCCTTCCATAACTGTGGACCTGGGAAATTAGGGAACCATTGGTATTGGCAAGCAGTCCTGGAAAGGTAATGAGTTAGAGGAATAGTCTTTAAAGGAATGTCGAAACAACAATTTTTAATTAGATTGTGGTTTTTTTGTTTCACTGAGTTGCAAACCTGAAGTGGCAGTCCCTGAGCAGAGTGCCTCTCCGTGCAGCATTATTCAGCTGTTTCTCAGCTGCTGCTGGCTACCGTGCCATGCTACAGCAGTTTCTCTCCCTCTCTGGCCATCATCTCCCTATTGCTTTAGGTCACCAACGAGCGTGTGATTTCCAGTAATGCCGCAGCCTTACGGGAGCGTTTAATAAATAACAAGATGCAGTGGGGGCAAACAGGAGGATCGCACGCGGCGGCAGCCTCCTGCTCTGGCAGAGCAGCTTGGCCAGGTTGCTCAGACTTGGGAACTGCAGCCAAATGATCCTTTGTCACGGAGTGCGTGGGTCCTCTCCAGGTTAATGTTTCGTGGCTCTCCTCTTCCCCAGCCCTGGAGTTAAATGCTGCCTTGAGCCACAGGGGGAAATGGATACGGTTGGTTAGCACTTTAAAAATGCCTTCAGAGCTGCAGAGGAATGCTGTGATAATGGCTGCTGATCATGGAAGTCTCTGTTGATGCTACAAAGAGTGTTTATTTATATTGTGAATCCTTCGCTTATAATTAACTAGCGTTGCATTGCAGGCCGGGAAGACTTACATACCAGAACCTACTGTGCTGTCGCTTCTTTCTCATATCCTCCCTCCGGCTCAGTACCTCTCCTCTTGTGTCTCTTACTTTGATTGCAAGCAGGTCAGGGCAGGAAATGTTGAACCTTGGCAGTCCAAAACTGTTTAAGATGGAGATGGGGAGACAAATGTGGGGTCTTCTGCAACAGGGGGGTTTGCATCAAAACCAGCGTCTGTCTGGGGTGTGAAAGGTGATGTGTGTATTTAGTCCTTCTCAGCAAGCCAGGCCAAGCAGCAAGTGCTTCGCGGTGCTTGGAGGACCTGGTTGTAATCTGCCTTGCACCTGGTTTTACAAGGTGGTTGTTACTGGGATCACAGCTCTGATTTATTCTGGTTCGAGAGGGATTGAGAAGGAAGCCTAGATCGTTTCAGGGATCCTTCCAGGTTAGGTTAGACCTAAGACTTTTAAAACAAAACTTTTTAAGGTACATAGCCTGTGTAATCGGTCAAAATACCCTGGAAAGTACAGGAAGGACAGACACAAACATTTTGCTTTGGGATGTAAACAGCACAAGCACTGCAGTGGTATATAGGAGAGCCAGGGCGTGAGTCTGACCGTGAACATAAGGAGAATTGGATTGATGTGTTGATCTTGGCCATCAAAGAGATTTGCAAAAAGAAACATAGTCCTCAGGGAGAAAGTAAATTTTGTTGGAAGTAAGACTCCATTTTTAATATTAAAAGTGTTGCCCTGAAAAGATGGACTTTGGAGCCAGATTTTAGCTGCTGTAAGTTGGTGTCGTGGTTTAGCCCCAGCCAGCAACTAAACACCACGCAGCCGCTCGCTCACCCCCCCACTCCGGTAGGATGGGGGAGAGGATCGGGAGGGCACACGGAGGAAAAACCCGCGGGTTGAGATAAAAACAGTTTAATAATGGAAATAGAACAAAGTAGAACAGTGATAATAACAATGATAACAACAATAACAGAATATACAAAACAAGCGATACACAATGCAACTGCTCACCCCACGTGTTCCGCACCAAAAACCCCGCGAACCGTGCGCCCCACCGCGCGACCACCCTCGGTTTTTAAGCTGGGCATGATGTCACACGGTATAGAATACCCCATTGGCCAGCTGGGTCAACCACCCCGGCTATGCTCCCCCCCAGGTCCCCCTGCACCTTGAAGGGCGGGGGAGGCTGTCGGTGCACCCGGCAACAACCAAAGCATCAATGGGCCATCAACATTCCTTTCACCACCAAACCCAAAACACAGCACCCCCTCCAGCTACAGGAAAGAGAGTTAACTCTGTCCCAGCCAGAACCAGGACAGTTGGCAAAGCTCAGTTTGCCTGGGTGGCTCTGAGATGACCTGCACTGCTAAGGCTGTGGGTTGCCATCTGTGGCTGGGCTGCATCCCTTTCTTTCCCTCTTCCCGGGAAGAGTTGTTTAAACCCAAGCTTGTGATTGCATGAGCGTCTTATTTCTGCCTTTCCTGTTTGTCCGCAGGTACGTTGGTGAGCTGATATCTGATTCTGAGGCAGACGTCCGTGAAGAGGACTCTTATCTCTTCGACCTTGACAACAAGGTACTGTATCTGAAGGTGTCTAATGAGACAAACCCAAAGTCTTGCTTCTCCAAATGAGCAGGGAGAATATTTGTCTCCATCTTGATGTACAACACGATCTGAAAGCCTGCAAAGAGGAGGACCGCATCCTCGCTGCGTTTTAGTCAAAATGTAGAGTGGTTGAGGTAAGGCTTAGGGCTTGTTAAAATGGTCACGGAGCCCAGCAGCGCTGGGCCACTGCAGGACGAGCTGCCCACGCCAGTTTCGATGCAAGATGCTCTTCTGTCAAAACCATTTGGGCATCCTGAGTTCAGTTGTTCAGTTTTTGGTACTCAGGTGTGTATGTGCAGGCTTGCAGCTGTGTTGATTGGCAGCTCTGTAAGTTCTTCATAAAAAGGTGAGCCGGAAGACTGAAGAAAACCCCATTCACTTATAGAGGGATCCATCAGATACCCTGGCAGGGCCTTGAGGCTAGTTCTGCTGGTAGTTACCCTGTGCTGCTCTGCGGAGGGCTGTCTCAGAGCAGAAATCTTGCTTTGAAAAGTGCGATCTAAAGCTTTTAAGCAAGGCCATCACTTCAGAGTTTCCTGGGGAAAGGGGAAGAGGAGAGGGGTGAGCTGGGGACTCAGAGGAGTGAGGTGGCTTCCAAGGAAAGCTGCAAAACAGTCTCTGTCTTGTTTCTGTCATCAGCTAGTGACAAAGAAGTTTTGCTTTTTTTTTTTTTTTCTTTTTTTGTTTTAAAGCAACACACATTCAACACCTGAAAAAAGGCAAGTAATGAGTCTTGTAGTCAGTCTGAAAACAGAGGGGTCAAACTGTAATTAAGCAGTTGAAAAGCAGCAGGGACTTCAACCTGGTTTGTACATTTATGAGCAAGAGCCCACCTGGGCCTTGCCTTGCCTTTAGGTTAGCCCCTGGCTGGCTGTCTTGAGGGAGAACCTCTGCGTTTGCTCTTGCGAAGCCTTTAGTGAAGCAAGGAGGGAGACCTAAGTACAGGTGCAAGCACATCGTCTTTTTTCAGGGTTTCTTCAAAGTGGATCATTTGTAGAAAAAGCAGGCACCAAGTCACTGAGTGGTTGTTAAAAGAAGCCCATTGGGGTGGGTGGAGGAGGGCAGGGCAGGGCAGGGTCCTGTAGCCCCCTGAGTGATGGGAAATTATTAAGGGTGTGAACCCCAACCCTGGGAGAGACAGCTTTGGGGTCCTGTTGTGTCTCAAAGGGGTGGCCTGGATGGGCTTGTGCTGTAGTGAAAGCAAGCTGGGGACGTCATTTCTGATGTCCCTGCGCCTTGAGTTGTCACTTAAGGCCACATGCATGGTGAATCGTTCAGCGTGCCAGGTCCTGCAGTCACATCCCGTCCCGTGTCTGGAGGGGGGCGAACATCGAACAGCCAAAACTTAACTGCCATTGCTGGGTTTGCAGGAGGAAGGCATAGCACAACAGATGCTCTCTGGGCTTCCACTGGTTAAAGGGATGGGTTTCTTGTCTCTGTACTGGAGAGCTGGAAAAAACACACTATTTCTGGGAAAGACTAGCTTGAGTTTTAGCTGCTGTGGTTGCTTTCTGTTTGTGTTAAGCCACCCTTTTCCCACGCGCAGGCCCATCCTCTGCGGTCCTCGCTCGCGCGCTTGGCCCTGCTGCGCTCCCTCGAGGAGCTGCGGGCCGGGGCTGCGGCCGTGTGACCCCTGCCTGCAGGCGAGAGGGGCTTTCTCCGGGCTTCCTCCCTTCTACGAAGCCCTGGTGCCTTCCCATTCTTGAGAAGGAGACTCACCTCACCCCAGAGCAGGTTCATGGTTCCTCTCCTTCCTCTCTGCTTGCTACTGTGTGACTCTTATGTTCCCGATACCCTCATAGCAAGGTGGGAAGCAGTTTGCTTTGGGACTTGTCTTCCTCAGCAGCTTCACAGAGAGGACGCTGCCCGTGTTGGTCAAGGCAGCAGGCTCCTTTCTCGAGAAACACATCTTGACTTGTATGGTGGCGGGCTCAGGTTTTTCCTGATGGTCAGTTAGATGTGGTAGTGGGTGATGTTCTCACCAACCATGGCATTTCCATGGATAAAAGTGAGAAGGTGATGGGAATTACTTAAAATTGAAATTAGAGCGGGTAACACTGTGTGTGATATGGGACCATGTGGGGTGACGCTCCCCCCAGTCGTTGGGACGTCTTCCCTGGGCTCCTGCACCGGTCGGGTGGTGTGATCTGGCGCAGCTCATCCATTAACGATTGCAAGGTGCTTGCCCAAAAGGGAGTTTGAGCACCGCTAATGGATCCTTTTGCTTTTGGCCTCTTTGCAACTGAAATTAGCTTCTGTAATTAAAGTCTCTGCTTTGCACAGTCATTCTCTGCTGGAATAAAAAAAGCCCTGAGGGGGGTTCTTTTATTTTCAAGGAAAACAAAATATTACTGCTCTCTGGAAAGGGAATTTCTGTGTTCTCACTTTCACTTTTATCTGCAAAAACCTGTGTTTTCTCGAGGCTCTGGCTTTGTGTTTCCTAGCTGCCATGTTCAGTTAGAGGACAGAACAGATGCCTGTTCCCCTATCCAGTGCCTTTTACCCAGAAGGTGTCTGTCTGCACCAAACCTCGACCCCACTGTGCCAAACTGGTGCTTTGGCAGAGCAGAGCTGGGGAGAGCTGATGTGCCAGCCAGCATCGGGGCATTTCAAAAGGTCTTTGGGCTTGTGGGGGCAGAGTGCCGTGCAGAAAACTGTATTTTCAGAGCACTGTTGAATATAAAAGTGTGTGCGTTTAGTCCTTTTAAACCCACAGTGGGTGTCCTGCCCTGGTTGTTCTTCTTGAAGCTCTCCAGAGTTTTAGTGGAATGACCAATAGTTCGGTCATTTGTGGTTTTTTTTAAACAAGTAGCAGTAATAATACTAAACCCAACCTCATCTAATGAAAGATGCAACGTTTCTCCTCTAGGATGGAGAGGTGTACTGCATAGATGCCCGTTTCTATGGCAACATCAGCCGCTTTATAAACCACCTCTGCGAGCCAAACCTCATCCCGGTGCGAGTCTTCATGTCGCATCAGGACCTCCGCTTTCCCAGGATCGCCTTCTTCAGCACGAGGCATATAGAAGCTGGAGAAGAAATCGGGTAGGTGCTGTCCCTGGGGCTGCTTTTCCGACAGGGAGCCACCGCCTCGCTCGGGGAAGGACCGGGTGGAGAGGGACAAAAGCTCTGCTGCTCCCGAGCTGGTTCACTCCATCCCTTTGCTCTCCGGGCTGGTCCCCCGCGGATCCCGCAAACGTGCTCCGTCCTCTGAAGCTTTGCAAAAACCCAAATTGTGGCAGCACTGAGGACTGCTGACCCCGGCGTCTTGCGCCGTTGCACCGTCCCTTTTGCTCCTGCACGCTTCTGCTTTGCAGTGACCCCGTCTCTGTCTTTCTCTTGCAGCTTTGACTACGGAGACAGGTTCTGGGACATCAAAGGCAAATACTTCAGCTGTCAGTGCGGTTCACCCAAGTGCAAACACTCAAGCTCAGCGCTGGCCCAGCGGCAGGCGAGCACCTCGTCCCAGGACACGCAGGAAAATGGGCTCCCTGACACCAGCTCTGCCACGGCAGCCGGCCCCTTTTGAGGCTCCGCTCCCCAGAGACTGACTTGTTTTAACCCTATAGATTCACATACTGTCTGAATTTCCATTTAAAGAGAAAAAAAAAAAGAGAGAAAAAAAAAAAAACCCGCTCAAGGAAAGCCAAGGGTTTGTGACTTAGGGCTGTGCCACCGACTGTTACTTGAGGAATAAGTAAAAGCAAATCCCGCCTCCGTGATGTTGTTCTCCCCTCCCTGGTCCTGGAAAGCTGCTGGTTTTCACAGTTGCGTGTGGAGGGGTGGCTGTTGCGTTTTTTTTCCATGCGAGCTGTCCTGGCCTCCGTCTCTTAATGTGCTAAGTGTTGTCAGAGCCAAGGGAGAGCCGCCCGTCCTCTGACTGTTGTTAATTGAATGGATCGCTCATGCCAAGTCATCTCCAGTTCACTTGTAATAAACTTTGAATACTTGATGGGACTTTCTTTCTAAAAGCCGGGGGGAGCGGGGAGGGAGAGGGAGGTGCTGACGTTTGGGTTTGCTTGGCACAGCCCCGGGGCAGGTTCTGCTGGTTGGTTTTTGTTGGTTTGTTTGGTTTTTTGGTTGTTTTTTGTTTGTTTTTTTTTTTTTTTTTTTAAATCACGGATTTCTCCCACGTCTCGCAGGACGTTGCGGTGGGGCCTTTCCCTTGGAGTTAGAGGGCATTTCTGACAAATACCCTCCTTCTTACCAAATCCACCGGCTTTTTTCTCTGCTGCTGATGAGAAAAAACCCGCAGTCCTTACAATCCCTTTGGTCCCTGGCTCTCTCCCGAGCTGACCAGAGACGCTTCCCCCCAGGCCCCGCTCCCGCCCGGGCTTTCTCCGTTACAAACCAGCTCTCGTCTGCACCGCTTGGCCGTGTTACTGTCTCAGTGTTTGGTTCATCCGTGGAAGGATTTCCCTCGCCCCGTCGCATTAGCTGTTTTAGAGAGGAAAGGTTGAAGGGGATTGTACAAGACACTAACTTCTTAAGAAAATCAGTTTTTTCCTTTTTTAAAAATAAAGTGAATGATATATATATTATAGAGAACCTCGCCTCGCGTCCGCCGGCTGGGGCGAACAGCAGACGGGACGTCGCAGCGAGAAGATCCCAGATGCCACCAGCTCGTCTGTTCCCATCGCTTTTCTCAACGCTGGGCACCTTCGATTAATTTTTAAGCCACATGCTATGAGGTTTCAATAAACTGATTTATTTTTTACCATTATCGAAACATTGGGGACTAGCATTAAAAAAAAAAAAAACCAAAAAAAAAAAAAAAAAACAAAAAAAACCAAAACAACAACAAAAAGAAACCACAAAACAAAACGGTGCTGATTCTGGTGTGATTTTTGCTCACCACGTGAATATAAACTATCAATTGTATAAAAAGAACAAAGTGATTTTAGTATAAAAATGCAGGAAAAAAACACAAAACTTTTTTTAAATTGTTAGTATTGTAGTGTGAATAAATTTGCCATCACCTTTTGTGTGGTGGCTGGGCAGGTCATTATCTTAATTTTTTTTTTTTTGCATATATCTTTAAATACTGTAATTAGTGCAGTAACAGTTTTTTTTGTTCATCTCTTCTAGAACATTCATAATGCCGTCATGTTTATTATTATTATTTTTTTTTTCTGTTAATGTTTTGGACAGTTTTAAAGGAGCAGTCTTTTGGCTCTGATCATTTTCTTGTTCTGTTTTCAATGAAATCAATAAAAAAAGAAAAAAAAAAAAAAGTGCTTTAAAAGGAGTTTGGCCTTTTTGTCTGCCGGGCTGGTGGGATGGCACCGTGCGGGGCTGCGGTGGAGGGGGCTGGCGCTGGCACCCCTCATCCTCGGCTTAAAAGGAAAGCAAAAGAAAAACCCCGCATACTTCCAAGCAAGGAAAGAGAAGCCTGACTGTTTGCTCTTTGCTGGGGGGGGGGGTTGGGTTTGGGTTTTAAATTTTGTATAATCCTTCAGTCTTAAAGGCATCCTGTTTGGGAGCCGGGACTCGGGCGGTGCTGGTACCCCCCGCTGCGCAGAGCTCAGGCATTGCGGGGCCGTGATGCCTCCCCATCACCTGCGTGGAGGCAATTAAATAAAATCAAATAAAAAAGCCCAAGGAAAGGGGCGAGGGGGAGAATCTCCTACTTGCGAGCAAACCCCGGGGACGTTCCCTATCGCGGGAGGGGGCAGTGGGGAGGATCGACAAGGCTCTGCAGGTTTTTGGCTGGGCCAGCAGCTCCGCCCGGGGGGGGGGGCTGGGTTTGGGGGCTGCTGCGGGGTGCAAGTCCCGGGGGAGCGGTGCCGGGGGGTCCCCCCGAGCCCCGGGATGCCGAGTGGGGGCTGCTGAGTCTGCGTGACTAAGCACACCCTTGTCAACCCGCCGCGTCGGGAAAATAAGCAACTCTGAGTCACTGCCAGTCGATAGCACATAAAAATATTCATAAACGGGAGGAAAAGCCCGGCCCGATGCCAGCGGGGGGTGGGAGGAGCGGGGGGGGGCTTCGGGCGCCGCCTCGCACGCTCGCCCACCTCTCGCCTACCTGGCAGGAGCCTTCATCGCCCGCCGAGCCCCGGAGATGCCCTCATCATCCTCAATCACAAGTCGGGCGGCTTGAGGGCAGTCGGTCAATAAAATGCGACGTCTTTAGGCTGGGTTGGTTTGATGAGAAATGCTGGGGTTCGCCGCTGGAATTGCAAAGGGTGCCGTTAGCCGGAGCTGTCGGGGAAAGCGAGCGGGACCCTTGAAGACGCCCATGTGCCCTCGCACGTGGAGACCATTTAACTAGGGGCTAATGTTAATTATAATAATACGTTCCAATATTGTATAATTAAACATTATAATGAAAATAATATGCTTTAATTGAAGGTGAGAAGTGGAAAACCCCTGGAGAAATCTAATCTCTGAACATAACTTTCCCCAAATCAGTTGTTTTCCTGGGGTTAGGGTGGGAAACGCCTGTGTTTTCGGGGATGCGTGGGGTCCCACGACACTGGTCCTGGGTGCAGAGGGGGTTTGCACCCAGCAGGGACGGGTGGAGGTTGAACGCTGCCGGCTTGCACGTAGTCACAGGTAACCCCCAGCACCATGGGGTGATGCCTTTGCTTTTCTGTGCAAATAACTGCAAATTCAATATACACATTTAATGCCCCACCACATTTCCACAGGTGGGGAGGAGCCGGAGAAGGGCTGTCTGTTGTAAGAGGAATTCCTGCAAGGCCAGCGGGCAGCGGGCCCCGGCGCGGCGGCTGCTCCAGGGACGGGGGAGGCGGAAGGGCCGTCGCTGCCCCGTGCTCTCCCGAAACAGCCGGCGTGGAGCGGGGGGCTCCGGGGCCGGGGCACACGGGTGAAGCCGCCTCGGCCGCTCTGCCCACCCCGCTCGACTGGGGGCAGTGGCTTGAGACGCTTCATTTCAAAGGATGCAACAATTTTAATGTTAATATTTTGCCCTGAAGCTAAGCTGCTCTGTCGCTAACTGATGGCTCCTAACGAACCACTGGTGCCAAGCCTTCGCCGTGCACACCCCGGGCTGCCCGGGGAGGTGTCTGTAGCTCTGATTTTGCTTTTGCTTGAGAGAGAGATTTCTTTTCTTTTAATGCAGCGAGAGCATCTGCTCCGGGCTTTGCTCTCGAGCAGCCGGTAGTCACTTTGCTCATGGCAGTTACCAGCACGGGAGGATTTCTTCTCCTTTTCAGCCGCCGCCAAGCGAGACGCGAGGCCTTGCAGCCGCCCCGCGCGGGGCCGGGAGCCTCCCCTCGGCTCCGCTGAAAACGCAAAGAAACCTTCAATCGCTCACTGGCCTTTTCCTGGGGATTTTGGCACTCTGCATGAGATGCTTTGGGACGTCCCCGTGGTCACGCAGCCGGCCCAGGGAGCGGGACCGGGGCTGGATGCTGGATTTGGGTGCTGAGCTCAGGCGGGACATGGGGCTGAGCTGTGGGGGGGGACCTTGTGCATCCCGTAGCATCCCACCCTCGCCCACGCCGCTGGGAAGAGGGTAACAGGGCAAACCCCCAATTTCACAGAGCTAAAGGAGACGCTGCTCTCCATCCACGCATGGGGCATCCCTGCTCCCCTTCATTTTTCCCACTGGATCCCCCCCCTAGTGTAGGTTGGGGACCCCCAGGCCAAGGTGGGGGTGCACGGTGGGTCTGTACGGAGCTGGGTCCTGCGCACAGCGCTGACTCTGGGGGATGGGGTGCGACGGCTCTTTTTGGGGTGCTGCACCACACCCACAACTTGGGGCGCATGGGGGGGATGTGCTAATTCACTACAGGAGCAGGGCTGGGCAATTCGGGGTGCCTTGTTGGGGGTCCAGGCTGTGATGCTGAGCCAGGCTCCTTCATGCCCATCTCCCTCCCGCACCCTGCTGCCGGTGGGCATCAGCCCCCCTGTAGCTATAGGGGAGCATCGCACAGGGGCTGGTCACCTGCTCTGGGGCCAGCGGACGAGACGTGGATGGATCAAATCCGGCTGCATGGGATCACACGGCATTTCCCCGTGCAAACCCTCTGCGTGTGGTGGACCTGGTGAAGTCGTGCTGGCTCGTCTCTCCGGGGGCTGCTGGACACGGGGGGATGTTAGAAAGCACCTGAAAGGCAGCGTCCATCGCCCTGCAGCTGAACCGGCCCGGCAAAGCCGTGATTACCCTGAAATACTGGAGCTGATTTGGCTTCTCCTCTTTATAGACTCCATCTCTCTCGTTGTCCCGCAGCGCTGACCTCCCTCGCTGAGGAAATGTGAGTGAGGGCGATGGTTATCCTGCAGCCCAGGAGCGGCAGGTAGAGTTATAAAATCTCTATAAATGTACGATTTCACCCCATGTCTCATTCCTGAGCCTTTGCCAGAGCTGGAGGAAATATTAGTTTATCTCGCCGATAGCACAGAATATTCCCTCGTCTGCCGAAAGAGCTCCCTTATCGCCCTTTTAATTTCCTTTCTAGTGCTACGGGGCAGGATGAAAAGCCACAGGCGCTATCGCTGTTGGCAGGGAAAGGCCTTGAAGATCTGGCTGCTGGCTACGAGAGCCTCGCGTCAGGCTGAGGTTCAAGCTGAAAGTCTGCGGACGGGATGGGAGCAGATGAAGCAGGCGAGGGGAGAGGTGTTGATGCCGGGGGAAGGTTGGGCTCAGTCCCCCCCCGTCCCTTCCCCAGGCAATAGCACTAATGGACTAAATGCCCAGAAAAAGCAAATATTACTTCACGCTGCCTGTGAGCGGAGGTGTGACGCTGCCGTTTTAATTGGGAGGGGGAGGTTGAATGAGGTCAGCCTCACACCGCAGTTTTCCTGCTGCTTTTTGATTTCTGTTGAACCAATGCGGCAGTCCCTAAAGAGGCCTCGGCACCCCACGACTGCGCGAAGCCGCTGCTGGGGCTCCCAGGTCGCTGGTGGGGCTGGGCGAAGGGCACGGCGGGACGTTGCCTTGCCGGAGGTACCTGCCTGCTGCGGAAGGTGGCAGCGCCCGTCAGCCCGGCCGGGGAACGGCAGCGCGGTGCCAAGAGAAGCCAAAGCCCCCGGCCCCGACCTGCTGCGGGATGCGGCTCATCCCACCCGGCCCCGGCCCCAGCGACCCCGTGCCTCGTACCCAGCCTGGAGAGCCTCGCTTCTCCGGGAGCTCGGGCAAAGCCGAACCCTTGGGTTACCTCTGCTCTTCCTGCAGCATCAAAGGGACCTCAGTAGCCCTCGCAGCAAGGAAATACCCCCGTGCCTGTATTTATAATGAATAAATGCCCCCCAGCCTCTCTGGGATAGGTGGGGAAGTGGAAGGAAGGAAACTCGGGCAATGAGAGAGTCCTGACCGTGCTACACCCTGATCAGCACGTGCTCAGCCCTAGCAAAGGTGGCCAAAACACTTGGGGTTTGTTAAGCAGCTCTTCGCCATCCGTTCTCTTGGAGGCTTGAAGGGTTTGCAGGTACCTAAGATGAAGGCCCTGGCCCTTGCCCCCTCCCTAGACCTGCTGGGACCAGGGGGTTTATGCCCCAAGGCTGCCGATGCTGTTATTAAGCCATCACAGCCTGATGTTTGGCTGGGGTTAAATTCATCCCTACGGCAAACTTCCCCAGCTGACCTGGTAGGAGCAGGGCATCAGCACAGGAAGCCAAGACTTTGTTTAAATACTTGGAGCTCTGCTATCTAACAAGAATGGCAAGGATTACATTAGGAAAAGGGCTGGCTATTTTAAGAGGGATCCATTTGCCAACTTTCCTGGCTGCAGAAGTCTTCAATACCGCTGCAGGAATAGAAAGCGTTGGACACATATGGATCCTACGCACCCAGTTAACCACTGAGGGTGGGTTTGCAAGAGGCATAAAATGCCTCTAAGCCCAGGCAGAGCCAAGTGCATTTTGGGCTGAGTTTATTTTAAGGAGGTGGCTGGGGAACAGGGCAGGGACAGGGAGCTGTGGGGGACACTGAAGGAACTACAACTGCATTTTGCATTTGGGATGTTTTTCCCTTCTCCAAGGAAAGGGGGGGCATGGTAAGTGTTACCAGCTGACCCTCTTTACAGGCAAATTAATTCCCAGCCCACGCTGCTGCCGCCCTTCCAGGGGATGCTTTAAAACACCAAGTGCTGGGATGCTGTGTGCTGGTGCCTGACCTGGGCTCTGCTGTACGAGCACAGGAGCGGTGGGATGCTCTGTAGCTAAAGAAGCAGGGCTAGAGGTAAGATGAGGATTTGTGGTGTTGATAAGGTGGAAAATATAAAGATTTTTTGGGCTAGAAGTCCTCTCGGCTGGGGAGTTACTCACTGCATCATGCTCATCCCTTGAAAGCCCAGGAAGGTGGTGGGTGTCTGGAGCCCACTGTGTAGAGGATGTGAAGCACCTGATTATTGATTGCTTCCCCTGTTGTCTCAAGGAGCCTCCATCTGTGTTTTCAGAGTGAGGTTGATTTAAATGGTGATGTATTTGTCTGTGATGTGTAACAAGCTTAAAAAAAAATCAGCAATCCTTGTCTGAAAAGCAGAACAACATGTAAGAAATCGTTGAGGTTTTTCTTCCTTCTTTCAGAAAACATAGCAGCAATGAAATAGCGGTGATGGGTAAATAATAAAAGCCTTCTGTGTGGCTCCCTTGTACTAGATAAAGTATAAAGCCCCACTGATGCAGGGCTCAGGGTGGGCAGAAAATATTCCACCTGAGCAACAGCAATTAGTGCACTTGGCTTTGTCTTTGCAGTGCTCTGTAAATATAACTCTGAACAGCAAATAAGCAGATAAGCTTTACCCAGGCATAATAAGACAAATATCCTTTTCTTCTGCCTCTGCTGGGAAGAGAATTTCTCTCTAGTTGTGCAGCTGTTGGAGGAAAATAGCTGGAATAAATTGCTTGGGAATTTGTGAACAGCAAACGCAGCCTGCAACATTAGCAAAATGACTGTATAAATGAGTAAAAAAGGATTGGGGAGAATATTCTCATTTATATCATGAACACCCCTTTGACACAGACTTGGGTTGGAAGAAGTTCAGGAACTTTTCTGGCACGAAAGCATTTTGTTTTGCTGATGATTGTCTGTCTTTTCCCTCCTGCCGTGGCAGGGAGCTGCTGTTGTGCCCACGGTGCAAATCTCCCGGAGCAGCCGCGGCTCTTCTGGGGGGAGCGGGTCGAGTTAGGTACCCGAGTCAGGAGCGGAGGGAGGGCAGGAGTTGATGACTCGGTGGACAGATACGTGATGCTCAGCATCAACACCCAACGTGTGCCCAGGGCCTGGAGAGGGGAAGTGCCAAGCTGCTGGTTGTTAAATGGGAGGTAAAAATGGGTTCAGGCAACTTTGTGCTGATGCACTTTGTGCCTAAGATATCCCTGCATTGCATTTGGGTATAAATCCACTTCTTGAACTCAAATGTTGCTAAACTGCTCAGCTATGAGACAGGAACGTGCCCTGCTCTGCCCTAGGGCTGCTTGCGTTTGCTGGTGGATCCAATCCCCTGCCTTGCCTCTTACTCACCCCATATGAAGGCTTTGCATGTTTCATGGCGTTTGCACATTCTAAGCAGTGACATGGATCCTCCCACCCGTCCCTCTACGCAGTGCATCTTCTCAGTAGCTGGAAGATAGCTCTTTGCCTCAGTTTCCCATCAGTAAAATGGGAATAAAACTTCCCAGTGGATTATGTGGTTCTTTGTGCTCCTGCCTTGCATTTGAAAACCTCACCCCAAGTCATTAACAACTAACGAGGGTGCTGCTGTCCTGGGTCCTGTATGTGCCTGTGAGGGGAGACCCTCCTGCTCTCATGTGAAGACAAATATAATAGGCAGCCAGGGATTTGGGGCCAAGCTTGCAAAGACGTTGGGGGAGATAAAGAAAGAGTCTGGTATAATATTGATTTTTAAGAAGGCCAAGCTGCTTTTGTAAAACTAGACGGGAAAACATACTCAGTTGTTTGGGCAGATATGTATTTTTAGTTAATTTTTTTTGCTGTGAAAGTACTATTGCAAATTTCATTAACCTGTTGCAGAGAAGGGAAAAGAATACCAAATGACCTGTAGACTTCCCATCTTTGTCTCTCCATGCCATGCATCTGCTGGTAAAGGCGGTGTTAAACCCACGGGCTGGGTGTGCTCTGAACTCAGTGGTGTGGCTGCGGAATATGTGTTTCTCTGTGATGATGAACAGCTTCCCGTGCTGCTGTGCTGGGCACCTCCCAGGACACAGAGACCTCGGGTACGGCTCCCCAGCTCTCCCGTAGCAGGAGACCCGGCAGCGCAACCTCTGCTATTACAGAGGAGCAACCTCCCCAAATACACCGACCTCAGCTTCGGGGCATGGCACTTTGAATGGTTTCCCTGTGCAAAGTTTCAGTTTTATGCAGACTGATGCATCTCACTTCCTATGCGGGTTGTGTTTCTACATGCCTGGAAGGTGACCGTCACTGCGCCGTCGCTGGGAGCTGCTTGCTGGCATTGCAGCTCTGTTTCTTAGAAAAACACTTGCCAGACCCTCTGCAGTGGCATGAAGGTGCTGTTTGCTGCCTCTGCATTTGCCCTGACTATGTGTGGAAACCTCCCCAGTGGGTAAAAATGCACATTGTTTAGGAGGGTGCCTGCATCTCAAGGTCTACTGGCCTATGCAAAATCAGGTTTTTTCCAGTTATTTGCAATGCCTCCATAATTCTTCATAAATTGCACGCAGAAAAAAGTCAGACAAGGGATGTACGGCTTGGTTAAGCAGAGATTTCCCCGGCCTTGCAGCATGGGAAGGAAGATGCAGCTGCCCAGGGCAATGAGCTCCGGGTGCCGAGCCTTCCCTGCACCGTGCTGCCCGTGTGATCCCAGCATCGTCACTGCCCCATGGACCTGCACCGAAGGGAACTTGCTTCTGCGGTGCCTGGCTCCTGCTGATGTGGGCAGAGGATGGGGACAGGAAAGGGGTCGCTGGGAGCTGCTGCCTGCCCGGGCTGCGGGGGAGGCGATCAGCCAGACCCGAGATGTTACATTTTTCTAGAACAACAGTTTTGCTGCATGTTGGATTCTGTTAAAGGGATTCAATTTAGAAAACATTATGCCAGGGAGAGGAGGAGAAGGGCAAAACATTACGGCTAAATAATTTCAATTAACCATTCCAGACGTTTCTTGCTAATTCAGTTGAAATAAGTGCTGCCTCGTCTACAGATCTGCAGGACTGAGATCCTCTCGCAGCATCAGCGAATGCAGCTTCAGCGACATCGACGATGACTTCTTCCAGCTCAGGGCTGGACCTAAGGACTTGCTGTTTTGATGTTATTGAGCCTTATTTCTTGAAGGAAAACAGAGAAAGAAAAATATGGACTGTGAAATAGAGCCCAAATACCTCTTATGCAGTCAGTCCTTGCTGCCACTTAACTTGGCACATATTGCAGTTTTCAAGCTAATTCTTAAATCAACGTAAACATCCAAGTACTGCCTAGAACTAGGCAAATTATCTAACTCAGTTCTGCTTTGGAAAAACAACCCAGATCTAAATGTGAAGCTTTACCAGAAGTCTTTGGTGATCAGTCCTGCTTTTGAAAGCTAGCAGGTGTTCATGCTAGAGAAAGTTAAATTCACTGTTCAGATTATTGATTATTTTTCATTGACCTTTAAGTAGTTGCCCTTGGTATTAAGAGCCCAACGAGGGTCAGGCTGCTTTCTTTACCCAGCTGCACTTCAGGCTGATTCCCAGATTTGGACGACAGAAATATTTACTCATGGTTGTGAGTGCTAGAAATTCCTGGGATTTCAGCTCAAAATCAAAGGGAGCTCAAACACACGGAGGTTGGGAAGAGCAGTAAAGCCCTGACCAACCTGGCTGGGCTTTATCCTCACCATACCTCTGCCAGCTCTCATTTCTGCAGGGAACGTCTTCCCTGAGCTTCCCAGCCAACTCTCATTCCTTCAGTCCCCTTCTTTGACGTCCTAAAAAAAAAGACAATGAAGAGTTGAAAATAGCTTTTTTTTTTTTTTTTTTTTTTCCCAAAAAATGTTTCCATGCCTCCCCTCTTCACCTGTCTAAATATGTCGTCCCTCCGGTTGTTTTCCTTTCTTATGTGAAGTCTTCATTTTGATCATTAATTCTTTGGGTCAAAGACCATGTGGTTGTACAAGTTCATGAACTGTGTGGTTACTGATGCAAATAACCTCAGACTTTCAGTGCCTTTCTTTTCTAGCATTGTGGAAAATGCTATTTTTCTGCTTGCTCTCCTCAATCTATCGTCTTTCTACTCTTTTCCATTTTTCCATATGTTCATTCTCTAACCTTGTATTTGTCTCTCTCCTCTCACTGGTGAGGCTTTCTCCCATATCTGCTTATGTAGGGGGGAAACGAAAAAGCTTTGATTTTCCTCTTAGCAGGAAAAGCAGCTCCCACACAGGGAGACTTGACCTTGCGCTGCTCAGACTCTGCTGGGGCTCAGTGTTTAAGGACAAACTCTTGCTACTGTTTTACAGAGGGGAGAAAAAAAAAAAGGATCAGTATGTGGCATTAGCTCTAGGGGATTTTGGTTTTCCGACCCCTCCAGCTCCCATCACCTACCCCGCGCTAGATGTGTGAGGTTACCCAGAGGATGGGTTTCTTTATGGGCTGTGCAGAGTTTTTTCTCCTTCTCTTTCAAAAGTAGCAGGGCTCTTGATGTTGGTTCGTGCATCTTAGCTCTGCTGGAGGGATGCAGGCCTGGAAGCTGTCAAGGAGGCTCTTTTATGAGCACTTTAAAGTAAAAAAAATTAAACTGGTGCCTGAAGAGTAGATAGGACTAATGAAGCTGTTTTATCTTTGCCACTTGTATGTATACAGGGTGGGGGTAAGGGGAATCCTACAGAGTGAAGCAAACACATGTAGGGCAAAGCAGTTAATAGGATGAAAATGAAATCAATACCGGGACTTAATTAAGACGCTGTTTTTATTCACGTCCCAGAAGAAAGGCGCCCCAGATCAGAGATGTCTAACACTTGCTGGACTGCAGTTTTGCACAGGCTGTGTCCTGCAGGCCACTGACAACCCAGCAGCCTTATTAAATGTTATTTTCAGCTGTGTCCTCAGTAGATAACAAGAGGAGAAAGCAATGAGGGAAGAAACGAGGATGCAGTCTAATGGTCCTCCAGCTTTGGGAGCTGCTGCTCAGAGCTGCAGATATTCGGGGTTAGTCTGTGGAACCCCCAAACTGCCGTACGTGTGCTTTGCCGGCTTCATGCAGGGAGAGGATCACCTTCTGAGCGAGGAGAGGAGGGTTTATAGGGCTCCAAGGTGGGATGAGGAGGGAACGCCAAGAGTGCATAACGCTTCTCTTGGAAAGTACTGAGCTCTTTTGCTTTATGCCACTTGCAAAGCAGAATGAGCTTCATGTGTTTATTTCTCAGCGAAGTGAAAAATGCAGCCATTCCCAAGAACTAATCCTTTATTAAACTGTCCGAAATAGGAACAGTAAAGACCTCAGTGAAGAGAAATATTCTAAACAGTGAACTGGGCTGCTCAGTTATTGTCTGTTATCGGATGTTTTAGGACTAAAGCAAACAACCAATTTCTGATTAAAATATTGAATTTTTGTCTTGGTTGCATATAAAATTAATGAGGTACTTGGAAAAGTTGGAAAATGGATGGATGGATGAAGACCATGCCTGGCAGCGTGAGTGTGGTGCTGGACCTGGTGCTTGCAGGCTGACTTGGCAGGGGAGAGACTGGCAGAGCTGGGAGTAAACTGAAGAGAAGAGCAGAGCTGTGTGCAGCTACCCTGCGGGCCTGTGCCTCCATCCTGGGCAGGGAGGCGAGACCTCAAAGAGGGCAAAATGGTCACGCTCCTTTCGGATTTTCTCTTCCCAGATAGTGTAAATCAGTCGCAGCGAGGTTTGCTGATTTATACGTCATTTGTTTCACGTGTAACTTTTCCCCCGTTCATGCCCTCTGCTGCTGTTAGTACCTGAGAGGCTTTTATTAAGACGCTGCCAGGCTCTCCTTGCTTTTCAGAACCATCTTTTCTACAAGGCGTACTCTTCCTCTGCATGTTTTTTGAACAGAAGCATCAACCTGTGTGGTTATGGCTACCTGCTCAAGTGATGTGGTCCACTCTTCCTCCCCAGAAACGGCTGCTGGACCTGTCCCTGCTGTGTCCAGGAGGGTGGTTCAAAGGGGCTCATCTGGGCTGTTGTCCCCTCCGACCCTGCTGCCTGCAATGGGTGGGGGGCTATTTAGAGCAGGTAGTGGTCCTGGCAGCTTTGTGAGCACAAGGATGTACCATTCCCCTTTGTTCCCACTTAGCTCAGGCCACAAAAACAAGTGGTGACTGTGTCAGGGATGCCTTGAAGACACTGCCACAACCTTGCTGCCCATACAGGAGGTACCATCAACCTTGCTCAGCTCCAATACCCAACGAGTCAAGTCCTGCTCCCCCAGTAGCTCCTGTTGCTCTTAACTCTGCCTTTATTGCTCTAAAGTGTAAAGAGCTCAGTCTACTGCACACCAACCACTTCTGGCCATCGATTGACTCCTGGTCCTGGTGGTCTTGGCCTTCAGCCCTCATTGGGCTGCTCTGCAGCTTCAAGGTAATGGCCCCATGGGGATGCAGAGTGGCAACAGTGCTGGGAGCTGAGCTGACCACCCAGCTCACCGGCATTAATGCACGTTTCTATTCCACCCAAGAAATGATCCCTCTAATTTTCATGTTCCAGGAGACGATGTCAAGCGGATACTGAATGCCCCATTCACTGGCAGAGAAACGTGTCCCTCCCCTGAATGCTCGTGAGCCGTAATTACTATGTTTAACTTGTAGAGATGCCAGTATTTAAAGCGCTGGCTGTACATTTGTATTTCGCCAAGGAGCAACTTGAATAGCGAACACCATCGTTTGACAGGAACATGGAGACTCGCCTCTTCCCTGGGAGGGTGGGGGAAGAGGCCGCTGCGTTGCTGCGCTCATGGAAGAAAACTGACCTGGGGAAGGGAGCAGTCCTGGTTGCATCTAAAGGTCCTGGATTAGTTAACTGAAGAAGCATTTGATCTGATGATCACACAGGCTGCTTAGATGTTAAAGAAAACATCAAACGCTGGACATGAAAGGCAGGCTGCTCATGCTGGATGGCCTTGCCTCCACCCAGCCCACCTTCCTCAGCTGGGCGCTGAGTGCCAGTTGTCCCTGAGTTTTGCGGTTTTCTTTCTCCATGAAAGGTCCAAGTCCTGCAGCAGATTGAGATGGGGTAACTTCCAAGCAGAGAGAGACTGTAGGGTTTGGATTTTTTTTGGTTCAGATCACGAAAAATTTTATGTTGTTTTAAGATCATAGGCAACTTCTCTGATCCCAGAAAGCCAAGCGATGGCACAGAACTGTTTTCTCACTAGGAATGATGCAACCATAGGCTTGAATAAAATTTTTTAAAATACATGTGACCTCCCTTTGAATTCCCACAGGTTTTCTTAATGACATTAGTTTTTGTCTTGCAAAAAACTTTAACTCCAGTCAGGACAAAAAGACTTGGAGCTCCACAGTAGTCTAACTGGTGAGCTCCTGGGGAAGGAAGCAACCAGCAGCACTTGAGGGGCTGTTGTCACCTCTGGGTGTTGTGTTGTGTGTTTGGTGATGGGACATCATCTTCTGGACTGCCCCAGCCTGGAAATAGCGGACATGGTCCCTGTGCAAGTTGGATGGTGCCCATCACCCTGTCTTTGGTGTCACTGTCAGCTTTGGGAACTACAGCACCGTCAGCAGGCATGCCCCACCACGCTTTCGGCTGCTCTTAGAGATGAAAAACATTGCAGTAAGTTAAGTGCTGACTTCATCAGCAATTGGGTGCCTATTGCTGAGGCGCTTATGAGAATCCCACTGGGCTATAAACACTTTTTGAAACTTTGCCTTAAAGTAATTTTTAAAAATGGAAATGCTTTAGAGATGTTTACAGTGTGCTTGTTTTCCAGAAGCTGACAATAGGTCTAGTGCTTGTGAAGAGTTGCCAGATACCTTCAAGGCCCCTCTTCTGACCACTGGACTCCACCTGCTGCCAAAACTGAGACAAGAAAATGGGCCTCCTGGTCCTAAATCTGCTTTGCTTTTATTTTGTTTATTATTTTTAACCCCTGTTCTTGCCAGTTCTTGCAATCTGAAACTGTTAGCTGCAGTTTCTTCCTCTAATTTCCCACTTTCTTGCGTTGCTGGGCTGCTTCTGCAGCACTACCCACCAAAAAGCTTGCTCAGCTTTGCTACGTTTAGGCAGTTTCTCTTGTTTATAGGTCAGCCTGTGCAGTTCAGGCACACGCAGCTGTATACAGCGAGGGTTTGAAATACGAACTCTTCAGCCATCTGACTTTCCTTGTGATAAATGTTTGGTTGTGGCATGTGCTCTGTTTGCTGATTGAAATTATTTTCTCAGTAATAGAAGCTCTCAGTATCTCCTATACTGAGAGGAGGAATAATTAAGTCCTCTCGGTAATGCAAATAAATAATGCCTTTGGAGAGTCCTGAGTGCCTCATAAATCATCAGAGATGTGTTCCTAAGATGCCACCTCCTTGTGTCCTGATGCTGAATGATTACGGCAGAGTTTTATCATGTGTTGTACACAGGTCACCCGCTGGCCCCTAATGCCACCTGTAATGTCACTGCCTGAAGAGTCTGGTGACACTATGGTGTCCCCAATGCCTGGTTGTGACTTGTTATTGTTTTGTGTAACCCCTTTATAACAGGAATGAAGCATCTTGGGATTTTTGACTCTCTCTTCCAAGTAGCCCCATCACGGAGAGAAATGCTGCCATCCCTCCATCTGTACTGGGATACAAGACCTGGCCTGATAGAATCCAGTGCTATGCTATAAATATATATATATACACATTTATATTTATATATGAATGTTTTTTTATGTGTTTGTATATATATATCCATGTAGATAATAACCTTTGATTTTTTTTGTTTGTTTGTTTGTTTGTTTTGTTGTTAGAGCTTTGGGAACCCGTACTGAGCATCTGGGCACCTACCAGATATAAGGGAAGAGACAAGTGCCTAAGAAAGGGATTCCCAAAGGGAAACTGGGGGAAATATGGAGAAAGGTGCAACTTTTCCACTAACTACCCAACAGGACATAGCTGTTGGGTTCTGAATGGTTTCTGTCATACCCATTCCTCGAGTCGTAGCCTGTGTCCTCTCTCCTCGCGGTTGGTCTTAGAAGACTTTCTGGGTCGGAGGAGGAGGTGGTGCCTGTTCTACAGTACCCCAGTGATGAGAGCATCAGGAGCTCCTACCAGGGTGCCACACATTGGAAGGGAAGTGCCTGATCCCTGACGCTTGCTGGTTGTAAGTGTGAGCATGTGGTTTATGGACTTGGCATTGCAAAGGCTTGGATAGTTTCAGGCGTGACCAGAGGTGAGTGTTTAGAGACATAGGAAATTTTTTCTGGTGAAAACCTGGAGCCTTAAAGACTTGAGGTGCCCCCAAGGTTAGGGAGAAGCTGGGCAGGGGATTCGCAGCTTTGGGTGGAGTTGCTCAGCTCTGCAACAGCAAGGGGCAGAGCAGGTATCCCGTGGGCTTCACCCATGTGCATTTCGGAGAACGGCTCTAAAAAGAGCTAGACTCTTTCCTTAAAAATTTTTGAAATGTCTTATTTTGCAAATGATGTCCCAATTACCTACAGCAGGTTCCATTGCTGGAAACCAGCACATGGATGAAAATCCTCCCTTCATCCCTGTGAGTGACTGAATGGACCCACCATGGGACAAAGTCACTGCTCTCCTCTTTCAAGAGGAGACCTCTCTTGTGCAGCGCAGGGGTGACTTGTTGCTTCGGGAGGCTCGGCTGTAAGCTTTTCTGAATGAACGCTAGCAGCTTCTCTCGGCTGAGACAGACTGGCTTGTTTAGTCTGGCCTGTTTATGGAGTCTGGCATATGAGCTTGGAAAGGAGCTGCAGGAGTGGCTCTGCACTACGGGAGCATCTGTCTGTCGTGCAGACCAGCTTCTCACATTGCCTGACCCCAGGAGGAGGAGGACCTCCCATGTTGTGGTGGGGAAGCTGGACCCCTCTGCAGGGATGAGAGTGCTGGCAGGGCTCTGGCTTCCCCGAGATCAGCATCACAGGAAAAAGAGCTCGTGGTGGGCAGTGGGTGCTCTGCTCCTGCCCGCTCCCAGAGTCCCAGAGCTTGTGGGAATCGTCAAGGAGTGGCCAAGTATCTGTATAAATATCTGAAAAAGCCTCATGTGCCTGTGTTGAGGACGGAGCTGTGTAGCACGGCACTGGCAGCCGCCTAAAATCCAGCGCCAGCCCTGAGGCCATGTCTTGTGCTCCCGACAGAGCCATAAGCAGAGCTGTCTGCAGAGATGCAACTGATACCCAGAAGAGCTGATGTCCCCGGGCTGGGCAGGTGGTTGTAAACCTCCTCCAGCAATTTCCCTTGCAAATCATTAGTGTTTCCAAAGTATTGTACAAACCAGAAACCTGCTTGATTTATAAGGCCACCCTGCTGAGCGCCAGGGGTTGCGCTGGCTGGGAGAGCCAAAGGCAGAGGTGACAAACGGGGCGATACCCGGCCGCAGCGGCGTGGGAAGCCCTCCCCTGCCCGTGGGTGCGGGTCGGTGGTACCCACAGCCCCGGCTGGGATGCGGCGCGGGGTGAGCGGAGCTTCAGTTCTGTCCGTGCTGGAACAGAGGGCGCTGGAGCCCGATAAAAATCCCGAGGCTGCAGCGAGCGGCTGCCAGATCCCCCGGCTCCCGCTGCCACCCGCGCAAGGGCCGAGCGAGCCCGTGGGAAGGGGAACCCACGCCGTGCTGGTTTAGCCGCTGCTGTCCCACGGCTGCGGGGTGGCTTCTGCGGGATTAATCCGCTCGTGGAGATTTGTGACTCTGATGGGCAGTTTTCCCCCTCGCAAAGGCTGGCTGATACCTGTCTCGGCAGCGTGGGGCCGGGCAGGGGAAGAAGCTGAGGCTGTAGGTGAATGGTTTTCCTCCGAGGCAGCTTCCCACCTTCTTCCCAGCAGCTCTGGGCAGTCTGAGGAGGCCAGACCCTCGCTGGGGTTTCTGTTCCTTGGCCACCAGCTCAGGTGCAGCCCTCGCGTCCCTCCGGGGGCCCTTGCTCCACAGGGTTTCCAGCCTCCCTTCCTTGGCATCCTGAATTAGCTCCGAGCAGCTGGTACTTCTTGCCAAAGGGAGAAGCACCTTAAAATGCTGATGATCACCTGCTTTTGTATTTGGGATTGACACTAGTTTGCACCCTCTTAATCCCTCTGTGCTGGCTCTATTATCTGAAGAAAACCTTCAGATTGCTTATTTTGCTCTTTAGTGCTGTAATCTTGGTCCAATGACTGTGTTTTTCCCCTGTCCTGTGACCCTGAGGGTTGATTTTCAGGCTTGACCACATTTGTGTTTGGCTGCACACTGTCCCCCCCTGCCATCTTCATGGGGGCTCTGGCTCCTTCACGTTCCCCCCTCTGCAGATAGTGGAAACGTGGCCCCTGCGTGTGCCTTGGGCTGCTGCTGCTCCTGGCAGGGACATGGCATTGCCAGGGCTGGGTCTTCCCAGGCATCCCCCCGCTGCTGCGGTCGGTGGGCATCGACCCTGGGGCTGCAGCTGCCGGAGGCAGGGGCTCGGAGGCTGTAGGCTTGTGGCAAGGAGGAAGCATAGCCCTGTTAGCTCAGCATTTCTCAAGCCAAAGGTGTAGCAGCTCTCTCCTTCCCATTTAGGAGGAGCAAGCCCCCTTGGGTATTGCTTTGTCCCCCGTCTGTAGGTGTGACGGGTCTCCCGAGCAATGAGCTAATGTCCTAAGTGGCTTTGCTGGCTCATAACCCAAATGTTCTCCCACCAGTGAGAGAGAGCAGCCTCCCCACTTCATTTAATGTTTGTGCAATGGGGATAAGTGATACGCTTAAGGGATTAACTCCTCCTTTTCCTTAGCCTCTCTTCACTTTACCATGTAAGCCAACAGAGAGAGTGCGATAGAAATTGCTGTATCATGTGTGCGACCACAAGAGATTAATTAAACAGTAAGCCCTAATTACTGAGGCTAAGGCTGACCGACTTACTGTGCCTTGTAAAATAGCTGAATACTTAATTTACACTATAATGTGGACATAACTTTCACCATTAGCTGAATAAACAACGAGCAACCAAGCTAAACAGATTGGTTGCCTAATAGGTGTACCATTATAAATGGAGCTACCTCCTGGTGCAGGTGTTTGGCTGTCCTCTGCCTCGCTCAGGCTGGCTGACAGGTACAAAAGAGCATTTTTTGTAAGTGGGAGCTGCCTTACAATGCACCAACCTGCCTTAAGCCTGGGGAATTCCCTGCCTGTCAATATTATTCAGCTTTTGGGCTGCTTATCAATGTCGTCATCATTTGCATTTCACTGCAGGCTGTGAAAAAAAATGGGGAAGATATTGAGAGGTGTAAAAGAAAACAAAACCCCAACTCCTAGTGCAAGGCGGTGGAAGTAGGGCATCTAGCTCCTACTTCTGCCTTTCAATATCTTCCTTAATAACAATAATAGATTCTGAGAAGTGAAAGTTAATCTGTAGCTGCAGAGCTTTTTATTGTGTTTCTCCCTTTCTGGTGTGCATTAACCTTTCAGATCTTAGAAGGCTGTGGAGTGTGCATTGCTTTTTTTAATTCCTATTTGTCTGGTTTAACCCCAGCAGGCAACTAAGCCCCACACAGCCGCTCGCTCACTCCCCCCCGGTGGGATGGGGGAGAGAATCGGAAGAGTAAAAATGAGAAACCTCGTGGGTTGAGATAAAGACAAGTTTAATAGGTAAAGCAAAAGCTGCGTGCACAAGCAAAGCAAAACAAGGAATTCCTTCACTCCTTCCCATCGGCAGGCAGGTGTTCAGCCATCTCCAGGAAAGCAGGGCTCCATCATGTCTAACGGTGGCTTGGGAAGACAAACGCCATCACTCCGAACGTCCCCCCTTCCTCCTTCTTCCCCCAACTTTATATGCTGAGCATGACATCATATGGTGTGGGACATCCCTTTGGTCAGTTGGGGTCAGCTGTCCCGGCTGTGTCCCCTCCCAACTCCCTGTGCCCCCCCAGCCTGCTCGCTGGTGGGGTGGGGTGAGGAGCAGAACAGGCCTTGGCTCTGTGTAAGCACTGCTCAGCAATAATGAAAACATCCCTGTGTTATCAACCTTGTTTTCAGCACAAATCCAGAACACAGCCCCATACTAGCTACTGTGAAGAAAATTAACTCTATCCCAGCCAAACCCAGCACACTATTATTCTTGCTTGCTGCGTGGTTCCTGATCTGGTCCTAGACAGAGTAACTGCACATCCACCCATTAACTGTAGCTCACTAAGCACTTCATCAGACCTTCAGTCTGTCTCTTAAATTTATGTATTAGGTGGATTGGAGGTCCTGAGTGGATTTGAAGCTTTGCTGAGCTGAGCACTCTGCAGAGGAAAGAGCATCCCAGGATCACAGAGGTAATAACCGAAACAGGGAAAAGGTAAGCAAAGGATGTCTCGAGGCCTGTTTCAAAATGGGGGAAATACAGTAATTTAAAGGCCTTAGGTGTGTCCATGTGCCCGGGATCATTGAGACCGCTCGTAGCAAAGCCCTGGTGGACCCCGTATCTCCCAGCTCTGGTTCAGCACTTTGCCATCAGACAATAGCACTCACTGCATGTTGGCCAAAATAAGTCCTGCAACTGCAGGGTTTTGGGAAGGGGGAGAAGTTACCACTGCACTGGCTTTGCTTCTGCCCACGTATTTGATGTGTGGCTGAATGTATCTGCAATCTCATTCAGTCAAAATTAGTTGAATGCCCAATTTTCAAGACAACTCTGTCCACCTTTTCATATGCATTATCTCTTTTATTTTGTGCCATATGAACTGAAGACCCCATATAGGAAACCGATCCTTGTTTTCTATCATCTGACCACGTGTCACTAAAACCTGTTCCTTATCCTAGGTTCAAAGGACCAAAACCATCTTGAAACTGGGATGACTTGGGATGTACTGGTGAAAGGATTCAAAGATACTTTGAGGAACATTTCCGCGCAACAGCGTTCTGCAAGAAGATGTGATGTTTAAGGTGAGCGCCACTAACCTGATCCTAGCTTCGCCAGGATTTCCTAAGTCTGTATTGAAGGATGAAGATGAACTCTCACTTATTGCAACTGCAGCACTTTAGATACTGTCATCACTCCATATTGCTTCTTTGCTCCATAGTGATGCCTTCTGGGAGATAAACCTGCCCAGACAGCTGTTTCCAGCTGTTCCAGAGCAAAGGCTCTTTTTTTAGTGCATGAAAATACTGTAGAGGTTATCTGTTCCCCCTACATGCCCTCCCTCAGACGTGTTGCGTACGCAAGCGCCTAATTACTAATGTTGCATACACAAGTTCCAAATTTTTGCAGATGTTAGGTGCAGAAACACCCATGGAAGCTGCAGGTGTCCAGAAAGCAAACCATCATCTTCCTTAGTTTTAGAATGCTAATTTTCATGGCAACAGCCATCCTACAACTGAGGAAGAAGGCGGCTTTGCAGTGTGTTACTCTCCTTGTGTAATATTGTTCTTCAGTCCCCAAGTTCTTCAAAACCTTAGAGGACCTGGGGAGTCTGGGCCCTCCTACATCTTGTCCTTGGGCATCTCAACCCGAAACTTGGCAGTTGTAAACATGGAGCCATTTTCCTGTATGTTCATTTCTCCGTATTTTCTCTCTTTATGCCTGAATATCTTCTTTTGCCCATCACTGAGAAGATGACAAACTCTTGGTCCTTGATCAATCTGTATTCAATAATAATACTGAAAATAATCCAGGCAAAGCGTGATTCCTTTTGCAGTGTGGTTTGACATGCACCTGACGCGCTGGGAGCTTTGCATAACAGAGCAGACGTCTGCGGGGGAGAAGTACAGACACTGCTGGGTTTGTGTGGAAAGGAACCTGGGAGCAGGCTGTCTTCAACTTGTATTAACCTTTGGGCAAGGGACTGATGAAATTCCCAAACTTCTCTGACTTGACTTTGCCAACCCATCTAGCTCCTGATCTGGACCAATAGAGTCCTGGTGCTCTATCAGTTCTTATGATGCTTCTCACTCTTGGATTTCCAGAGTGTTGCTCACGCAGAGCTGAGCCTATACATTACTCTAGTTTGTCTAAAGTCGGATTTGAAAAGGTGTTTTGACACCTAGATGTTGAGAAGTATCTAGGCAGATTTTTGGAAGAGCCTGAGCAGAGGACAGACCTGAATCTTAAGGAGGATTAGATGTCTAATCATTTTTGTACCACAGACAGATACATACTGAAAGACAGGCTAAGGCTCACCAAATCCCCCTCTCTGGTGATCAAGTCCTCAGGTGAATTGAGGTCCAAAGCAATGAAAGAGAAGGTGTGGACTTGTTGCCTTTTCCTGCTGGCTGGTCAGTCTTGGAGACCAATGGTATATAAGCTATCTTAGAAATGCCAAGGAGAATAAAAATATGAAGCCTGATATAAAAAATAGCTAGTACTTTTTATCCATCATCTTATCACAGGTCCCCTGCCACGAGCACTGGGTGTATGCAAGCAGGTTGCTTTTCCACAGAGCGGACGGTGTTGCTGGAGCTCGGATGTGGTGCAGTCATACTGTAAGTGGGACACGGGGCACCAGACAGAAGGTTTCGTGTCTGTCTTCGACATGTGGACAGCCTTGCTTCATTGTGCCCTGTGATTTCATAGTTATCCGTTGCTGTGAATTTTCTAGTGTGTTGTTATTCAGACTTTGGTCCTGCTTGTTGAAGCACTTTCTGAGCTGACGGCCTGGTTGTTTAGCTACCTGGGACATGAAGCAAAGATGCTGGCAGACTTAATTCAGCTAACTTCTTCCACAGTCAAGGAATGGCTGCTGGGTTTCATGTCATGGTCCATCTACAAAGGAATTAAGTTCAAGAGAAACAGAATGAGTGCAACTGCTCTTGGTCTCCTGGGGTTCACTCAAGGTGGAGAGGTGACGTGGAGAAGGTGCTGAGCTGGGACTCATGGTACCCGATCTCCCTCCCTGACCTGCTGTGTGGCTGTAAGCACTGTGCCTCAGTATCCCTTTCCTCCATTTTGACTGTTTAGACTAAGCTCTTGTAAATAATAAGCTTGATCTGATCTCCTGGGCTGGAAGAGCTGCGTGGTGCTGTGGACCTGGGATGGTGCTAGCTGGGAGGTTTGTGCAGCCCTTCGTGCAGAGATGAAATCGCTGTGCCAGCCAGATGCAACCCAGGGGCTTTGCCGTCAATACTCCCAGCCCCGCCGACGGGCTCTCAGGGACAGGGTCTCTCTTATTCTGCATTTGTACAGCAGCTAAGGGTCATTGGCCCCAGTGGTTTAGGACACTGTGCTACAGATGATACCATGATCATGACACATGCATAAGAGGAGCTGTATCTTCATGAGGCCTCTCTTTCCCTTTTTTTACTCTTTTATCCTTTTATTCTTGATGAAAAGTGGCAGAGCACCTTTCTCACTGCCCTCCCCTCGCTGTCTTTTGCATAATGCCGTTCTGCATCATCTGGCAGACTCGAGCACAATCTTTAACAGTTTTCCCTACCTGCATCACAGCAGGATTTTCCTCTGGCACAGCTGGTGCAAAATGTGTGCATGCGAGTGAGGAGAGCAGAAATCGCTGGCCAGGAATGCCTTGGTAAGCTGCTTTTCTTGGCCTGGAGCTGTGGATCTTCCTGTGGGCTGGAAGTTGATGTGCAGTCTGTGTTGTTTATTTATTTTTTAAAGGAAATATGCACTTGGGAGCTGCTCTGTTTGGCAATAGCCTGGGTCCAGAGTTTCAAGAGGTATGGGATTGAAGCGGCTGCTCTGGTCCTCAATCTTGCAAATTCTGAGAGCAAGTAACAACCTACCTGACTCCTGAGCTCACCTGGACACAAAGTGTGCCAGGAAACCTTCACCTTCCCTCTGAGCTGCCCAAGGTGTAGGCCAGGACCCAGGGGAGTCAGAGCGTGGTGGGACCCCATTCCTCTTTTAAAGGAAGAAATCTTTTACTTTCCTGCTGCCATTTCTGTAAATGTGTCCCTCCTAACCTGCTCAGTGGGCAATGACAGCCGAGGGGATGTTGGGGTTTTGTCCCTAAGTTTTAGCCACCGTCCCTTGTCTAGGACACCTGTGCTCATGTCTCTGGAGCACAGCAAGCTGGAAGTCCACTTCTTTGTGGTTCAACCAGAATCCCCCCCCAAGATGGATCCAGACTGTCTCAGGAGTCCCTGTGAGCTGCTTTGCCAGGGCAAATAAACAGTGCCACTGGTGCTTGCCGTGATCCAAGTGCCCCAGCCATCTGACACGCAAAGACCTGCCATGCCGTACCATTTTCTCTGCGCTGTCTCAGCAAGGCAGGCTTCGCCTTCCCAGATGGAAGTGCTGCTCCATTAAGGCCAGTCACCTGCCTCAGGCTCGGTGCTTGGGATGGAGGTGAAAGTCCGGGGAAGTGCTTGGTTGCCTGCAAAGCTGCTTGGGGAGGAGGAAGGCTCCTTCCTGAAGCCAAGACAGCCAGTGCTGGAGAGCAATGAGATTTGCTCACCTCTGTCTTTGGAGCTTATGAGGAGGAGTTACTCATGACCAAATCCATTTTTAGAATTTGCCATGAAATGCTCTTTGCCCTCCTGTAGTGGTAGATTATAGATGTCTGACCTGTTTCAGTGCTCTAAATTTTTTGCTTTCTCTTAACTCTCCCGCTCTTTTCATAATCTTAAAAAGCCCAACTAAATCCTGGTTCTTCCCCTCTCAAAGCTGAATAATCCTTGCAATTGCAACCTCTTTCTCATCGTTAAGGCTTTCAATGCTTAAGATCTGCGTGATCTTCCCTATGGTGTAAAATAAAAAAAAAAAAAGGCAAAAAAAAAAAAAACCCTGAGCATGCAGATTGAGAAAAGGGCAAACTGTGGTTTAATAGAACATCCCCACAACATGCTTGCCTCATTTTCTCGCCGTCACAAACACCCCCACCACCCCATCTGCTGACTTCACTGCAGAGCCGTGGTGGGGAGTTTGTTCCTGGGAGAGGCAGGATGGTTTGGTGGCTCTGGGAGGAGACAAGGGGATGTGGGGGTCAGAGTTTTACCTGATTCTCAATACTACCTGATGCAAAAGACAGCACTTTTTTTTGACTTTTCAGAGCTGTCGTGTTGTTCATTCATCCCCCCCCTCCATTGTACGCATGGGAGGATGCAGACATGAAGATTTGTGGAAATCGATGTATTTCTTTTTTCCTAATGCTGATTTCCATCAGAAGAGGTGGGGGATTATTGAAAATGGCATTTGCCCTTCTAATGGGTACTGATAAAAAGAGCCAGATTTTTCCACTGAAAAACATAAGACCACGGAATATATTAGATTTAGTGACCTGAAGCAGAGAAGTGAAAAATTTAGACAACTAAAACAATCAGCTGGGGGTAACTTGATTTTCAGATGAAAAGATAAATTCATAATAGAAAAAATGTAGTGAGGATGAAAATGAAAATGTTTTTAGGGGAAACTTTAAAGAGAAAAGAGCATTCTCCTGCCCTGTTCAGCCTGTGAGCTGTGAGCTCCCTGCACCCTCCTTCTCCCTCCATAAAATAAATAAACTTTCCCTGATGACCCAGTTGTGTGGATCAGCTCAGCAGTGCTGGGGGGTGAAGACTCATAGGACGAAACACTCATTTTTATCTCTGCCCAGGGTCTGGGTGTAACGGATCCTGAGCCAGCGGGAGCTGGAGCAACCTGGTGGCAGCCAAAGTGTGAGACCTCATTTCCCAAAGACTTCAGCTTCCTTCTTCAGGCAAAGTTTTTCCCAAAGACTCCAGCATTTGGTTTAATCTGCAAATTATCCAAAACCGGGGAAGGGATTGAGGAAAGTCCTCTTTTATCATTCCCATCACGTGCATGGGAAGGGAACCTACAGACTGGAACTTCTTCTTGCTGACCTTGTCCCCAGGGCTTGCAGAAACTGGGTGGCCATGTCCGTGTCAGGATGGTTGGTGGCTCTTGCTGGGTCTGACCCTCAAGGCAGCAAGATGTGATATGCCTTCCTCCCTTGCTGCTTCTCCCTCTGGCTCCTTGAATTACTGCTGCTACCGGCTCACCTCGGCAGCCAGTGCTGCCTCCAAGGGTATCTTCTGGCTGTGCTGCAGTGTGAGGAAGCCCTTCAGGTACCAGAGCCCTGGGGAAGAAGCTGGTTTCTTCTGGAGAGTCACTCTCTGGACATTGCCAGCCCTTATTTGTGCCATTTGTGGATGTTGCCAGCCCTCTTGCTGTCTCCTGAAGCCAGCAGATGTTATTGCTACAGACTTGCCGAGTTGGTGGGTTGGTTTTGAACTGAGACAGCTTGGATGACTAAGGCAAAAAACACATTAGCAGCAGAGTCCAGGGTTTCCTTACTGTGGGGGAAGTGAAAATGTCCCCCTGTTGACAGCCCTGACTTCTCTGGAGGGTCCCTTCTAAAAGTTAATAGTTTGTATCCCAGATTTAGCCTAAATGCAAAAGCATATCCTCAGCAGCCACTGCAGTGACTGTTGACGTGAGGTGCTCCAGGAACGAGGAGGAGTTAGCTTTCTGACTTGTGGTGGATGGGAGCAACAGAGGGTGTTGGAATAAACAGGATTAAAGGATTTCGTCCATCAACACGGGATTAAAGGTATCCAGTGCTCTGCAGGAGTCATTCAAACCAAGGAGAAACAAACTAAGTTGTCCAGAAGGGCGCAGCTCTGTTTCAAACCAGCCTGTGCGCACCCAGCCCTGCACCACCTCATCCCCCTGTGCTGCTGTGGGAGTTGCATCCCCCCCCCCCCCCCATCTGTCCCTGCCACGGCGGCGCCCACCGGCCCCACGGACTGGGTCTGAAATGAGCACCCCCGTTGACCCGCACCCCCAGTCCCATCCTTGCACCCCTATTTCACACTGTACCCCCTCTCCATTGCCCCCAGCCTTCCCCGGGGGCTCCTGTTGGCACAGCCGGGGGTGACGGGAGCTCCGATGCCCAGCGCTGCCCGCGCCCCCGGAGCCCCCCGCCGCGGCTGGGGGCACCCACGGGTGCAGCAGCTGGGCAATGCACATCTGGACAGCGCACATCTGGCCAGCTGCGCGCAGGCGCGGGGGCCGCCTCGCCTGTTCCCCCCCCGCGCCGCCCCAGACGGTGGCACCCCCCGGCCGCAGCTTTGCGCGCCCGCGGAGCCCTGCGCAGGGGGCGGGTGGGGGGGCTCGGTCCCTCCTTCCCCGCGGCCCCGGGGAGTGGCCGCGGCTCCGGGCCGGCTCCATCCTTCCCTCCCTCCCTCCCTCCATCCCTGCCCGCCTCCCGGTGCCGGTGACTGGAGCGGGCGGAGCCGCGGCGGGCGATTGGCTCCGGGCATCACATGCGGCGGGGCCGGGCCGGAGCCGGAGCCGGGGCCGGGCTGGGCTGGGCTGGGCTGGGCACGGCGGAGCGCTCCCGCGGCGGGCACGGCAGCAGCGCAGCCCCTTCCCAGCCCAGCGCCCCGCCGGCCACCGCGGAAGGGACCGAGCCCGCCCGCCCGCCCCGCCGGCCATCCCCCCGCCGCCCCGGCCATGAGGGTGGGCCGGAGAGACGGTACCTGTGCGGGGAGGTGAGCGGAGCCCCGGCGCCTTCCTCCTACCCCCGGGCAGCCACAGCGGCGGGGAAGAGGAGGGGGTGGAGGAAGGGAAAGGGATTTTTTTTTTTTTTTTTTAAATATAGCTGTATATTTTGCTGCGATCAATCCCGATCCCGCAACTGAAGCCCCCGGAGGGAGAAGTGCTGCGCGCTGTGATGCGTCTTCCTCTCGCCTCGGCTGCCAGTTTGGATTGTAGCGCCCGGCTCCGTGCACTGAGAGGATGGCTCGGTTTGGGGATGATCTGCCAACCCGCTATGGAGGTGGAGGGCCGGCCGGGGCTGGAAGAGGGAGCAGCCGGCAAGGTGGCCCCCAAGCCGGCCAAAGGATGTATAAGCAGTCGATGGCTCAGAGGGCCAGGACTATGGCTCTCTACAACCCCATCCCTGTCAAACAGAACTGCTTCACAGTCAACAGATCCCTCTTCATCTTCAGTGAAGATAATGTTATACGGAAATACGCCAAGAGAATAACAGAATGGCCATATCCTTTCAGGGAGGGTGTGTGGGCACGGTGGGAAGGGGGAGAGGGAGACTGGGGGAAAAGAGACCCCCATAGACAGCTAAGGATGAGTGTCTGGTGCTAATGCAGATGTGCATGTGTTATATCCAGTGTGTGTAATGGGTGTGCGTGCCTTGGATACGTGTGTCCGGAATAATGTACGGCCGTGTAGCTGGGTATCATAGGAAATTGCTTTGGGAACGGCGTAGTGTGCTTTTGACTATGCCGAGGGCTGTGTAAGACATACGTGCATTTTGGTGTGTGTTTAGGTGTGAGATACACAGTTGCATAGATTTACATTTCCTATGATTTAAGCCAAATTCAAAGGGTTCTGTGAGATTCATGCTAATGAATGCTGATTCTTATTTTAATCTCAGAGCCTTTCAACTCTTTTTTTCTCACTCTGAATAGAAGAAGGAACGTGGGATAAAAATGGTGACACCTTAGCATTAAAGCTGCATTGATAGTAGGGACATTGATAGCCCAGGTACCTTGTGAATCCCATTAATGCAATCACTGCAGCTAGGTTTTTAGTACATCACCTCCTGAATCCACTAGAATCAACATGAATCTTGTCTCTGTGATTAGGTGCATAGCTTAAGCTTAGGCTGTACTAAAAAAAAAGAAAATTAAAAAAGAAAAGCTTTGTGGCAGAGGGAGGCAGTAAGTGGAGAGAAGGATCATCTGCTGTATTGTGAAAGGGGCAGATGCTTTCTGTCTCAGAACCAGCTCCCAGGCCAAGTGAGCTGCAGAGATCTTCCTCAGAAGGGGGCTTTGCTTGTAATGATGCACACAGTGGGGTTGTAAGCCATGAGAAAAGGGGAGCAGACTATTTGAGGTTACCAGGGAGTACATATAGTGTGTGTGTGTGTGTGTGTGCGCGCGCATGCGCGTGTGTATGTGTACAGGAGTGCATTACACTAGTGTTCTCAAGGGAGCTGGTCGTTTTCTTTTCATTTGATATCACACGCCTATTAATCCTCAGCTAACAGCAGCAAGGCCTCCTCCCAGCCTCCTAGCAACATTTTCAGTTGCCACAGAGGCCAGCTCCCCTTCAGGCTTCCCCAGTTTTCACTTCCTGAAGGGCTAACAGGAAAAAAATACACCAGTAGAGTGAATGCACTTCCCTTCCCCCTGAGCACACACACGCATTGATCTTTCTGTTCACATTATAAAATCACAGGAACTGCTGCACTTCCTCATCCATTTCTCCTTCCCCGCATTCAAGTCTGAATAAACAAGCTCCGAAGCTCCGGTGGCAGTCAGAGCATCGCGTTTCCTGCAAGGCTAGACGCAGTCTATCCCTCTGCTGTCTCTTGGGCGACTCGTCTGCATCTCTACCGTGAAGTGTGGGGAGGGGACCCACGGCGCTGCGGAGGCGGCGGGTTCAGCAGAGCCACCGGCCTTTCCCCCACGCCGGAGCTGCGGGGCCAGGTGCCGGCCCAGGCCCGGGGGCGGCCGGGGCAGGACGCTGTCCGCGGTGCTGAGCGGAGCCGTCCGCGGTGCCGAGCGGAGCCGTCCGCGGTGCTGAGCGGAGCCGTCCGCGGTGCTGAGCGGCGCTGTCCAGGGTGCTGAGCGGAGCCCCCGCGGTGCTGAGCGGAGCCCCCGCGGTGCTGAGCGGAGCTGCCCTGGTGCTGAGCGGAGCCCCCGCGGTGCTGAGCGGAGCTGCCCTGGTGCTGAGCGGAGCCCCCCACGGTGCTGAGCGGAGCTGTCGCCCTCCCTGGGGCCCCGGTGCCGCCCGCGGCGCGGCTCCGCCCTAGGAGTGCAGGGGCTCGGCAGGGCTCAGGGCTAGAGAGGACGGCAAGAGGCAAGGGGTGCCTCGGGTTGGGTTTGCCTTCTTTCTCGTGAGATCTCTTCCTTTGTACATCCCGATAGGGCGCTGACGAGTTTATGCTCACCAGGAGCAGGCATTGCAATCTAGCAGTAATTCATGTTTTGGACCTGCGTAGACACTCTAAATCGAACTTTTCTAGCCCATCGCTTATTTACACTATGCGCTCAAGTTAAATGACAGGGAATTTCTGAAGAACAATTCAGCAGATGGCATTCAGCTGCATAATCTCTTTTGGGGCAGTTTAGCTTATCAATCTAATTTAAAAAAAATAATTATTAATAGCTTCTGTTTCCTGTGAACCTTTTGCTTTCTTGCTCCCAAATTCCTTGAGCAGCTCAGATTCTGTGTAAGTCACCAACTCTCTCAAAGAAGAGAGCAGATTTCCTACTTTTCTTTCAAAGGCACCCAGAAAGAACTGAGGAAGTCAAGGAGACTAAACGTCTTCAAAAAAGATGAGATATCTTAGAATGCTCAAATACGGTAACTGTTTAGGTAGAAAAGGAATTTGGATGAGGTTCTCCTTGTGTTGTCTAGTGTCTTCTTTAACTTCTGGTCCCCACTCCATTTGAATACATGATTTTAGCTACAATCATAGCCAATTGTATTGTGCTGGCTCTGGAACAACATTTGCCGGATGGAGACAAGACACCTATGTCAGAGAGATTGGTGAGTTGAATTCATTTATTTACCTTTTTTTGTTTCTGGTCTAGTACAAAAAGCAGTCAGCCACCCAGTCTTGCAAGTGCTTGTATCTATTTTGAAGACCCACATATAAACAAAGGGGCATTGACCTGACAATCAGAAAAAATAAGTCAGTGACAACAAGTATAACTCTAACCTCCTGATCCCATCTTCACAAGAATGCTTCATCACTCTAGCCAGCCCTGCCCAATTGCAGAAGAGATTGATCTTACAGTATGATCAGAAGAGCAGCAAACTTAGGTTGTCTATAAACCAAGAGAGGGAGGGACTGCTAAATGCTCAGAATTATCTGTAGAATCAAATGAACTTCTGTGATATTTTCCCAGGAAGTAGCAGAACAGAGTAACCTTTTAGGTTCGTATGTCTTTCAACCGTCTTTCTGCTACAGCATATATCAAGGACCCTACAAAGCAAACTTTGGTTTTAGATGATTACACTTCCCTTCCAAAAAAAGAAACCAACTTACAGAGGAAAATAATTTACCCGCAGGCTTTATGGTAATGAGCCCAATTACCTTATTTCAAAAGAAAATATAACAATAGCTTCAAAATCATTCTTCCATTTATCATCACTGTAGGAAAAATGGGTAATATTTGGTTTGATTTTTCTCCTGCTGTTAATGATCTGGAACATCTTTCATGCCCAAATACATTAATCCTGGTGCATGTTCAAAGGATGAATAAATACGGATCCGTATGTGTTTCACATGTAGATATTAAATTATGCAAACAAATATAGTATTAGGCTTGCTGCCAAAAGCTAGAGCCTCTGGACTCTCGTTGCTACAGTTTCCAAGGTTGGTCTATACCAGTGGGCAACTCTCACAATCTCGTTCTTCAGAAACAGGAAAAAAGTGTATAAGTGATAGATCTAGAAAGAGCTTCAGGGTCAGCTAGCTGATACTGCCTGCTTGGAAATGTACTGCTGATGCTGGTTGCCCACTTACAATGTGTTTGCTTAGTCTCTTTCTGTTTGAAGTATTTCTGCTTAAGAAGAGATGAGGAAAAAATTAAGAATATGCATGTATGTCGATCTTTCTGCCATTAAACATGTCTTTGTATGTTTTGGGATCGGCTAGCAAGGCAAGCCTGGGTTTGTGAGCAAAGCACAGGTTTAGACTCAGGATGATGATTGAGCTGGGGAAATGCTTTCCATAGTTATGAACATACAGACTATGTATGTTCATAACTGAAGGGGAAAAGCAGTTTTGTGGATGTTCTGGCTTGGTAACTGTTTGGTGGTATGTTATTTTAAGCAGCAGTAGGTATGGTTAGCACATTGTTTCTATGTTCCTCTATATCCCTAGATTTGTAAGGCAATCCTAGAGGCTTTTTATTGGTCCATTTCCCCATTATTAATTCCATTTTACAGCACCCACTACTGCACACACACCTTCAGTTCCTGCCCAAATCATTCCAAAGCAGGGCACTGGCCTGCCAGTGTAAGATAACTGAACGAGTTAAATGCACAGTCTCCACCTTACTGGCTCTGCTTCGGTGATGAAGGAAGAATTAACCCCTGGTTTTTGTCCCAAACACCGTTGTGCAGCATTGTCTTTGATCCAGTTATTCTGAAGCCATTTTAACTACAGCACATTGGTAACTCTGAAGTATAAAGGGGTTTATCATAGAATAACACTGAGAATCTTTACAAGTCATGAAATATTTTCTGTTTTCAACATATGCTGGAAAGATTAAGCATTGTGAATAAGAAAAACTGTCTTCTGGTTTTCAAAGTGAAACCTCCTTAGAATGCTCCTGCTGCTTCCACAAACTGTAAGTTGTTTCACTGAAAACGTTACGAATCCATGCTAAACCAGAGTGGGCGAACATTCCTATACATTTATGGGTTTGTTGAGCCAAATTATAAGTTCATGCAGAACAGCAGGTGCTTTATTACTGTGTCTGGCAGGAATGGAATTAGCCTTTTTTGGTTAATGATTTATAGGTATACCTTTCCTTCTCCTGGGTTCATTAAAATCTCCAAACTGGAGTGAGGGCTCATCACAAAGAGTTAATCAGATCTTAATGACATGAGATGCACATCACAAGACCTTTATGACTGGGAGATGTAGGCAGAATTGTTGAAGGAAAACCAAGCTGCCCGGATACTTTGTGCCACAGATACAAAGACAAAAATCTTAAGATTGTCTGTTTGTTAAAGCTGAGAAAAAGAGGGAGGAGTCCATACGAACATTTTCATGACTTTTCTCTTCTGATCAAAATTTTCCTCTAAGTAGCTGCCCAGAGACCCAAAATACGAACCTACAGTGCAGTCTCACTTGGCTGTTTTCTGCACTCATGTTACCAGTCAAGCAGGGTTAATTAAGCACATGGGAAGAGGAAGTGATGTCTCAGTATATGCAATATTTCAAGAATTGGAATGGCTGAGTTATAAGTAATCTTTCTCTGTCCATTTTCTGTACGTAGTTTGTAGCACAGAAAAGCATTACTTGGCTCTAGGATGGAAATTCTGGTCGAAACCAGAGCTCTGAAAAAACACCAGTCTAGTGGTCAAAGTGTTTAGTGGTGAAGTGGAGCGTTGGCTTCAAGTCCTTACTCTTCATACAAGGGAAATAAACTAATTTATTTCTCACTAGCGGGAGAATGACCTACACCCTAGGCTCTTGCCTGCTCTGAGCTGGGGGTCTTGCACGCTTTGGCTGCTGGAAGTGTTTACTTCACATCAGTAATTATCCACTGGAACAGAGATGCTACCAACTTGCTACTGTCCATCTCAGCTGAGTGCCTTAAGTTGTAGAGTCAGTCTCGCTCTGTCCCAATAAATATTGCATTGTTTGTACACGCTGGAGTGATGCCAACAGAAAAGATGCTGAGGGAGTTGTACTGAGTGACCCAGAGCCTGAGAGCTCCAAATGTGGGAATGTGAGCTTCACATCTGAGCCCTAAATGGCCTTGCAGGTGGATGCTCATGATGCTCTTGGCTGTCCAGGCTGAGGCACGCTCATTCTCTCCCTGTCTCCTTCCTGATTTCTCAGTTTTTCACGAGAAACTTCAGTAGACCACAGATTTGTCCCAGCCTGACAGAGATAATATCAGAACTTGGAAGACAGGAAATCTATTTTCTGCCCTGCTCTGGGGCATACCCTATTTGAAGACACCAGCAGGTCTGTAGGATGATCATCTGCATGTCACTGCAGGGCTCTGAGTGTTCGGCTCCCCTGGGTGGTTTTGATGTGAGGGCAGAATGTAACTGTGTTCTCAGATATTCAGCATGACAGCTCTTGCATTTTACTAATTCTTTATCCTATCCACAGGCACTTCATGCAATCATATGTGAGCTGTTCATATTAACCTTTGCATGAACAAAGCCTTACACACCCAAACCTATCAAGGCTGTCACATCGAAAGGCCAAGGAAAGACACTAGGACATGGACTAGGAATAGTGATGACTTTCTGGACTCAGAAGTTGTTTCTGATCTGAAACATATTGATTAAATGTGTGTTTGGCCCAGTCTCAAACTTTGCTGTGTCCACAGCAAACAACCTGCTGGCACAGCTCTGGCTGCTGCCCAAATTCTCCACCCTCCTTCCAAGCGTGCACACTGATACTCATTATCACCTGCTTTCCCATTCTTGAACCCAAGCAGCCACAGAGCCTCCTGTCTGAAGGGGGCTGCAGGATGCCCTGGCAGCAGGATTTCTGAGCCGACAGCAGTGCCATTTCAGTGCTGCACAGGGCATGTCACCCATGTCCTTGTCCTCCAGCTCCTTCCATCACACACAGTCATGCAAATCCTTTTTTTTAGGACCAGGACCCACTACCTAATGGGGCATAAATTTTATTTTTCATCCCATTGTTACTGCCCTGATTCCTAGGCTAAATTAGTGTAAATTTAGACAGGCTTTAGAAAAGACCTCCTTTCTATCCCCCTCTTATTTCCCCAGCTACTCTCAGCAAACCCTATAGATGACAGTTTTTCTTTGTAATAAATACCCAAGCCCATCTGTGAGCCTTCCTGTTTCCCTAGAAGCTGACAAGAACTTCTTTGACCCACTTCCTAAGAGCTCTGTGTAGTCCTAGCTTTGGGAAGAGCATATTCTATCAAACCCTTGAGTACCTGAAGCCTGGCTCTTTAAAGCTGGGAGCTGTAATCGCAAGGCACCTGACCTAAATTGAGCAAACGACTGGGAGCAGAGTAGATATAAGACTTCCAGGAAATGAGGGAGTAATCAGAGGAAGTGTATGTAGGTAAAGGTGTGGGGTTTTTTGGTGTTTGGGGTTTTTTTTGTTGTTTGTTGTTTTTTCTTTTATGTGTGTTAGAGGAGCTATTTTTAGAGGCATGCTAGTAGTTTCTGACTAGAAATGTAGTATGGGTTAGGAGGCCTTTGTTTGCAATGATTTTGCATACTTGTTGGACTAGAAGGTGTTGGGGGTGTGGAGTTGAAGAGCAGGCAGACTGGGCTGTTGGAGTGCTCCTGTGTGCATAATGGAAAGCAGAGGAGCAGTAAGGTAACTTCTCCTGAAATCACATATGATGATTTCTGACCCCCTCTTCCTTCTTCCCTGTTTTCTCCACTGGGTTGGAGTCCTGGGGTGCCTCTAGCTCTTGCTGTGGAAAAACTGCTGGAAGGAGACTCTTACTGTAGGATTTCTGTTGAAGGTCATAAAAGGTCTGATGGCCTTGCCTTGTTCCTGTTTCTCTGTGGGTAAATAGCACTGAGATGGGTAGCTGGAGTTTCTCAGTCTGTCAGTGATAATTTCTGTATCCTCTGAGCAGCGTCAGTAAGGCTCTGTGGAGGGGCAGAGGGCTTGGAGGTGCTGCCATTTGTTGGAAACAGTTCCTTGGCTGGAGGAGAAGCCAGTCTTGAGTCTTTTTTTTTTTTTTTTTCCTCCTTCCATTTCAGCAAAAGGCTTACAGTGTGAGCTCAACAGTCACCTGCTCCATTTTGCTGTCTGGCCAGTCAGTATGTGTGTGTGATCTGCAGGTGACTGGTCATCTTGCCTGGCCGTAGGGGAATGGGAGGTGGAGTTGCTGGGGCTGTGAGGTTAGGAAAGGTGGAGGGGAGTGGAGATGACATAGGGTGAAAGATGAAGTATATGGAGGAGCTGGGGTCACTGAGGTGTGTAGGGATGTGGGGTGCTGCTTTGTAGGAAACAAAACTTTAATTCAGCCACTGGTGGAAAAGCCTGTCCTGAAGTAGTGATTTCCAACAGCTTGGAGGCATCATCAGTGATTAGTGCTTTGTGGCTGAGCTGGGTATACATTGATGTGCTAAGTGTGTAAGCCTCTTGGGGAGGGGTATGCTATTATACTGGTCTTCTGGGTGTGAAAAACCTGGCTTTCTGTAACAACTACTATGCCTAAAGCATGGGTCTGTGTGCCAGTGATGGGTCAGAGTTGAGCAAGAGTTGCCATGCTTGTAAAATAAATTCTTGTACCAAAACTCCTTCTTTCTTTGTTCTGTGGCCACAAGACTTGACATTCATGTTCTTTCTGTACAAGAGAACTGAAATCACCTTTTGTCACTAATAGAACTGCAAAATGTAAACAACTGTGCACCAAAGAGCAGCTCACCTCTTTGGCTCTGATGGTCAGAAATGTCGAAGCCACTGGAACAAACATTTCTAATCTCTTAATTTGGGAGTTTGCTTCTTTTTGGGTAGGGCTGCTTTACTTCTATTGACTTCAGCTGAAATCAGGGATCTAAGGCACATTTGGAAATTGGTTACAGGTGCCAAAGCTAATTAAACATGTTCTAGAAATTGATGTCCATTGCTTTCACCTCTTGCTTTCTTGCCCACATCTTCATTCCAAATGTGAATGCTTCCATTTGGCATTGAGTTTGTGTTGAAACTCTTATTGATAAAGTATAATACTGAGGGATCTGGTGCCATAGGTGAAAAAGACGGCTTAGTAAAACTGTGGAGACTAAGCTTGATTTTTTTTTTTTTTTTTTTTGTTTTCTCTCTAGTGAGCTAGGACATGAAGCTGTGATCCCATGGTATGCTTTAGTCTGTACCATGGGCCTGAGACACAAACCTTACTGCTGCTGTTAATGGAAGGGAATGGGGATTTCTCCCTGAATCAGATGCACAGTGAAAGGAAAATAAATGAGACTGTAGCTGTGGGAACTGAGAAAATGGAGGAGAAAGAGTGAAGGAAGAACTGATGTAATAAATGATAAATAAATAATTTCCTGCCAGTGTTTGCAAGCTTGCTGTGCTGACTGTTACTCCCCAAGATATCTTCTTCTTTGTTTCCTGGATGAATTGTAAAACACATGTTTTCTTCCATGTCAATAACTACAGAAATGTGTGATCTCAAGTTTAAATATACCCTTAGAGCAAAATTTCAGTATTAAAATTCATTCCAGAATATTGAGTAAAGGTGGAAAGTGTGGGGTGAAACAATCAGAATAAAGGCAAATAGAATTGCCAATCTGGGGAAAAAAAAAAAAATCACCTTCAGAGAAACAGTAATGCAATCCTTCTCTGCGCTTAGTTCCAGTAAACTTAAACCTTTTGGTTTCAACTCTGTTCAGAGAGCTGAAAAGGGCATGAAGTTGGTGCATCTAATTGTTTATCTGACTCTTGCTATCAGTGCAGAAGCATAGGTATCTCCCTGACACCTTTGATTTTTATTCTTTTTCAGGATGACACTGAGCCGTACTTTATTGGAATATTTTGTTTTGAAGCTGGTATAAAAATCATTGCTCTGGGGTTTGTTTTTCATAAAGGCTCTTACCTCCGAAACGGTTGGAACGTGATGGATTTTGTCGTGGTCCTCACAGGGTAAGTGACCTCCTCTCGCCCTAGGTTTAAGGGGGACCCTTGCTTTGATTTCTGTTGTTTTCTAATTGTGAGTTGGGGTGGGAGTGAGCTAACAAATTAAATGCATCCCATTTTTAAGCTATTACAACTCTGAAATCAGTGAAGTTTCTGCAGGAATGAATTTGGTCTGCTATAAAATAACTTTTCCAAAAATGATTCGAAGAGGGTGCATGTCTTAATAAGGACGGAGCTGAAAATGTTACCTGTGCATTTTGTACCCCGGTTTGAAATGATATCACTAATTTCTTTCTTGGAAATGCTTACAATAATTTTATGTTGTATGTTGCAACTGTTTCTATCTCTAGTTATATAAATGTAGTGTAATGCTAGCGGATAATGAAAACATAAACATTAAGTAACACTTACGGTTTACAGATTGTGCTTTAAAGCTCTGAAGGAAATGTTCCAAAGGTCTGCGTGAGGTTCTGATCTTCCAACCTTCACCTTGGAAGGATTTCAGTTAGTTTTTCCCCCAGAAGACTGCAGTCTGGCTCTTGTTATTAATGTGCACTCATTTCACACACCTTCTCTACTACTGTGTGTGACAAACATATATATTCTTGGGTCTGGTTAGCGGTGTGGAGTAGGATGCTGTTAGGAAAATGCTTGCATACATATACAAATGTATTCATTTAGATACATTATCACTGTAATTCTATTTGCATTCAGTGTACCATGTGATATAGCAATTGAGAGGCCAAAGGGAATTCTTCATGTATTGAGAGGAAGAAAATAAATATGCAGAGCTTGATTCTCCTGCTGCTGGGGCTGGGTATTTAATCAATAGAAACTTCAGTGGAGCCACAAGGAGAATCAGATTTACGTACTTGGAAACATAGGGGGTACCAGGATGAAAAGAGAATTAGCACGGATGCTACAATTATTTGTGCTGATGGTATGTTCTGATTCCTAGTTAGCTATATGCCCTTTTGTGTGTTTAAAAGAAAAAAAAAATATATATAAAATCAAGGCCCTGGTTCTGGAAAGGACTTTGGCATGTGGTTTAATTTATCCTTCAGCAAAGCATTCAAGTACATATTTGAATTCAGCTGACTCCAGTGGTTCTGTACTTAAAGTTAAGGTTATACATAAAAGCTATCCTGAATTATAGCCATATTGCTATTTGTTTAGGCATGTTTTAGATTTGTTTTTTCATAAACACAGGCCAAGAATCAAAATAGATTTTTTTTTTTTTTTTTAAAACTGACTAGCTGTGACTGAGACGTTCAAAGTTTTGCGACAGTATCTGAAACATTGAGTGTGCTTGTGGAATCACAACCAAACGTGCGATGCTGTGGGTGTGACACCGGCATCTTACTGGTGCCGGTTTCATTGTGAGTGCTGTTTGCGGTGCTGTTTGATCTCTGAGCATAATTGCGGAATATCGGCTTGATTAGACAGCTGTAATAAGGAACCCTGTTGCCATCTGCAAACATGCGTATCCTTTTGAAGTACAATCCTGTTAACGTCAAAGCTGCTGGTTTCCAATGGTGATACTAGCTGGGCTGTATTGAAACTGTCTTGTACATGGACTTCCCACCAGGCAGGGAAGGCAAAGTGTAAACTGATCAACATTAAGTCCAAGAGTCGTCTCCACTGAGGGAATCCACAGACCTCTTCTAATCCTGCAATTCGAGGGCTGGATTTAGCAAGGCGCTTGAGCTCGTGCCCAATTTTTGGTGTCTGGGGGGCCCTACTGAAAATAAGTGTTACTGGTGTGCTTGGTTAGATAAATGTTTTCAGGAATCTGGGGCTGTATTTCCAAACCCAGTAATGAGGTGGAGGGACCTATAGTAGAGAAATAAGGTTGAAAGATCTGCAGCTTCACGCAGGGGATTGAATTAGTGTGTTTTCTGTGGCCTGTTGTGTTTTAGCTCTGATTTTCCTAGATCCTTATTATGTTCTTAGTTCACTCCTGTGTTGCCATGGGTCTGTGCTAGAAAGCAGGAGCTCCTCTTCCTTGGGCTTCCTTCACTTGGCCAGAAACCCTTTCATCTGCCCACTGCCTGCCCTAGCTCGGCTAGCAAGGACAATTCTGAGCAAGGCCTTTTATTGGAGACAGGCATCATCCTGGCACCTCTGCGCTGAGACTTTCAAGGCAGGCTGCTGAGGAAGAACACTTACTGCTGATGAACCCGGCTGTTTCTCCAGGGAGGGGCTGCGAAGTGGTGACACAAGTGGGACCTTAATTTTTGTTTCTGTGGAAGGTGGTCTCAGATCTGTGTGTTTCAAAAGGTGATCAAGCAGATTCTGTAATTTATTAGAGAATAATGAAAAAGGACAGTGCTGAACTTGCACTTAATATGTTCTTATAAATATAGATAGGTAGGACATCAGTTTTTGAAATATCATTTTACTACCCTATCAAAAGCTTTCCTTTCCATATGTGCAGGATTTCTACTTGAAAATGTTCCTTCCTGTTTCCCAGGCAGTGATCAGCATTCAGTTCCTAAGCTCAATTTCACATTGATCTTCAATGTTATAGAGGGATTTTAATTTCTCTTTTTTTCTGTGTAAACATGAAAGATCACAAAAATGCATTTCATGGTACCACATGCAGAGTTGTATACCTGCTAATCCTGTTGAGTGCACATTTTTATTAAGGTAAATGATGAAAGTCAGAAAATCTGATCTCATTTTCAGCTTTTAGCTAAAACCCATAAAAGCAAAGAGCAGCTTTGCTCTCGTTAGCTGTTTCCATAGGAAGAAGGGCAGCCAGTGTCTGGGTGTGTTTTGGAGGAGGCTGTGGGGGAAGGCTCTGCATTTATTGAACTTACCCTTATGTAAATATTACAGTGATCATGTGGTAACCCTTTCCACCTGTTTTTTCCAACTGCCTTTTTTGCTACTCAATGCCTGCACACTGGGATTGTTGATAAATATATATTTTTTTTTATTTGCCTGCAATGATGGATATTTTGGTTGTCAAAATCAGACAGTAGAACTTGTTAATCAGAAAATAAATCAGGGCTGTGTTATATGCAGCCAGGATCAACATCCTATTGAGCTAAACTGGAGTCTAACAGATAGTGACCCAAAATGGCTTAGTTTGTTGTTCCAGAAAACGCTCCCTCAGTTTCTTTCTACAGCAATGCTGTGGTGTCTTTCTCATTTACTTTCAAGGAAGCATGCTGTTTTGCTGTTAATAAAGGCCTGCGAAAATAATAGATTGCTGCTGCTTGAAAGACTTTGTTTCCTCTGTAATTTTTTTTAGTTATTTCTTGTAAACTGCTCCAGTTGTAGATGAATATCGAGGAAAGCTGCCCTGCTGTGATGTGCCTGTTGCTATTGTGGAGAGACACATGTATGTTTTATAGCTCCTGCTCATTTTATTTTCACATTTTTACGGGATTGCATTCACTCCAGTGATGACATCACCCATTAGCAGCTCTAAATCACACAAAAATGCAATTTCTCAGCTGGCCTGGGACTGTATGATCTTAATGCACTTTTTCCAAGGAAGGAGCAAAGGGACTTTTTACTCCATTGCTGCAACCTGTCTTGGGGTGGAATCCTTAGATATCCACAGTTGTCTTGAACCAAGTCCTCCCTACATCCAAACCCCTCAGATGGCAGTGGATGGAGCTGTGAGCCTGGATTCAGGGCCTTGAGGGTTCAGACCCGTTCCTGTTGGAGTTCATGGGAAAGTTTCTCCTGGTGTCCTGGGCTTTGGATGCAATAGTCCAAAGAACCGCTGTACTGGGTTAAACTGCAAACATCTTCTCTAGCTGGAGCTGGTGTAATAGCATGGCTGCTAAGGGGAAGAATGGCGAACAAACCATGGATAAAATGATCTTTACCTTCCTGAATCCTAAAATTCAGATGTCTAGGGATTTTTGAGAAAAATATGGGTCTGATGGCTTTTAAACTGTGTGGTCCAAGGGGGTAGTTCTCCTTGGTTGTGTTTTGGAGCCTGTTTATACTTCATCATATCCTGGGTAATGGGTCTCATGGTTTAATTACATACCAGAAGAAAAAGGGTTGTTTATCCCTTTTTTTCATCACTAGCTACCCGAGATTTCCATTGGTGCCTTCTAGATTTTGTATAGCAAGATCTGGAGAATAATCATTCCTTTTTCTGCATGCTTACGGGTTTATGAATCTCCAGTATTTGCCTGGTCAGAGATTTATGCTGCCCAGCCTCCCTTGACCTGAGAGCTTTTCTGTGTACCACTGACCTATGCTGCTGCTCTGGTCCTTTCCTAGTTCTATCATATCCTCTTAGGGGCAGTGACCACAACCGTGTGCAGTGTTTGTCCAACGTCAAGAGCTGCTAAAGACTGGTATAAATAAATGGAGCACTTGAAAGGATCATGCTCTGTCCTTTATGAGCAGAGTTAATTTTTTTGGCTTTCAGTCAGCCTGGATTAAACGCTCTCGAAGAGTCCTGGTAGCTACTTGAGCCAGTTGGATCAGCTGCCTGGATCTCTGGGTGGGACTGGCAGAGACAGCGTGTGCCAGGCCTGGAGCTGCCAAATGATGTGCACAAAGTCTCTGTGCTGTTGCTGATGTCTCAGGCTGTCGGGAACAAATTACAAAAGCTAGAATTATCTTGATTGTCTGGATGACTGAGAAATGTGCTCCTAGCTTCTGGTGGTGCTAATAATTTGGAAGGTAACTCATTTAGTAGCATAATAAAGACCTGTTCATCCTTGATGTTAGCTTTGCTAGTTACCAGGATCATCTTAGTATGTGGGTAGTCTGAGATGCTATTCCTGGTGCAATGTATGAGGAGCAGCGGCAGCCGTGGTTGCAGTGATGACTGTCAAAGGGGGAGGCATATGAGCCATCCAGCCCAGTCTGCGCAGCGGGCTATGGACCTCTGATTTTTCAATTCGAGGTGGACGTACCTCCTAGACAGGGTGTGGGGTGAGATGTGACCACGAAAATATTTGAGAAGTGGATGTCTGGCTGAGGGCTGGGATTCTTAAAGCTGTCAAATACACATAGATGCCTATAGTCCCTAGCATTTTTTTTCTCCACATGCATGTTCCTGTGCATTCCAAAGCCCTTAGACTAAGATGTCTGAATTATGGGGTCCTATGTGACTGGCTTTTGTGTACTCCCCAAAACACCTCAATCTTCCCACCGCAAATAATCACAGAGTATCATAATTTGAAAAGCAGAACTGAAACGAAGTAAAAACCCTTGGGTGCTCTGCCAGTATCACTTTAGACAGTATGCTCAGTGCTTTGTTTACAAGCTTTAAATCTAGATACCTAGGTAATAAAAGGGCTAGGAGCGGGGAAATGCAGATTTCTCTCTGCTTTTCCAACATGGAACTTTTGGCACTTCTGTGCAGGAAAGCAAAGCTGAGCAGCAACAGGAGTTGGGAAAATGGATACTTTAAGAGGGACAAGCTTCATCTTGATTAGTTGTCACAAGGAAAACTAGTAAGCCTCTTTGCATGGTTATACAGTATGGGTGGTGATGGACTAAGGCTGATTGTATTAGCATTGTGCATTAGTCACGCTAAGAGCAAAGCCTCTATAGATTTTAATGGAGCTGATCCTTGTTTGCAATTTCTTTTATGCTCCAGTGATGGATGGATACTTGCTGGTTCAGAAAAGCTAAGGGTACCTTCTGAAATTAAACCGGATAAAAAAAATTGGACAAGGCAAAGGGAATTTACCTGTTTTCCTCAATGCAAGGTGTTAACTAACAATCTGGCTGGTGAATGGGAGCAGTAATGGAGGAAGGCAAGTAACTAAATTTTTTTTTGAGGCAGAGAAAATGAGTGGTTAGTAACTGGAAGGGAAGAGGGCGTGTGAGATCTCAGTTTGAACAGTCTAAAATAGTTTGAAGTTCTTCTATTTTCTGTCCCTTGGCCATCTGGGCTCTTGGGGAGCTGAAGAAGCAGTTTCCTTCAAAGGAGAAGATGCTGGACAGGGAGGAAGTATTTGTGGGCTCTAAACCCACCTTGGCAAATGTCCCTGTTTCCTTTTACGCACTCTTACAGCCAGTTTTGCCCCGTGGGGCAGCAGGTTCCTTGAGACCAGAGCTTGCTTTCCTTCTGGGCTTGTTTCACTTAGCAAAAAGGGTCCCAGGCCATGCTGAGCCTGTTGGAGTGTTAATTAGGGCTCGTGTCTTTTTTGTTACTTATGTCTTTTGTGCATTGATTTTGGTGGGGGTGGGTAGCAGCAGGTTGAGTTAAGCAGGTGGGGGGGTAATTGTATGGCTGGTTGCTAAATTAGAAGGACACTTTCCTGAGCAGAGGAAGACTCAGGGCTGTGCTTAGAGGAAGGCTGCAGATGGTCACAGACCCTCAGGACCCGCAGGTGGCAACGGCCCTTCCCTGGCAGAAGTTATTCTTGAAGCATGGCTCTGCTCTGGTTGTGGCAAACCGAACGTTTCAGGTCAGAGTACTTCTCAAGGGCAAATAGATAATGAGATTGACGTGCTTCCCTCTTACTTTATTAGAAGTGACTGCAAGGTATTGAATACCTGGTATGTGAACTGATAAATGATGGTACTGCATAACAAGAAGGCAGAAAGTTGAGGCACGGACAAATAGCTTTTTTCCAAAGAGAGAGGAAACAAAAGCATTTCTTCAGATTTCCATCTTGTGCTGCTTTCCACGTTTTGTGCCTGTTTATGCTTCTTTGAAGCTTTTTGTTCCCAAAGAGGGGAGTTTCGGACACCATCTGAGGGTGTTTACCTCTTGCTGGCCCGCAGGCCCTGAAGCTGGGCAGCTGTGAAGTAGAAGTGGCCATCCCAAGTGAAAAGGAGGTATGCTTTCTCATCACAGACGGGGCTTATCAAAGCCGGGCAGGATCGTTAGTCCAGAGTTGAGACAGAATTTTTAGCTTTTTATGGCTCTCGAAGAGAGGCTGGTGGCAGTGAAATATTGTCTTTTGTGAGGGGACCAGCTGTACCATGCAAAGGCAGTTGGGGAGACTGCAGGTGGACTGCAGTCCAGAAGAGGACTCTGGACCTTGTGATCTGCTCCTAATATCTGATTCTGTCCTAGCAATCATGTAGTGTGGGCATCTGTTTGACTTCTTACTCTTCTCTATAGGTGACAATCATTTGATACCTAGCTGCTATTATAGCTGGGTATGAATACTAGGAATTCAAAGCCAAAACAACAAATAAAATTGCAGCTATGAAGTGCTCTAATGTTCATTTTCTTAATGCTTACCAGTTTAAAAACAAAAAAAACCCATGCCAAACCACCCAAGTCCGCTGTGTGGTGGTGAGTGCTGTCTCATGATTAGATGAGGAGGAGTGTGCAGGATTTCTCAGGCTCCTGTTTCTCAAACGTTGCTTCTGCTGCTGTGTCCCAGTTCCCAAGTGGCCAGCTTTTGATGGCAAAGTGCCTGCTCATCTGAGATAAGAACCTGTCTGTGATTGTTGAAAATAATGAGGATTTAGAAAATCAGCCTAGTTTTAATTGTAATCTAATCCTGAGTGCCAGCAGCAACAGCATCATGTTTGCACATGCATCCTTGGAGCCACAACTCACCCCAAGGGTTTTGGGTGCTTTGGGACCATTGTCTTCCTCGGGGCTCTCTGAAAGCATCAGGGAAACTTAGTGGAGGTGGAAAATTGATCTTCCATTTTGTTCTTGCTGAACCACTAACAAGGTGTGTGGGACATTCTGGCCAGGGCAAGGCTTCAGTGCTGGAAGCTGGAACCAGGAGGATGAGTAGTTCCAGGTCTCTGTGTAGGTAACCCAAGCTCTAGGGTCAGTACCTGGCATTTGGGTACCTGGAGATGCTTTTTGAACACCAAGGTTAGGCTCTTTGCTTAACTTCAGCTATCTTGGATCTTCTCTGTGCTGAAGGATCTGACTGGATTGGGAAGGAGGGAAGGGATCGTCTGTGAATGAGTTCAGTAATGCCAGTGGCTGCAGGATGAATGGGGCAGAATGCACATTGCATGATCTGGCTGCATGGGAAGGACACTTTTGTGCCATGGGGAAGCCTGGCAGCTTAAGCTGAGAAAGAAGTCCTGCTTCCTACGTGTGGCACATGTCAAACCTGTAGTGCGAGCTGGAGGGTTTGGAAAGTTGTCTGATCCTCACAAAGGAGCATGGCCACCTGAACAGTGCTTTTCAAATACATATGAGAAATCTTCCCTTCCTCGCATGGTCAGCATTAGCTAAGTCAATGGCTGACAATAAATATAAAGCTTTGTGTCTCCTCCCTCCTCCATTTTCCTGTATGCTGGTGGTCAGGAAAATCACCTTTCATTGTTTTTTGATCAATAAATGGAACGAACTTATTTGGTCAGTGATCTCAGGGTAGAATATTGAGGAAACAGGTCAGGTTTTTCCAGTGAATATTCTTATCCTGTCAGTGCTGGAGAAAATGTCCTGGTTTCAAGAGCTGGCTACAGGGGTGGGTGTGTATGTGTAGGTGGTTCTCGTGACCAGCTGTAGACTTTTAAAAGCATCCCTCTGGAGCAAGGAGTCACTCCTGAGTTAAAGGTCACTCCTGAGTTAAACCCCAGGTTTAGCCAATAATGGATTTAGCTGTTGGCTCAGTTCAAGTCAGTTCACGTTGGGCCTGTAAGATTTAAGCAAGGAAAAGATCAGAAGTAGAGATTGCAGAGGTGCTGTGTTTCACTGGGAATAGAAATTGTACTTGGGGCTCTCAAAAGAGGAGAAGGCTGCTCTCAGCGTGTCACACCTATGCCATAAGTCTGTTTGCAGATGCTGCAAAGGTTGTTCCTTATGGATGTTTCTGGAGAGATGCTAAAGTTGACTCCCTACCTTTGCCTCATTAAACATGTAAAAATTCCCTGGAAGGGTCTGCAAAAAAGGAAGCACCCAGTTTCAGACTGAGGGTTTAGGAACATGTTGGTGGTCCATGGGGTGATGTAGAGGTAAAGGAGTGAAGGACAGAAGTGATCTGCTTGGAGGAGACTAAGACTTTTTCAGCTACAAAATGTCCCTGTGCTGAAGAGCTCTCAAACTAAACTGATATCGGAAATACTTAGTTGGACATAGCTTGATTCTGCTTCAAAGAGGACTTAAAAGAACTTAAACTGGAGTTCTCAGCTTATTTTCCAGTTAAAAAAAAAAAAGACGACTGAAAGATTGAACTGTCTTTTGGCTTAGTTCTCTATCTCAAATATCCTGAACCAGCATCCTTGAATAAAGTTTGGGGATGGGAGCTTAGGAAGAAGGCTGTGAAAATGATTAAAGGGTTGAAGAAATGTCCATTTAAGGAGAAATGAAAAGGCTGAGAGAGTTAAAATTAAGAGGAAAGTCTCATAAGGGTGAGATAGATAAAGGAAAAGAGAGGAAATCATGTTTCCCTATCTATTTTGGCAGGATTCAAAAAGCATTGGTAGAGAAATTGAAGTTTTAGAACTTCTTTACTAATGGAAATGTAATTAACTCATGAAACTCATCACAAGAATTTGCTTCAGCTGAAGTGGTCTGTTTTGGGTCTTGAGACCAAAGGAGCCTAGAGATCATCTACAGATTCACTAGAGAGGAAATGGATTTTTGAAGGAGGATGATTAGGTCCTCTTCCTGGTGCTCCCTCAAATAAGTTAGGTGGAAATGTGAACAGGCTGTTTCATAATTGTCCTTTTCTTTATCTTGTAATTTCTTCTGAATCATGCTGGAGACATGACTTCAGAGCAGCAATCCAGTCTGTTACAGCATGACCTGTGAAATACAGCAGTCTATGTCAAGGCTAAACTTTGTCTTTTTATACATGAAACAATATCAATAGGAATAATGGTATTCCATCACTTAATGTCTGATTTAAAGATCAAATGTCTTTTTGCAAGCTGCGCTACAGCTTAGAGAGAAACTTCAATAGTCCAGTGCTGCATTAAGCATGCCCTCAAAACCTGCAAGGCTAAGCCACAGGGAAAGATCTGAGTTTGAAAATTGTCACTCATTTAAAATGAACCCAAGGTGGTTTCTAATACTGTAGATGCCACTTTGATAAAGGTGTCGTGTTTTGTAGAGGAGTGAGGTCTGGCACCATCAGGCTGGGTGCTTGCAGAAGTGTTACTGCTCTCTTTCCATGGTGGAACATTGCCTTGACCTTGCTTTGGGAAGAGAGGGCTCTCCTCAGCTGTGGTCTCCAACCTTTGCAGGATTTGGAACATGGAAGAAGATTCTGGCAGGTGAAATTACTTTGTCAGAGGGTGGCCCTGTCCTGAATGAGGCTTCAGTCAGACCTGAAAACAAATCCAGCTGCCAGAAGTTGGGCACCAAAGCTCTCACGCTGGGTAGGAGTGTTAACAAACCTCCCTCCCAAAGCCAAAGACAAATCTCTGTTGCTTTTCTGGCCTCCAGTGTTGGGTGATGGGCGGTAGCCAAAAGCTGTGTACAGTGGCAGTGCGCTATTCCTGCACTGTGAAGAAATGTGCAGTTCTGGCTGGTGCCTTTGGTGGTAGGTGGGTGGTACCTCTCCTGATGGCCGTCAGAAGTAGGTCTGGGGAAAAGACAAGATGAAAGCCTCAAGTCTTGGCTTGATAAAGACATGAACCACTGTATCCTGGCTGCTATGGCTACATGACAAAGATTGAAGTCCAGCAAACTCCTTTTAAATGTCTTTTTAATATAATTCTTTTCAAAAGTTTATAACCATGTGCTCCAAGTAAGTGATGCTGTATCAGGCCAAAATCATTTAGCTGATAACATGTATATCCTCATCACTGATCTATGCAGACTATTTCTACCCTGAGAAACATGTGCCGAAATGAAAAATTTTACTTTTCTTGTCTTCTGATGCCAAATCCCAGCCTTGTTTACCTACTTCCTGGGCAGAAGAACTATAAATTCCTGAAGTTCTGTGACCAAACTTAGCTCCTAGCCTGGACTGGCTGGGTGAATCCTGAGCTTGTTGTGCAGTTTAAATATCTTGTTCTATAGTAATGAATAAAGTACTTAAATTGGTTAGGTACAATGTAAGAGGATTTGGAAATACTAAACTTGGCTACCAGTTGCGGAAAAGATAAGACCACTCCATGATTCACTAAGTCTATTATTAAGAGAACACTGTATTTTTTTTCCTCTCCCAGGTTACAACATCAAAGCTAATTATAACAGGTATAAAATTATGGTAACCCCTGACTTTCACAAGAGGTGAAAAGGACAAAGGAAGCTCAGCATGATCCAATTTCCTTGCTTTAATTGGAAGGTATGAAAGAACAGGAGACTATAGCAGCAGATAATGCTGTGTCTCAGACAGATCCAGAATAATACAATTTCAGTTCTCTTGCCTAGCAGATTGAGGAATGGAGTGGGATTTTGGGTGTCCTGTTTTTCTCTGCTGGCCATGTCATTGGCTAATAAAGGATTTTAGGCCATTGCTTTTCTCTTTTGTATCCACATTTCTACCTCTTTAAAAATGAAGATAATAATGGTACCCGAATTCATAATGTACTAGTGAAAAAGGCTGGTTGACAGTATTGAAAAGAAATGAGTTTAAAATGTCTCAAAAGAAGTAAAAATAAGTCTTTAAAAATGTTGAAATCAAGTGAGGAGAATTTGAATCAGAAGTAAAATAGATGGTAACAGCATAATCTTCTAGAAATGCAGATGCTCACTCACAGTGAGTGGGAGAACCTTGCATGGAGCTCAGTGTTCGTGTACCACGGGGAATGTGTTAAAACGATGGCGTGCCACACAGGGGAAATTGCAAATGTGGGTGTCTGTCAGATTTTAACCTGAGGAAAGATTGGACCTTTGGGGGAGGTGACATGCTTCGAGTCAAAATGTCCAGAAGTATTGTCACTGATTTGCTAGAGAATAATAAAAAAAAAGGAGTGGCTCCACTTCTGCTGGAGCAGAAGTGACTGAATAGAGAAACAGGAATGTCATCCATGGCAAAGTCAGTCTTCAAGATAATGTCCTGGCTTTAAATTGCTTGAACCATGAGTAGATTTTGAAAAGATATGGCTCATGGTACATAGGGGTAATGAATAAAAGGGAGAAGTTGGAAGTCCTTGCCTGGTACCTCTTTCCAAATGAGAAATACAGAGGCTGTAGTCATTTACTGCAGCACAAACCTCACTGGGAAAGCAGCGCTGCTGAAGCCATTGACTATAACCACTTGCCAGGTTCAGCTGTTTGGGTTTCAGAGGCCTGATTTGAGAAATCAGCCAATGCCTGCTTGGCATGAAGGAGCCCAGAGAACAAAAGCAAGCAGGACATGTATTTTATTTTTCTTCTTTTTGAAACCTGGAAGACCTCTAGCTCATCAAATGATATTTCTGCTTCTGATCCCTCTAGGGCTGCCCTCCGGTCTTGCTTGTGTGGGAAGGATGAGAAAACCTTCCCTTGTAATAACAAACCTCTGGTCTCTAGCATGGTGGGATCAATGCCATGTGGGGTGGAATATGGGGAATTAGGGCCCCCTTTCTCCAGATCACTGTAGTACCTCCTTGCCCATTAGCAGGAATGGAATAGCCCCCCTGCATCTTTGGAAACCTTTGTTCCTAGGGAGGAAGGTTTGGGTGAGGCTTAATTTCAGTCTAACAGCCTGTTAAAATCTTCACATCATTTCTTTGAGAATGCCATTAAAAATCAATTACATTAATGGGGCTCAGTTGGAGATGTTCTGAAATATGGATAGGATCAAGGAAAGTGCCTTTGCAAAACAGGGCCCTTGGTGCTGCAGACGTTTGCTCTGCTTGATCTTCCCAGACATATGCATGGACCAAACCCGATCTTTTATTTTTCAGCTCTGCAGCAGCCAACCTAGCTGTTTAGGAACAAGTGGTAAATGTCATGTACCATGGTGTAAACCCATTGCCAGTGGGGTTAGGAAGGAGTAATTCTCTCACTCTAGTATAGATGGATACTCTATCGTATAGATGGTGGACAGGCTGGATTGATGGGCCGAGGCCAATTGCATGAGGTTCAACAAGGCCAAGTGCCGGGTCCTGCACTTGGGTCACAACAACCCCTGGCAACGCTACAGGCTTGGGAAAGAGTGGCTGGAAAGCTGCCCGGCGGAAAAGGACCTGGGGGTGCTGGTCGACGGCCGGCTGAACACGAGCCGGCATGTGCCCAGGTGGCCAAGAAGGCCAACGGCATCCTGGCCTGTGTCAGGAATAGTGTGGCCAGCAGGAGCAGGGAGGTGATCGTGCCCCTGTACTGGGCACTGGTGAGGCCGCACCTCTAACACTGTGTTCAGTTTTGGGCCCCTCACTACAAGAAGGACATTGAGGTGCTGGAGCGTGTCCAGAGAAGGGCGACGAGGCTGGTGAAGGGTCTGGAGCACAGGTCTTATGAGGAGCGGCTGAGGGAGCTGGGGTTGTTTAGCCTGGAGAAGAGGAGGCTGAGGGGAGACCTTATCGCTCTCTACAACTACCTGAAAGGAGGCTGTAGAGAGGCGGGTGTCGGTCTCTTCTCCCAAGTAACTAGTGATAGGACGAGAGGAAATGGCCTCAAGTTACACCAGGGGAGGTTTAGATTGGACATTAGGAAAAATTTCTTCACCAGAAGGGTTGTCAGGCATTGGAACAGGCTGCCCAGGGAAGTGGTGGAGTCACCATCCCTGGAGGCGTTCAAAAAACGTGTGGATGTGGCGCTTCGGGACATGGTTTAGTGGGCATGGTGGTTTTAGGTTGATGGTTGGACTTGATGATCTTAGAGGTCTTTTCCAACCTTAATGATTCTATGATGCCCCAACAATACAGTTGGGCTGCTTGCCTAAAATTACCCCAGCATCACTGTCAGCTCTAGGAGCTCCTTCAGGCCTTGATCATCCAACTCCAACTGTACAGCAGATGTCTGGTACTCCTTGCTGCTGATGTTGCAGCGCATCCATGAGCCCACCATGTCATTGTGTGGCAAATGGCTCCGGTCCCAAACAGAAGGACTATCCATTGACTGGGCACCAACCTGGGTGAATGGAGATCAGCTTTACTGCATGATGGTCAGCACAGGCTGGATCACTTGGCCCCATCTGGGAAATAACAGCACTGCCCAAGTGTGTAAGAGTGTTGAGAGGATGAACCCTTTGGAGTATCTTTAATAATCGCATCCTCTAGTAAGGGAGGCTGTGTGGCTTTCTGAAATGGCTGGATAGGTGATGCTGTCCCCATCCTGCCTGCGCTAAACAATGTCTTCATCTCTAATGCCTAGTTTGTAATTCACCCTCCTCTCTAATCTCACCTTATGCACAACTGTGAGCTACTATTTTTCACATGGAAAACATGTGAAACATAGGTTACATGCCTATTCCTCCTTTTAAAAAGCCTGGGTTTTTACTGGTCAGTGGATCTTTTTGTTTAAAAAAATGAAAACAACTTCTGAGTGCTCTGAGAGGTTTGTGAACAAGCTCTTTCAGACATCAGGAGATGGTATCTCCCCAGCCTGCTGCTCCAGAGGTGTAAAAGGATCAAGAGAAACAACCTTCTGTCCATGGCTATGTTGTTAAGTCATGGTAAGGCAGTTTGTGAAAGAGGATCCTTTTCCATGGAAAGACGACCGCAACAGAGCGAGGCTTGATGTCCTTGCAGGAGTGGTGCAGGCAGTGCATATGGCACGGAGAGGTGAACCACATGGGCACCTTGTTGGGAGGCTGATCAGGACCTTGTATAACAGAGGGACTGAGAGGACACCTTCCACTGCCACTCCCAACGGGGTGTGATTTAATGGGTGCTCACACTGCTCGGGGCTGTGCTGGAGGGGGCAGAGAACCCCACGTAGGTCGTTTCTGGCAGTGGTGGCATTGCTTTGGCCCCACTGCTCATGTAGGAAGCACAGATGAAGCTGGGATTGCAGTGAATAGGCCGGTGAGCATGCCTGGGGCCTCGTGGCACTAGGATGGATGGATTGAGGCAGGGCTGGGAAGGAGTCTGCAGTAGCCACTTTCTTCAAGTCTTGAGTACTGCCTCTTGTCCGTAAGAAATTTGTGGCTACTACCGAGTGCTCATCTTCACCAGGAACGATTGGTCACACTTACGTCTGCTTTCCTCTTTAGGAATGAGGGACTTGAGTAAAACCAACTAATAAAATCTTTAAAGCACTGGCAGAAATGGGGTGAGGACCCACGTGGTTGCTCTGTGTGCCTTGACTGAAGGACTTACAAGGTGCAGCTAAAAAGAGCCGTCTGTTGCCTTAGCTAAAGCATTGATGTAGGGTGACAGGTAGAAAACTGCTGATCTGGTACCCTTCAACAGAGCTGCATCCTGTGCAAGGGCTTCAGTCAGTGTGTTATCACGGTTAATATCTCAGGGCTGGAATCTAAGATGGCATGTGAGCTCTTCGGGCTCCCTCCCCTCCCTTGGCACTGCTGCCTGCCACCTTGCGCAGCCCGCGGATCAGCCGGGGCTCGGCGTACTTAAGGTGCTGCAGACCCTGGGAAGGGGACTTGGTGGAAATGACTACCAAAATATTCGGGCTTTGCTTTTGCAACTTGAGGCTGGATAACTGCGGCGTGCCTTTTGTGAGACACAAATGAGTGTCGTTGAAGCTCGGGCGTTAGGTAGCTGGCTCCTGCAGTGCGTGGAGCTAAGCTGCAGTCTGTGCCGGGTGCAGATCCTCTTCCCTTGTGCTTTGATTAAAGCAAATTCAGCAGTGCAAAATCCACCTCTTGCCACTTCCCACCTCATCCGGCCCCAAGTCTGGTTTGTGTGTGAGGAGGGTCACTACATCCATGGGCTTAATATGAGTGTAACCTTGCAGCAGAGAGATGGAAGGAAAGGGCATTGCTTGAGACTAGCCCAGCCAGACTAACAGCACAGCGTTCTTGGAAACGAGCTGTGTTTCAGGCAAATATCTGGGAACTGGGGATTTTTTTTTTAGCCTGTTTCTTGCTGTTCGTTTTCTCCCTGGCACTGGGGTTGCAATTCCAGGAACCCTGGATATACTTGAGAGCACCTCTCAAACACGGACAAAAATAATTAAACCTCTCAGCTTTCTCCTTTTTAGACTTGTTGTAGTTCTTCAAACGTAGATTTAAGATGGGCACAAAATGTACAAGCTAAGATCTGATATCCTGTTCAAGCATCAAGCAGGGGAATGAAAGGATGAAGAGACTATTCAGAGGGCTCCAGTGCTGCTCCTGAAGCAAGGAGAGATGGTTGTTTGCTGCCAGGTGCAGCCTTTCTTACTGTTCCCCTCTTCCCCCCCCATAATTAAGCAGTTAAATTTAGCTGTCTGATAGGTATGGAAATGTATGTGGAGCAACCACTTTGGTTGTGCAAATAACTGTTATTTTGGCTTGCTTGTAGCTCTGAAAAGTCAAGGAAATTGTTTCATGCCATGGGCAAGCACTGAAAGAACTGAGTTTCAGATGAAAAGCAGATTAAAAAGGCAAGACAAATGGGTAAAATGAGGAGTAATGTTTTTGTCTAATCTGGATTAAGAAGATTTTTTTGAGCTTTTAATGTTCTCAATAACTTCAATGTTATTTGTGAAATTAAAATGTAGCATCCTTCCAAGTAGAAAAGACCAAACTCAAAAGGTTTTGATTTAACAATGTTGACATAGAAAATATTCTCCGTGTTCCCTTCCTTCAAGGAAATGTTTTGGCAAACTTAGCATGAGTTACTGAAGTGTTGTGGTTGACTTAAATCTATGGACGGGGAGGAATCTAACAAAAATTATCCAGCAAAAAAATTCTCTTATACTGCTGCAATACTCTGTTCCTGGGCAGAGGGGTCCAACAGACAGAGCACCCTTAAAGATGCAGCCTTTTGCTGAAATGTCTTCTCTGCTAATGAGTCTTCCTGATTGCTCTGTGCTTGCTGGTGTGGAGTGATGGCCCAGCCTGCAGAAGCTGAACTTCAACCTGCTCGGGCTAATTTTAGGGTTGCACACCAGTGTTGTGGTCCTTGGAGTTGTCTTGATATATTAGGGATCTCCATCTCCCAAGAAGCCACCCTGCTCTGCCCGTCCCCGATGGAAAGCCGTTGCTTGTGCTCATCAGTGGAGGGGCACGAGATGCCTGCAATGGAGCACACGGAGTGGGTGAGCATCAGCCCGGGTGCCCGGTGGGATGGTACATGCTGTGCTGCCAGGGCGCAGATGGTCTCCTCAATCTGTTGAATATTAACTTGCATCTCTATAGTACACCTGCCCCTGGAGCCTTTTACAACCCGTGCCTGCAGCATGCACGTAACGGTGGCGTCGCAGCTCTGTTTGCTCTCAGTGCTTTGCTCCTGTGGGGTCCAGCACGGTAGGGAGGAAGGCTTCTGGTCTGCCTTGTCCCAGCTGCACCCATGTCATGGCAGGAGAGGAGATGGCCTTCCTGGGAGCACAGAAATGCTTGGTGGGGATGCTCCTAGAAGCAGGGACATCCCGCCAGGCACCCAGTCTATCTCCAGGCTGATTTGTCCTGTCGCAAAGCAGACTTGATGCCCCAAAACCATTTTCTGCTCAGTGAGCAATTGGTCAGAAATGGGGAAATGTTGGAATTAACCCTGTCTTGCAACGTATCTGTACCGAGCTGGTCTTTGATCACCACCCCCGTGCTTCTCCACTGGGCTCCAGCTTTGTTTGAGGCTGCAGAAGGGACTGTGCTAATCTCATTTGCCATCTTTATTGTCCAGTGCACAGCCCTGGGATTTATTTACAGCTCACCATTCAAACTGTGGGCTGAAGACAGGAATCTTCATTTCCTTCTGGGCCTTTTTTTATGGACCTCATTGCTATAGTATGAGTGCTTCAGACAAACTTTAATTCACTTACACAACACCCCTGCGAGATAGACTTTGATATTTCTTATTTTACAGTGGGAAGGGAGGTATAGGAATATGAAGACAAAAGTAACCATTAATTTTCACTTAATACTTTCAAAGCGTGTTTTTGGGAACAGCGATAGGCTCGTTTCTCCTGTATGGGCTCATTCCCTGTCAAGTTTCAGGGCACCAATCCAAAATTGAAAGATTTCTAGGGCTTCTCAAAGTCACTGGAGGTTTTTTTACAATCCTCCTTGATTTAGGAAGGGGCTCTGCCACTTCATCAGTTACTCAAGAATGCTCAGACACCTAGAAAACTTCACCTAAAAGTAGAAAACTATAAACAATAAAGAGGTGGGAGTGTTTGGCTTTAAGTCTGTTGGTAACTTCATGTACTTCTCATCTCATGATGTGTAGACGCATACAGGAAGAAAAAAAATCACGTAGGTGATGGTGGCAAAGAACGTCTTAGTGGACGTTTTAGCTTAAAGATGACAGTTTATGCAACTTGTACTGAATGCTCATCTGAAACCTTCTACCACTCATCCCATCATTTAGCCCTGTTTGCCATCTGTTAGTGAAAAGTGATTTTTGAAGTTGTTGGTGATATAGCTGCGCTGTGGAGGAAAAAACTTAGTGTTATTATTTCTTTACTTGGTATATATGTACTTTAGGAGGAAAATGGCCAAGAATAATTGAGATGAATCAGTTTTCTATATGTGGATTTTCTGAATGTTTAACATCTGAGATCTTGTGAAGCAAAAGGGGCAAGGAACAAACACTGTTTATTTTTAGGACTAGAAAGTGGATGAAGCTGCTGGCCTAGATCGTGTACTCCTTCCAGGAGGAGCAAGGGAGAAAACAATCATAAGTAGAGTGTGTCTTTGTGTGGTGGGGAGGATTTCTCGTGTTTATTTAAGCTGACAAAACCAGTTTGCATTCATGTTGAATTGTTTCAGTTGTGGGGGGGGGGAAGTAAGAAAGGACTTGCATGGAAACTTTGAATAAAATCTCTTCCCTCTTTTTGAAACGGGTTTCATTTCAGTTGTCCAAATTGAAAATTGTGTGAACTACATATACTTAAAAAGAAAAAGTAAATAAAGTAAGGAAAGAGCTTCCCTCTCTCCACCTCTTCCCCCATTCAGCCCCTGGGTTATACCCCTGGTCAGGAGCTGTGAGCTGCCTGGTGGAAGAGCCTCCCAGAGTCCCATTTGGGCCAGAGCTGTTGTAGATGGGATCATGCCCTGGGACTCAAAGGCCGCTGTGGGCCTTTTTGTTTCAACAGGACAAAAATGGGTACTTTGCACGGCATAACACGAGGGAGTCAGCTGGTGCCCACCTGTGAGAGGGGATGGGGTGGGCTGGCATTGCCACATCCCTGCTGGTGCTCCCTGCTGTCTGCAAACCTGCACCGAGAGATGCTGATCGTCATCAGTGTTATTGCAGTGTTTTGGGGTCCACAGCCCCACCAGTGCCAGGTGCTATAGACGGATCACAGATGGTCCAATGTCAGTTTGAGACAAGGGCTCTGCAAGGCTGGTCGTAACCCCCAACAGGTTAAGCACATTAGTGGTTATAGTTGCTGCCTTAAAAGTTTACCCTTTTGACTAACTGGCAACAAGAAGGTGGGGAGATTCACCCGTGAATAGAGTGACTCTGAAAATTAACCCAGCCTGCCAGCACCCTCTGCCCCACATTCATTTGGGGAAACAAGGCCAAACTGTTCAAAGATAAAATATGTGATACCTGTTTCCTTGGGCAGTAGTCGCATCCTTGCTTTCCCAGCTGCCACAATGTGGATATCTTGGGAGTTTTGTGGGCACTTTCCCCTCCCCTCCTCTCCCCTGTGCCGTTCCTGGCGCTTTGCACTGGCTGCAGTGAAAGACGCGCCTTAACGCTACTGACCTGCTCACAAAAATTCAACTGTTTGTCAGATGGGTTATAAATAGTCTCCAAATTAAGCCATAGTTACAAGTCGGGAAGAAGTCTCTGCTTTCACTGCATTTCTTACTGGGAGATATTGCTGTTACTTTAAAATTAAAAATAAGAGCAAGATATACTGAAAGGATGGAAATAAGTGGGGAGAAAAATTGCCTTTCAGCTGAGACTAGAAAAACTGTACCCAAAAGAAAAATATTTCTGGAAATGACAACTCATGGAAACGTAGTTCTCTAATGCATTCACTGTTAAGTGAACATTATTTATATTGGAGGAAAGAAACACAATGTGGCTTAAGTTATTTGGCTGCATGTTTGGAGGGAAAAAAAAAAAAAAGAAAATCCATGAGCAGACATTCATAGTTTGCAAGTGGGGAGACTGGGATACAGATGAGGTAAAGGATGAAGATTCCAGACTATTGCTCTTGTAATTCACATTTTGTTGGTATATATAAAATTAAATTACAATTATATCTGTTTCAAGCAGAAGTGCTTAGCAGGCATAGGAAAAGCTATCTGAAACATTAAGCGTATATTCAAACTAGTTTTCTTGGAATGAAATCATTAGGAGTAAATAGCTGCTCTTTTCTTTCCTTGCTGAGATGGGATCGTGTTCTCCACGTTGTTTTAATAGCAACTCTAATGCTGTTTTTGAGACCTTTTTTGGAGAGGCAACACATTCTTAGCCATGTGATCCTGCAAACTGCAGTTGTTTTATGTTAATGCTTGGATGTTTCTTGCGCCGAAGGGGAGATACAAACCCCAGCTGACTTGGGCTGATTTGTGTGATTGACAGATGAATTCAGTTCTGGTGCAAATCCAAGCAGAGGTTTTATTCTTCCTTCCCTTTACTGAGCCCTTCTAAAGGTGTTATAATGGTTTGGATCCTACAGTTGTGTGGTGCTGCTGCTCCTGTAGCATGGGTTCTACACGTGCATTGCCAGGACCTACAGCTCCGAGGATTTTGGTGTGTTGGGTTCTGCAAAAGAGGAGAGAGTGATGGGAAGGTGAGGGAGCTCCCAGTGATCCTCCTCTTTCCCAGCTCAAATATGTTCCTTTTGTGTAGACAAGATGCTTTTCAACATGTTCATCCTTACTGCAGTCTCTTGTGATGGTACTCTGGCTGAGACCCCTTCTAACCTGCTGCATAGCTGTTTTTTCAGGTGAGTCGCACGCGTCTTTGGAAAGGGCCTTTCCTTTTGCCAGTGGGAAAGGCAGAGGCTTTGTGTTTAGGATTTAGCGATTTACTGTAGGTGGTAGGTCCTGCACACTCTTGTTGCCAGGTTCAGTGGGTTTCAGATCAGTCCCAAAATCTTTTGACCATGTTGCAGTACTGAATTCCCAGCTCGGGACTGGCTTGGTTGGTGCAGTTGCTGGCAGAGGTCCCACTGGCTTCTCATGGGTCCACAGACGGTTCAAGGGGGTGAAGGGAGAAGGGTGTCGCATTTGTACGGTGCAAAGAGATGGGCCCTCCTGTCCCAGGGCTCGTTGGGCTCACCTTGTCCTTCCCCATTGTCGCAGACCGATGCGCACAGGTCGGGGCACGCTGTGCCACTCGTACACCCCGTGGGAAGGCACAACGTTGCTGGTGGGGACCTGCCAGCTGCTGCCTGCAGGGCAGCCAGCAAGGATGGTTGGGTCTGCAGGGCTCCTGTATCCTGCCAAAGTATTCCCTCAGCAATAAAGAGAGTCAGATTGACAGCTAAAATATTTTTTCTCTTTGTAATGACTTTTTTCACTCAAAATTTATGGATCTCTTTATGCTCATAAAACGCAGAAAGTATATTCTCTGTCCTATTCCAGCATCACTTGCGTAAATTTGAATCCATCACTTTGAAATGATATCATTGTAAATGGGGTGCAGGATGAATAATGAAATATCTTGAACCCTAGTAACTTCAAATTAATGTCCTTTACTGCAGAGTAATTGCTGTCCCATAAACTAATCCTTTGTACCTCTGAATAAGGCTTTCCAACCCCTCATGCCACGAAGTCCTTCAAACTGTCCCTTTCAAGCTGGTCTGAACCAAAAATATACATAGACTCCAGGTCCTGATAATTTTTCAGCCCTTTTAATTGGTTTTGTAGAACTGTTTGAGGCTGGGAGTGTGGCTGGAGCACATCTCTGGATGACTTTGTCCTGGACACCAGTGTGATTTGCAATAGCCCTGTTGCTTTTTAGGTCTTCTGAACCGCATGCCAATTTTGCAAGCTCATTCTTGACCCTTTTGGAGCAAATAACAAATTGTTGCAGTCATCTTTTGTTGCAAATGTGTTCTACCCTGTTGTTATGGCTGTGAATAAATGCTTCTAGGAACATTTCATGATAGGATTTTTTCTGATGAAAGGAGAGGAAAAACTCCAACCCTAGGTATAGGCTAACATATCTCATGTCCTTCTGTGTGTCAGATTTGCTTTTGTTTCTCAGTGCCCAACGGCAAAATGAAGGAGAATCTGGCCCCAGTTATTTCATGTGCAACTGAAAGAAACAACTGGTGTCACTGAGCATCTGGAAATTTCAATTCGTTCTCTTCCAGGAAAGTCTTTTCTCCCACTTCACCGGTGCTTTGTGATTGATCTTGCTGAATTCTAAAATTGCTCTCTTGGTTATAGATGAGGGACTGACTCCGGTCTCTGAAAGGAGCCTTAGCAACATGGATATATCGCCACAATTTTTAGGATGATTACTCTGTCTTACAGGCTAACAATCAAATTTTCCCCTGTTTCTTCTTTTGTGGTTTGCACTATTATGTTTTCAATTTGTCAATTTTTATAGTATTATTCAATCTATTCTGTACAAATCTGAACCCTGTGATTGATCCTTTTGCATGTTCTTATCGTTTGAAACAAAGATTGTGAGCAGAAAGCCATGCAGACAAGTTCTCTCTATCCCACCCCAGAGCCTCTGAGGATGTGAAAGGCTGGGCAACGCATTGGAGAGATCTGAACCTGTTTGTGGGCTAATGAACCTGCTCCATGATTACCTCATTTTATAATAACTAGTTGGTGCCAGAAGCTTCAGGAAAAATCAACCCCAACCTGAATGACCATCAGTCTGTGTCATTAAACCGGGACTGACCCAATCAACCAGAGCTATTTAAAAATTTAAATATAATCTCTTGGGTGTCTGTGTCTGCATGAATCTCTGGAGGCTGCAGATCTGTGTTGGGTCTTCTAAGAGAAGTTTTCAAAAAAGATTTAACTTCTCTCTCTCATGCTTAGGATCACAAGCAAGATGGCCCTGATGATCTAAGTAAATGAATGTGCTGCCATTGGGCCATTTCGTCTTCATAAGGGCCGTTTAGCACCCTTCTATTTTTCCACTGGTGCAAGGGAGCTCTTCAAAGTAAGGGTCAAGGAACTTGATGCAGACAATTGATGCCATCCTCCGAGCTGTCCTTGCCAGCCACCGAGATTTAAATATTTTAGATGACACTTTGAAAGACTCCCCGCAGGGCTGTGAGAATCCAGAATGAATGAGTATCCTTGGATTAAATGATGATTAAGTGGCTGATGAAATGGGATGAATGAGATGCTGCAAGGCAAGAAATCCTCCATTATAACAGCTGACCTCAGGCCAAATTTCGTCTATTTCCCCATCTGTAAAAATGGAAATCTATTGCGTCATGGGTTAAGGTTGAAGTTAGTGCCTTATTAACCAGCTTGCTCTGGAGGGCAGAGATCACCTTTTTGTTCATAGCACCTGCCCCAATATTTCTCCACTACTAGTGATTTTTAGTAGAAACTTTCATATAACGGGCTAAGAACTGAGGCAGGTTTTTCCCTAGACTGAAATCCTTTGTGTGAGCCATGTACCAAGTCAAAATGGCTCCACAAAGATGTCCCCTGAGCAAGTCGTCATGAGGCCTGGTGGAGAAGGCCATGCTTCCAGCTTCTGTGCATCTTTCATTGAGGAGCTTGCAGCAGCTGGCAAGCAGACAGTTATCGAATATCTCATGAAAGATGAGAGAGAAACATAACTATTACCCATCTTCTAGGAGAGGAAATGAAAGAGGGAGATAGTAGAATAGCAATAAAGCAACAGAGAACAAAAATGCAGTCATCTTGATGTTTGATTTAGGCAGCTGCCTGCTTTTTTAAGACCAGGAAGGGGAGCTGGTACAGAGCATGCTAAATTCCTCCTCCTCTAGAGCTCGGTGTGAAGTTCATTGCAGATCTTCCTAGTGCAGATATAAAAATGAGGCCCCAACCCAGCAAGGTCACTGAGCCCACACGGCACTTCTAGATGAACTGTGGTGTTTTGTTTTTTTTAGTCTTAGCATCCTGGCAATGACACATCTTAGCATTTGCGTCCGTAAGCCTTCCTTGCACCTTTAATTGCATATAGTTTCTTCTTAGCCTCCCGACCGGATCTTCAGAGCACCATTGCACATTGTAAAATAGCTCCCTGCCATCCATCCCAGTGGTTGCATCCGTGTGCTATGTGAATTGACTGTTAGAGCTTGGAAAACATCCTGGGATCATTTGCTAAGAGAGGTGCTGTACACATTTAGGATCATGATTATTAAGTCCAGGGTGTCTTACCTGCACAGTTTCGTTTTACATAAAACCAATTACTATCTGAATGATGAGAAAAATGACCCATTGCAGGCTGGATGAAGAATCCGTGGCTCTTATAAAAGCTCAGTGTTGTCACTGGGAGCTACTTGTTATGTAAATCTGGAAATCTGACAGATGAAGTAAAGAAGTGGAAATGTGGTTTCTGATGGAAAATGACTTTATTTCTTTACGGTCATTGTGTATTTGAACAAGTGTTATCTGAGGGCCTCAAACACAGCAGAAAGCATCTCTGATATTTGCTTGCTGACCCCCTCCCAGCTTGTAAAAAAGAAAAGAAAAAAAGGCAAAAAGAAGCACGATTAAAAAGGATAGATGACAATGGCAAATACCAATGGTGTTGTTTTATATCTGTGTTGGAGATCTTATGTTTACCTTCCTGGAAGTGACTGTTTCTTCCACAATCAGTTGATTGACTTATTCCTGCTGGATGATGCTATTTTCTTGAGCCTTGAATGCTCTTCTAGTCAGGCAGAAATATCAGATGTGATTCTGGTGTTTTTCCTTGGTGTTAGTCATTGTTGTTGAGAGAATCTTGTCACCCACCTGGATGAGGGTAGAGTCACACAGAGCCTTGTTTTCCTGTATTCCAATTTCTTTTGGTTAGTTTGGACCAAATATTTAATGATCCTTTTCTTCAAAGGAAGTCAGAGATTTCCCTGAGATTGTTCTAAACAAACTCTACAAGCTTCTTCACCCAGATTTTAGGTGGTACTTTCTGCCTCTTTGCACAGACGAGGGTCCGACAAACCCTCAGAAAAATATTGGTGAGTCGAAGGTGAAAATGTTGACCTGAAGCAACAAAAGGGCATGGCAACTTGGTGTGTGGGACAGGACAAGGCATGTAGAGATGCTCAGGGCTCAAGATGTTTGGGACCAACACATTTTCCTCAATGCTGTGGAGCATGGTGGAAAGCTCTGCAGTCTGGTCCATCCAGACAGGCTGGAAGGGATGGAAACTGGATATCAGAATTGCTTTTGATGTCAGATATATTATTCAGATGTTCCTGGTGGCTGGAGAAGGCACAACGGAAAAATAACAGGAACTCTGCTTATGGGCAGTGTTACCGTCCTTTCACGTGTTCATAGTGCTGGATAAAAGTGGGTAGGCAAGGCTGTCTGCTGAGCTCTCTCAGCTAAAGTTCTTGTAAAAACAGGGGTGCAAGGAGAAAGAGGATACTGTCCTTGCCAGCTTCAGGAAAATCTGGTAGGAAAAGAGCTGGTTTTGCAAGCAATGATGTTTTATAGGTATGGGTTCTTGGTGAGTTTGACAAGAGGTTGCTACAAGGCTGTTGCCCACCTGGACTCTTACCTAGAAAAGGCAGCATATGAAGTCTCTTAGCTGTGGTTTAACCATGCTTCAGGGGCTGGGGCACACAAGGTCGTCTTCATCCCCATTTTCTAAACTCCAGTTTTGATGTGTTTGTAAAAGCTGTTTCAAATTTGTTCCAGCACAAGCAACGTTCACCTGTTGTGCTGAACAAAAGGCTCTCCAGAAGGCCAAAGAGATAGTTAAGAGCATACATAGGGAAAGAAGCAATACCATAAGGGAGGAATAAATGAGATTTCTTTTTTTTATCTGTTAATACATTTGTTGAAAGATGGGAGTTTCAACCCAAAAATGGGGAAGGAAGAAAATTTAAAGTGATTCATTCTGGATGCCCCTAAATATATTGCTTTTTTGTATTTGAAATGATACTCTTTGACTTTATGCTTTGAAATAGAACTGATCTAAATTGTAAATTAAAATTAATTGAATGACTCAGACATCATAAATCCGTTACCTTCTGGTCAAACTAAATACTTGGTTGATCTAACGTGGCTTCTCTCAGATGCTTTTCCGTAGGAAAGCTCTTGAAACATTGTCTTGCAAACTTTTTTCTCGAGTTCTTCATTTGGATCATCAAACTGAAAAGTTCCCTTTCCAACTCCAGGTGGCAATAATTATTTTTTGTTGTTTCTACACTCAAAAATTTGATTTCCCCCCAGGGAATTGTCTGCAATCAGGATTTTCCATTGCTTCTCTCCTGTGAAATGCATTCCTCTTGAATTAGGAGGGACCTGCCTGCTGGCATGGGAAGTGCTTAAACCCGACAGGGAAACAGAACAAAGTAAATATAGGAGAACAAGGAAACTAGGATAATGTTTCTGATTGCTTCCTTGCGCCAAGCCCTGACAGGATGTTCTGTAGAAAGAAATGGTGTAGCATGATGTGAAAAAGCAGCAGCTTTTATTCTGTTTATCTGGACTGATATGAAACCTCAGTTGAGGAAGCATGTTTATAGGAAGAATATTCTGGTACACAAAGAAGCAGCATGTCTCTGGTATTCTGTAGTCTCTAATACCAGAAGAAATACATGGTGGGGGAAAAAAGATTGATTCCTCCATGTGACATTTGAGTATTGCTGGTGGCAGATCTTGGCTGTTTAATTCAGTTTAAAGCATCTGAAGGGTCTACTGAAGCGGTTTGGACCTTAGAAGGAAACAAAAAAGAAATGCTGAAAGGTTAAGAATCTCCTACCAGCATTTTCCTGGAAAACATGGAGTGTTACAGGCACTTTTGTGTAACAAAGAGAAGGTTGGACAGGCTTCAAACACTGGCAATCATAAAGGGCTGCAGTCAAGTAGAAGATGTCCCTGATCCAGGCAAGGGTCAGAATGATGCGTCTCTAAGCAAAGTTCCCTGGAGATGAAAGCGTAGGTGGCTCTTGCCCCATAGGGACCAAAGCCTTTTATTTTCTCTCTTTTCATTTGGAAAGTGTTTAAAAAAAATAAATAAATGCACTGATTATTTCAAGTCTGAGAGGTTTAGAAGAAGGGCAGTTTATATCATTAGACTTCCTTGTTCCTCCGAGGATAGGTGAATTGCTGAAGAGGCATTTGAAGATTTCATTCCATATTGTTTTTCCTTCATCGTCTTCAGCCTCTGCATCAATGCAGGGGCATGGAGGGGTCCCCAGTTTTCTCTGGATTTCAATGAAGTCATAAGAAAGCAGCCTTCTCTTAATTTTATTTTTCATAAAATGCTTTGAAGGTTTAATGCTCTTTGTGACAAGCTGCGTGCTCATAAAAAGGGGCTCTGGTGAGGAAGGGGAGGAAAGAGCTTCGAGGCAAAAAACCACTCAATAACCACCCCCTCTCTCAAACCAAGGATTCACGTGTCCCCTCTGCCACTCCCCGAGAGGGAAAAGGAGCTGCAGCTGAGTGAAAAGTGATCACAGGGTTTTCAAAACAAATTCCTGGATCGAGTGTGTCGCCTGCCAATCACCGCCCTGAACGCGCCGTATGCTTGTCTCCTTTTGTCTGGTCTTTTTTAGGATCTGAGCTGTGCAGCGACAGGATTGTCTTACAGCCTGTTTGTACACTCGTCTATAAAACAATTTGCCCGAGATGGCCCTGGTCCAGTTGTAGGCCAGTCCTGGAAGCCCTCAGGCAGGAGTGGAGCAGCTGGGCTGTCCATCCTTTGCCAAACACTTTTCTGCCTGGGATTTCTTCTGTCCTCAAGTGTGTATTCATATATATATTTACATACATTTTTTGTTGTTGTTTTGAGCTGGAAGGTTTGATACATTCATAGCCTTACTGCTCAGGGTGTCTTATCCTCCTGGTGCTCGTCCCACCAGTTTCACCCCTCAGCTCAGGAAAGACCAGGGCAGGTTTCATCTAACTTGGGAGGAGGAACCTAAAATCTTGTTGAGAATTTTTTTCAGTGGTTCTTTTTTCAGAGTTTAATCAGTTGTGTACCCCATTCGGGACCAAGTGCTTCTTTGATTTCGCATTGGATCTTCCAAAGGAGGAGACATTTCTAGAGCTGTTAAGTTGGAAAAGTGTGTGTTTATATATATGTATCTATATGTATACATACAATACCCCTCCCCCTGCACATACAGATATCTTTGAACTGAAGTGCTTTCTTCCAGTGTTCCTAAATTCAAAGCATCTGAAAAGAAGGGCTTTTAATTTAAGTGAATTTCTTGTTACAGTTTTTCAGCAGAAGTGGGGCTCAATCGTGGATAATCTTAGCTTCCAATCATCATGTCCAAAATATTTTAATTTAAGAAATTACATATCATTTGATTTTGTTAACCTATTTATTGACATTTGCAGAGAGTCCATAGATGATCCAGGACTGCATTATACTAGGTCCTATACAAATATGAATGGGATCTGAAACCAATTAGAGGCTCAATTTCAACATGTAGGTCAGTCATTAATCTCTGGTTTGCCAGACAATATAGCCACTTTCTCCAGTACAATAGCTACACATCTATATTTTTGGAATGGGATTCAGAAGAAATTAAGCTTGCATGTAAGACCGTAATTGTTGCATCTCCACTAGCAGGAAACACTAGCAGCATCTATTTTAGCACTGATGTATAATGTATTTGTTAATGGTCCAGAAAAGTGGGTTGTGAAGATGTAAGGGTCAAAGTCTCATGTAATTAGTGAGATGAGCCAAGACTGAAGGATTTCGGGAGGCAGGGACCGAGCTAGCAGGGTGGGCAGGATGATAGCAGGCAGAAGTCAGCGCTGACGGCTGCAGAAAGACAGCTTGTGCCATGGAAGGGGTAATTTGAGCTTCTGGTACGATAACTGCACCATGAGTGAGTGCTAACTGTGGGGAGGTAGATCTGGGTGACGCTGTGGAGAGAGTGGAGAGCGAGTGAAAAATCTACTCAGTGCATGGCAATAGTGAAAATAGTAGAAAATAAATTTATCCCACTGTTAGGATTACAGTGGGATAAAAAAAAAGTGTGTCATGACATCAGCGAAAGACCCTTTTCTGAGGTACTCTGATCCTTGCATCTAATGGAGTATATGGAGCAGAAATAGAAGTTGTCAAGATGAAAAAGAGTAGAACTAAAGCAATATTAATGAAAAGTCGAGGGTCATTTAATGTAGAGATGACTAAATGGGGACATGAGAGATGTAAAAAATAAGAAATGATAGGCCAGTGAATCAGCGGCTCCTTTTCTTACTTATGAGCACAAGTAGAAATTGCACGTAACAATTGAAAATAGTAATAATAAAAAAACACATGCAAGGAAGCATGATGCTCCCACTTTTTGCAGAGGGGACAAAATGGGGAGCTTAGTCTCTAGAAGTTATCAAGGCTTGAAGACCTACTTATGTGACATCTCAAGACAGTTTAGCATTGCTGGTGCTGCATTAAAGACATGGTGTCATGGTTGTGTTTCATGGCACCTGCAAGCCTGGAAGGGAGTGGGAAGCACTGGAGTTTCCTGCCTTTTCTCCCAAGCATTTGGTCCAGGCTGCAGTTGAAGATGGATTCTCCGAGGCATCTCTCTCTCCAGAAAACGCCTTGTTGCATACAAGATTGTCTCCAGGCTGGGGATGGATTTAAATTTCTGCTGTAGGTAGAAGGTTCAGAGGCTCTGTGATCTGCTCCCAGATCATTCCCTGCCTCCACTGTTGAAATGGGCAGATGAAAAGGAAAAGGGTGCTTCGTCCCTGCTGCGTGCCCTGCGACTGCGGTGGGTGCGTGCGTGGCGGGGGTGTGCAGGACCAGGCAGCGCGGCACAACAGCAGCGTCGTGGGGGACGTCGCATCGCAGAGGGGTGGTGGGTGGCTGGGGAGGAAGCCTGCCTGCGGCTAAAAATGAAGCGCAGGGGGCGGGTGGGGGATCTCCCCACCAGCACGCATCTGCTCTAGGGCTGGCACTGCTCCAGGCATCCTTCTCGCCTACCCCACCTCGGTCCAAAGTGGTTGGTCTCTCTGGTTGCTGTCATGTTGAAATTAGCTGGGGAGAGACACTTCACCCATTTCCTCGCCTAGTTTCTATGGTGATATTCCACTCAACTGTTTTCAGCAGGTCTGAGTTTATTTCCCTGCAGATAAGGCAGCCTATGCTAATATACCGCAGCCTGGGCTCTATACCTTGGCAACAAGCCGAGGGTTCGTACCACTGAAATTAAATGGCTCTAGGTAGACCGTATTTCATGCTGGCTTTGGCAATAGCTGGCATTATCTCGTAAAATAATATTTTGATTGTTTATTGTGTGCTGTTTGACACCCTAAGCTGGAAGGCCGGGAAGAACATGGAAATGTGCATTTTCATGTTCTTCCTCTGTGCTCCCTGGTGCAGAAAGCTCAGGGACCACCAGCTCTGGCTTGGTGAAGGCTGAAATACAGTGCCTGATGTGGGAGGAAAAATGTGTGAGAGAAGGGTGTTGGAAGCAGTGGGAAAGGGGCTGTGCTAGGGATGTTCAGGCTGGTTAGATCTGTGCTGACTCCAGGTGAGTAATTCACACCTTTTCCCTCGGTGAAGGAGCTGCTGCAGTTCCCATCCCCGCTCTCCCTAGAAGGTCTTTGGGAGTAGGCCTACCTGCGTTTTTCTCCAACACGGCCTGAAGGCTTTGGGTGCTGGCAAGGGAAGGTGATGAATGTCTCCCCATGTGCAAGGGGGATGATGGGGATCACTTTCTTGGGGCTGGTGCAGTCGAGGCTGCTTGTTGGACACCGTCCCTCATGTTAGCTCACAGGGCTACAGTTCATCCATCCCCACAGAAGCTGTCAGTCTGAGATCCCCAAGGACCCTGTCCTTCACTCGTACCCCAGAGAAGAAGGCTTGGTGCACCAAGTGCTGCAGAGTGGTGTGCAGCAGCTTAGCTTTGACTGTGGTGCTATTTGGGAATGGAGATGTTCTCTTTAGCCTTCTCCAAAGAAAATATGGTTCCAAACTTGCCTTTGCCCCAGCACTGTTGCTGTGACAGGAGTAGTCTCTCCCTTTCGCTGCGTGCAGTGGTTTGTTCCTGCCAGACAACACGACATGTTTACTGAGGCTCACCTACCTGAGTCATGCCGGCATGTTTGCTGCAGAAGGAAGGCAAACAGACTTGGGGAGAAAGCGGAAACCCCCAACCCAGTAAGCCAGACTGTGACCTTTGAAAGGACCTGAAAAGTACAGACAATTATTTTAATGATTTAATATAATTTCCTGCAGGAGGGTAACCTGGAGGGGGAGAGGAAGACTGGGAATATTGCAGCAGAGCTCATGGCAGAGAGTGATGCTGATGATCATGGTCTTGCTCTGAGCAGGAATACTCCTCTCCAGCAGCAGAAAGAGGACAGGCAGTCCCAAATACTGGGGCTATGCCCTGGGGACCAGGGACCCTGCAGTGCATGATGGAGCTGGTGATGCAGCTGAGACCTTGTAAAGCGATAATATCTTGAGAACCACCTCACTTTGCCCTGGTGATCATTGGACTTTCAGCTCACGTCTTTCTCATTCTCACTTCTTCAACTCCACGTCCCAAGGCTAAGGCCTGCTTCGAGGGCTGCCATCCTGAGATGTGTCTTGGAGTCTCAGTAATGCTGACTCTTCCCGCAGTTGCTGTGTGAGCAGGCAAGAAAGCAGGTCTGTTGTGGGCTCAGACGGCATCTGTGCCTTCACAGGAAATGTGGTGGCACCATCAAGTCTCCTGCAATGTGACGCAGGTAGTTGGCTGCTTCCCTGGTGCACTTCACACCTCTCAGAAGTATGACTGATCTCACCAGTGGCATTTTAACCAAAACCACCAAAGCTCTGGGCTGACGTTTCCAGCGAATTATGTTCCTTTTCAAAGGGCCGCAGTTTAGAGAAGACCTGTGAAAACAAATGAAGATTTCACTTAAGTAAGTTGCAAATTTAAGCTTATCCCAGGCTCTCCCTGAAGATGCTTCCCACCTCCCACAGTTGAGGTGACTGAGGGTGGAGCATCATCAAACCACGGGCTCAGCTCCCACCACCTGTGATCAACCCTCAGCTCCTTGGCCAACTTTGGCAGCCAGGGACCCTGTCTGTGGAAGGGAGGAGGTAATCCTGCCCCAGGTTGGAGAAGGGATTTGGGGAAAATCACCACTGTTTCTGAAGGGCTCAGAGCCCACTTGCAATGAATGTTATGGAAGAACCACAGCACACATCTAAGAAGCACTTGGACCTGGGCAGCTCCCTGAATGTCCTTGACTCCATAAAGGAGTACAAGCATGATCTCGGTCCTCTATGTTTTTAAGAACAAAATGTTTTCTTGGACCCAAACAGAGGATATTGATATAGTGCGTGGGGTTGGGCAGTTCAGGAAACCTTCTAAATTTACTCAAAGCCTCCTGGACACTTATGGATCCAGAGTACTCTCCAACTCCGTGTTTTATAATGAAAGTTTAGTAAGGTTATAGTTTTATAGCCACTAAGCCACTACAGACAACTGACCTGTGTTGTAGCTAATTGTGCTGCTTTGGTTTATTTTTGTCCATCTCAGACTAACAGCTTGTATGTCTGACAGAGCTTGCTTTTTCTTTTCCCCTTCCAGTGAAGGATTATTAATAGATGAGGCATCAACAAAGAAAAGACCATTTGAGAAATAAGATGGGACACTTGCTCTACAGTGGAAAAAAACAACAGCACACACCCACATGAAACATTCTTTTCTTTTTAAAGAACATTGACAAGCAAGCCCTCTTTCCTTCGGGAGGCATTCATATTCCCTAGAGTTCATGATTCAGCCGGCATTTCTGCCCTCTTCAAATAGATTAAAAACTGAAGGACTTTTTTTTCCCCTATCATGCTTGAATGATTTTAACTTAGGTCAGATGCTGACTTGCAAAAGGCTGGGCTTGAGCATCATCTCCTTTTATCGCTCCTATCTAAGACTTCATGGTCTCTCTTCAGGCTCTAAATAAAATGGGACTAAACATAATAAAATCTCATGCTTCAGGGCAAAATATAATTACCTGAAGGGATCAGGAATAAATTGTTTTTCTTTTGTGAATAGCATTGATTAATGCAACGTGGGTTGATGGTGTTTTTTTCTGACAAGCAGTTATGGGCTACCACTGGAAACAGATTCCATGGGCCAAAGGTCTTTGCTTGTGATATGCTGATGGCTCGTTTTGTGGGGCTTGGAAGGTGGATTCTGAGAAGCAAAGAAACTTTATCTTCAGGCTCTGGGAGACTTTTGGATTCAGAGCTAAAGTAGGACTTCACAGCATGGAGGAGCTAAAAGTGCTTGCAAAGGAACGTGCTGCCTCCGTTCAGGCACTGAGCTGTTCCCAGGGTACCACCACCCATGGGATGCTGCTGCCCTGGCCACACCTTCTGTTTGGCCTCCTGTGAAACCCAAGTGATATACTTGTCCTGAAAACTTGACCCCTGTTGTGCTGTAACACACTTTCTCTCAGCTCAACAAGCAGATTCCAAATGCAGAAATGGTTTCAGAGAAGAATTTATTTTGTCAGTGCAGCGCCTGCCCCTTTTCTCCAGGGGTCTTCGTGAAAGAACCCCTTCATTAGGTAAATGCTTGAGTGTATTGGGAGCACTGATAGGAAAAATGAAACATTGCTGAGTTTAGCAGGAGAGGTTTTGTTTGAAGGCCTTGAGACACCTTCAGCTCAGCTACCAGGTGGGTAATACCCTGGAGATGATCTTTGCCAGGTGGCTCAAACCCTAATTGTAGTCCTGGGACCAGGTGAGCAAGGGGAAGGTTTAAAAAGGCAGAGGATGACCAGCCTCTCCCCTGGTGCCAAAGAGAGAGGTTGATGCTGGCTGAGGCTCGGGCGCAGAAGGCAGCTGAGCTGAGATCTGGGCACTGGTATCACATCTGGGGCTGAATATGTGCTTGCTCCTGAATTCCTCCTGTGCAAAAAGAGGGTAACAGCACATGTCTGGTCTGAGTCTGTGCCTGTTGTGTCTCTTGAGAATGCAGGATTCTTGGGGCTAGGTATGTGTCTTTTGTATGTAAAACTCAGTGTTTGTATGAAGTGTGGTGGGGTGTTGGCCAAGTTGAGTTTGCTAGGGCTGTTGTGGTGTTGCGTGATGCGCTGTTGGAAGGTGGCTAGTTTCTGAACCTCAGGCTGCTGTTTCCATGCCGTAGCATCACTTTGATTGAAACTGCCTGTTGTTTTCCCATAGTGACACAGATATGACTATTCATTTGATAGGTAAAGCTTATGAAGCCCCTTTGGAAAGAGAACAAATGCTCTGCTCTTATCTTTAATGGTGGGCCATGAAAGCTGCATGCTATGTGATACAGGGAAGACAGAAGAAGTGCCAGGTCTGCCTGCTCAAGAAGGTGGCTGAGTTTGAGACTTCACAGTTAAAGACTTTGTCTCCTGGGTTAAACCAAGCAAGAGCTGTATTTCCTCATAGAACCAGAGTTTCGCTTGAGCCAGGCCTCCAGCCCCCCCGTAATTTGGGAGTGCATATTGGAGAAGGGGGAGCAGGCTCAGATCTGTGTCTGGTACTTCTTGATTTACACTATAGCTGTATGTGTAATGATAACTTAGTGATCTAGAGTCATCCAGCCCTAGTTTTCCCAATTTTCCTGTTTGTCTGCTGCACATGAAAATGAAGTAGCCATAGGAGTAGCACATTTATATATCCCAGGACCTTCTGGCATGATGGGCTGTATTTGTTCTTTGTCCTGTCGGCTGCAGATAATTGGTGGCTCAGGTACCATTAAAATTTTAAAAAGCCTCTAAGAAACTGATATTAAAAAGAAAAAAAAAACCAAACCCTGTTATAGTTCCGGAACTGATATCTGAATTACACAAAAAACAAGAAATATAATATCTCCAAAAGCCCTGTTAGTTATATATCTGAAATGCAGAGATCTGCTGAGACTCCAACTGCTTTGCCAGAAGTATAGGCACCAAAACTAATAACCTGCTGGCTATACCTGGACCTGCACAAACAAGAAAGGCATGTAACAGTGGCCATGGGATTCATAACTTTGCAAACTGTTTTTTCTTGAAGTTAAATCCTTAAACTTATTAACAATTTTATTTATAAAGTACCTTTTTGGAGGTGCTTAAGGTGTTGCATGAGCTATAAAAATACACTAATAAAGAAAATAGCCTCATAAAAAAGTATAGAAATGAAAAGAAGTACTAAAAAGGCACTATTATGGAGATAGCAGCTGTTACAAGTCATATATTGATGTCAAAATCATCCCTTCTTATGCTGTAAAGATTAATACTTTGCCACTGGGAGCTCAGATACCATGGTGACAGGACCAGGGTAAGATTTTGAGTAGAACAGGACAGATGGGAAGAGCGAAGTCAAAGCAAAGGATGCCTTGTCGACTATGTGAAGTGAGGAATGTCACGTGCTGTATCAGCCCGGACCAGAGCGATGTCCTGGGCCCCTGAAGTGAATTGGTTCCCACCGGGGCTCGGCGCAGCTCTTCGTTACGTACCCGCCATCCTCCCCTGTGCTGTCTGGGGCCAAAGAAGTGAGCACAATAACTGGCCTTTAGCCTGAAGCATTAACGATCAGAGTACAGTGCTGTAACCCCCGTGCTTATGTGTGCACACAAAAGCTCTGTCCAGTGAACGCAAAGGTGTCCTCTGGGTATTTGTCTTGCACTGGGGATCTCGTGGCTTTGCACTTATTTAGAGGTAGAAAATCTGTGTCGTCCACTCATCTGTCCCTGTTCTTAACCCTTCCTGTCCTGCAAAGTTTCCGGTCCAAGGATTTCCAGAGCTACGGCTCCTGAGCACCGGTGGTCTCCCAGGTTGTGATAAAGGCTGTGTTGTCCTCGCTGTGCGTTCAGTTATGTGTGATGGCAGGGATGTATGGGGTCTGCAAGCTGTGCTAGGGGTGTAAAAGGTTAGAGACTGGGGAGATGCACAAAAAGTGGCTTATCCAATTCCCTCTGCTGAGCCCAGAGACAGCCTCGACTATTGCACAACACTGGTGGCACAGCCAATTGTGCCTTTTGTAAAAAAAGTGGGTTTTTTAATCAGTGGCAATTGCTATGTGATTTCTCAGAAAGAGGAGCAAAACATACCCCCGCTTCCATCCCCACCTCCGTTTTCAACCCCCAGTTTATTCTGCCTAGTCTATTTTTGACTTCCCAGAGTTACTGGGAGAACAAGATTAGCAACTGATCATTTATGCTGATTTCCTAAGCGCTGAAATGTCTTTCATTAAAACTGTCATTCAAGAAAAAATTTTAAATTGTGCGTTCACTTTCACTGCGTGCTGCAACTACGGATGCAGCTTGTATCCACGTCTCCGGGATGGAGAAATTTGGATGTTGCTTTTTGCAAATTCACTTTGTCTTGAAAGGAAGAGAGGGGCCAGCAGAAGCAGCTGGAGGGGACAGTCGGTCCAAGCTGTGCCTGATTACATCCCTCAATGCTCCCCAAAAAGCTGTCGTGTGGTAGAGTTAGCTGCACGGAGCAGGACGTGGCGTGTCAGAGCGGCGTTGTGCGTGATCCCTGCTCTTATGCAGCCACAGGTGAAGATGTTCTCATCTCCTGAAGAAAGCAAGGACTTGTTTATCAGCAGTGTTTGATAAGAAAAGTCTACATTTGCCTCCCAAGGCTGCAGAAAATGCTTCCCAGCGTCTGATTTAGAGGCATTTACAGTCTGAAGGTGGGGGTGTGCCTCTCTCCAGGATGGAGGTGGTGTGGAAACATGCCAGCCCAGTAAAAGCTTTCAGCAGGGCTCCCCGGAGGCACTGCAGCAACACGCTTCCCCGTGCTGGGGATGGGAGGCTGAGAAGGGATCTGGCCTCCAGCTCCTCCTGCTGTTAACCCCTCCGTGCCAGGTCAGGCGTCCAGCTTCTTCTCCCTGGCACTTTGGTGTTTTCTGAAGGTGTTTCCCTCTGCTTAGCTCCGGAGCCACGCGCAGCTTCGCTGATATCCCACCAGGCGCTCGGCCAGCTTGCCCTGCCCTTCCAGGCTTCAACAAGGGCGATGGGGTTGTACACGGCAAATAATTGGGCCCGGCCTGTGATCACCTACTTTATTCCCTTTGTAACCGCAGGCAGCATCTGCAGCGTTGAAAGGCTGCTGCAATTACCCACCTCGCCACCCATTGCTTCTCTCCACAAGCTCCATTTTGATCCACGCTACTCCTGGCAACTTGTAGCATTACCTACCAGTGCTTTGATGTTCAGAGACTGAAGTATGTCGGAGGCAGCATAAAAATTGCATGTAATTATCCTTGGTCTGGGTCTGTGGGAGCAAGGCAACATCAATATTGATGCGTGACAGCATTTATGTTTTATGTGCGAGCATATATCTCCTCTCCTCCATATTCAGCAGGAGTTTTTGATCACTGCCTGTGTGCTGCGCCATTAGAGAGCTGCTTTCGTGCTGTTTCCTTTCCTCCTGGGGCTGGTGCCTGGGGCTGGGGGCTGAATGCTGCGGCGGCCTCCGGTTATTATTATAGCGGATGGAGGCCAGCCCGGGGAGACTGGCAGCGGCTGCGCAGCCAGGAGCAGGGCGACAGCTTCCCAAAGTGTCTCTGCACCGGGTTTCTTCTCTGTCTGTACTTCTGCGCCACTGCTGACATGGATGAATAATTCAGGCTGAAAGATGGAAGAGGGAGGATGAGTGCTCTCATGGCGGGGAGAAGGGAGGTGGGTGGTGGGAAGAGGGGAGCGGTACGATCCTGCAATGGCCATGGACCGGGGAAGGGAGGGGGTCAGGCGGCAGTGCGTGTGTTGGTGGGGACATATCCACTGGTGCAGAGACAAAAGAGAGGGCAGTGCTGTCCCTGGAGGGAACTGGATCACCTCTCCTCAGCCTGAGGATGCAGGGGACATGCCATAGGGAAAGGCGTGGGCGGTGCAGAGAGGGGCTGGTTGTGCTCAGCGGTGTTGGGGCACACAACACCCCACATGGGAGAAAATCCTCATCGACTCTGGTTCTCCCTGACTTGGCCTTAAATCACAGCCAGGACCAGGCATTTCCCACCTCACTTTCCCTTCTGTACCCAACCTGTGGCTCCTGCTCTGTCTTTTCTTTCCAACGTTGGCTGTGTTTGGACCATGTTGCCTAATAGGCAGCTGGACTTCAGGAATGTGTGCCCTGAATGTCTTTAAAGGTCTGTCTCCTGAAAGGAGGGTGCTGGGCAAACCCTCCCAGGGCAGGGTGGGGGAGCGCGGGGTAGTGTTTGTGCGGAAGAGGCAACATGGGGCTAGCAGGGGAAATGCCGGAGCCCTGAGGGACCACGTGTGCTGGGTTGGGCTGGTGGAAGCAACCCTGGTGTGGGCTGGGGGGGGTGGGTTTCCAGCGGAACCCTGCCATGTCCTGGTGGGGTTTGCTCTGAACCAGAGCAAACAAATGAGGGTGAGCTTAGGAATGAGTCTGGAAAAGCCTTCTGAGAGGGTTAAATAACAAAGAGCCACACACCAGAGGGAATCTGTGGGACAATGACATCATCCCCTTTGGGACAGAGTATATGTGTGCCAGGCAGAAAGCATCAGGGACGGTGGGATCTGTCTGTCTGCTCACAGCAGCATCGGACGCCTGTAGCACTGCGCTAGTCTCGGTAGTACCATACCCAACCCTGCCCCAAAGGAGGTGTGCCTTCAGCCTTCCGATCTCCTGACCTTTTGCAGCTTTAACAAACTTGGATCTTGAATCTTGTGCACTGGGATCTTGCTGACATCCCTCCAGCATGTGGAAAACAATGTTTTTGGTGTTTCTGAATGGGGCAAGGCTGGTAGGAGAGAGAGCCAAACTGATGTTGCTAGAGGACCTGAGACATGGACAGACAGAGGCCCTGATGGCTATGGGGAGGTCTTCTGGTGCGTGAGGCTATGGACTGGGTTCCCACTGGCATTTCATGATGCCTTGGGACAATGAAAATATTTAAGCCATGCTGTGCATGGGTATGCGTCCGTGCAGAGGTCACGCTTACACCATGCTTCTGGACCTTGAGTATCTATCCCGCTGATTAAAGACGTGCCCTAGTCTTCAGGGAGCCGTGCCGGTTCTGCACAGGCGTACCTGGGCACGGTGGCTGGCCCGCTGAGCACGCCCAATGCACAAGATTTCACTGGCTTCTTCCTACTGCAACTCATTATTCCTATTCTCAACTCTCAGAGGAGTGATTTGATGAGAAATGCCACTGCTCTGGTATTTGTAACTGTGAATGGTTTCTCCCAGGGGAAGCTGCCATTTTGCTAATACCGCATCAAAATGAATTTCCTTCCCAGATATGGAGTAAACCACAGAAATAGCAAAAAAAAAAAAAAAAAAAAAAAAGAAAAAAGAAAGAACCAAACCAAACAAACCAAAAAGACTCCCTCCTAGTCACTATGAAATTTATACTTCTCCATACATTCAGGAGGGGAATGACGTTTTCTGTGCTTCTTTTCTCCTGCGGTCACTTTTAAAATGTCCTTTGCTTGAGGTGGCTATGTAACTTTAGCCCTTTTAGGAAATACAGCATAGTATCTATTTAACTAAAGCTGGTGTGGCCGTGGTACGTCATCAGGTTGTCAGTGTCAGCTCCTCTTTATTTTTTAAATTTTCCTAATTACAATCGAGACACCCAGAAACGTTTTTTAGCAGCTTGCTCCCCTTTGTTAAGATTAGTTGCTTTGATGAGGATAATCCATTATGCTTCAAAGTGAGGTTGGGTTCTTGTAAGTAATGCTGTAAATTGAGTACCACAGGGGCTGCTCATGTCAAATGAGAGCTGAGGATAGAAATTTTACTCTTAAGTTAAACACCGGTGCATCTTCTCTGGACAATGCTGACAGCTTTGCTGGTGTACATTGGTTCACTGTGACATTCCCAAGAAAAATCAACTAATTCACAATTGTTTTGAAAATGTAAAGTTTTTAATGTTGGACTTTGTGGGTTGAGTGTCCCCCATTGTCTTGCGGGAGGATGATGGAGATTTAAGTGAGTGATCTCAGGAGCTTCTCTCTGCTGTCCCTGGTTTGGTGGGTTTGTTCCTGTACTCATCAGTCTAATCTGATTACAAACAAACTATCACTGAAAAAGTACTGTTTTTGTTTTTTTAAAAAAGACTTTCTTCCCTAAAGTGCATTGTTTTAAAGAAGATTACAGTTGATATTTGTCTGGGTTATTTAAATCTCTCAAGAAATAACTTTTGCTTTAAAAAAAGAGTCAGCTACCAACAGCTTTTATTTCCAACATATTGTATCCAACTTGTCAGCGCAATTAAAAGCAGTCTCTGTTGCAAGGCACTCATTGAAACCATGACCTAGGGCTGAGATTAAACAATCATTTTGCAGGTTTGTGTTGGCATATTTGATATATTGCTGATCCAATTAAATTTTCACAGCGTGGTTGTATTGTTACTGCAGGACTTCTTTGTTTATTAACCTTTCTTAGTGAGAAATTCCTTCCATAACCCTCAACAGATTGGACATACGCTAATCTCACGCAATAGAGAAGAAAAAGTGTCAGGAGGTGAACGAGCTGCAGTTCTGCTGGAGGAGGAAATCACGGCTCTACGAGGGCTCAGGTTAGGGGATTCAGCAGTTTGCAGGCTCACAGCTGCTGTTACAAAATTAAATATTCCAGATAGTAATATAAATACCTTTTATCCATCTATCCTTCCATTAAAGCTTTCCACGTTAGGTGGTTTGCAATCTTGAATCATCCATGTTTTTGTGGAAATAGATTTTGCTCTCCTTCTTGTTGGCATTTCAAACCAATTAAGTTTGTTCTCTGTTACTGCGGACTAATAAGTCACTTAAGACCCGTGATGGTGTTTCTGCTCCTTGACTGGCTTGTGTCTGATTTGCTGGAGAAACTATATTGTGGGAGGGCACCTTGTCTCCCAGGGATAACCTGGTAAGGTTTTGCCTGTGCGTGCACCACACCACATTTGAAACAACAGGGGCTTGTATTCCCCTGGGCAAAATTTGCAGGGTTGTAATACAAGGGCCGGAGATGGGTGGTGTGTTTCTCATTGCACAAACTTCATGCTAGCTTACAGAGCCAGGAAATTGATTTTGTCTTGCTGGTCTCTGCTTCATGTCATTCATCAGGTGTATGTGCTTAATAACACATCTGATTTACTTCTCCCTGGAGCCTGTACCTAGAACCTCTGGCTGTGGATGCCTGTGACTCAGGCTGCAGAGCCAGCAGCGGTTCTGTGGAGGGGAAAATCTCCCAAGTCTCTGTGCCTTCTCCCAGCCCCACAGGGGAAGAAATTTCCCCATGGCATCCATGTGCACGGATCAGCTGCTCCTCACTGTCCCTCGCTGTATTACCAGGACTTGGGCTATGAGAATTTGCAGAATCACTGTTTGTGCGTTCTTTTAGTATCCAGCAACACTACTATAGTGGTCCCTCCAAGTGCAGGGGTCAAATGCTCTGTTTTTTATTTCCTGCCACTATTTTTGCGATGCAAATTCTGACAAAGTAAGAAGTAAACCTGTTGTAAAACACTAGTGAAGCAAACCCTCCCCAGGTGCCACAGAGACAGCAACAGGAAGGGACTTCAGGTATCCCGACCTCCTCTTTATCGTAATTCACGATGCACCAAGCAAGGTCTCTGTAATAAGTCCAAAGCACATGCTTGACTGTGTCCCTAGTCAGTGAAACATTAGTAACATACTTAAGCCAGAGGGATTTATTCCTGCAGTTAAATGCACACTTACAGGCTTCTTTGGATCAGGGCCTGCACGACTAGTAACAGTAAAAATTAAAGTTGTCAGTGTAGATTGTTTTCCATAACTTTAAACAAAACCCAAACTTATTTCCTCTCGGTTTTGTCTTGTAGCCAAAATTTTCTGGCCCTTTTTGTGTGTTTTATTGCATCTACCCTGGAGCAACTCACAACAGCCCAGACTCTCTGCAGCTGACTTTCCTGCTTAGATATTTACTACCCTGCAATAACCCCTATAGGAATTCTTTGTTTAAGTAGCAGCCTGACTCTTAGCAATCTGTGAAAAGGGGGTGAAGGATATTTGACTTGCCAGGTGTTCTCTCTGACAAGCAACAAAAGTAAATAGCTTCTTTAGGCTTTACTCTAGTGTTTGTTCTGCTTTGACTGCTTGCTTTTTGAAATGGCATCTATAGTGTCTATAGTATCCTTTGAGAGCAGACTGAGCTTGCTGAAAGAAGAAAAACGTTGGAAGGGACAGGAAAAGAATAAGGCTGGCTCCCAAACTCAACACAGTTCTGTTACATCATTTAAAGAGAATTTTCTTTCCTCTAGTTACCCCTAAAAATACGGTTTATTAGTTCCAACATACCAGCTACATTGTTCATCAGCTTGGGAAGGCTGGGTAAGAGGGAAAATGTTTCAAACACCTTGGGCTTTCTTGGCAATTCAAGAGTCTTAATGGCAGATGCGTAGCAGCATCCCATTTCCTTCCCTTTGGCTGTTCACCAGCAGCAGCTTTTCTGTAATCTCCCGATCCTATGGGCTGGGCAACAACATGGGCAGCTACTGGGGCACAGTGAACCCCATGAAGGCTTGGGGGGGGGTTGTGCCTCTTAAGGACCTACAGTTCTCCCAGCACTGCCCTATTTTTTTTTTTTAATGCCTTAGATATTTTTAGACCTTGAGCGACAAATATAGTTAATGCATTCAGCACTGACGTCAAACCCAGAGCCAGTGGGTAGCTGGAATAGCTAACGTTTTATTTAATCATCTTGGTAAGCAATTTTTTTTCCTTCCTTTCTTTTTCAGTTAGAGAAAGAGGATCTAGAAAGGCAGTTCAAGCTGGGCCAGACTGCGAGTATAGGGGAAGGTTTGTTTGTTTTGGTCTCCAAGAGGAACCTCATTCTCTACCTTGTTGCTCTTCAGGCAACAATTTATGTTGCAAAAGTGAGACTGAGGTGCTATCCTTTGGATCTGGCATCATCAAAACTTTGCTCTTGATAACTAGTTAGTTACGTTTGTCCCTTTTTGTGCCCAGTCTATGGCGCATGTGAATTACAGAGTAATTACAGAGTAATTACAGAGCTCTCGTGTTTTGTTCTGAAAGTGTGTAGTTCAGATCCAGGTATGTTGGTCACTGGCATCTTAGCCATGCATCCCTGTCTGATGCAGCCAGTGCTGGATTAAGCCATAAGCTTTCCATAGGAGCTGCGACCTTTGCCATGACATGAGGCACACGGAGAGCTAGTGAGGGAATTAATCCAAGGTATAACTGTACAAAAAGACAATCTCCACAAGCACCAAAAGCGGCTGAGGCTGGCCCCAACCATGGTTATGCCATGGACCTCCTGATGTTGTGGTCCTAAGAAAGTGTGGTAAGAAAGTGTTTAAAAGCACTTTTATTACTTTGACTTTTGTATGAGAGAAACATGCTTGAAATGTCGGTCAGAGGAAAGGGGGGTGGGGGGGCACGGGCAGGGCCGTGGGACCGAGAGCCCGGAGCAGAGCGAGGCTTCACGGCAGCTGCGCCTGCGGGACGGTGCGCCCCAAGGAGATGGGTGACACCTCGGGTGGCTTCTCCCCGCTGCCCCAGGGCAAGGACCACAGACCCCACCTCTCGTGTGCTTATGAAGACAAACCCATGGAGGTCTGCAAGGGAAGTTCCTGCCTCCACAGCTGCTCTGGCAGGGCTGGGGATGGGACAGGCGCGTCCCTGCGCAGGGAGAGGGTGCCAGGTCCTGGCGCTTGCCAGAGGTGGTAAAAGCAAAGAGAAGTTTTGGGGAGGGCAGGTCCTGCCTGCTGTCAGCCCCAGGGCACAGGCAGTGCCGCCCGCTGGTGGGCTTTGCTCTTGCCCCACGTTTCCGTGCATCGGCGCGTCCAGCCCTGACAAAAAGCACTAAGAGGGGGAAATGTTGTGGGTGCTGTCTCACTGGGGAGCAATGAATTTAATGGTGCTCAGACTCTGGGTCAGAGTCTGGTAATTATTATTATCCTGTTCTTTACAGCCAGTAGTGTGATATTTCAATCCAATGTCTCCATGACAAAGAGCAGAGATGAGAGAAAATCAAAACTCTTAGCACTGGGTCTTAGCTCCTAGACAGCTCTAGCTCTGGTTTATTTTTCATACATAAAGTATTTGATTGTCTTGAGGGCTGGCCTCGGAGCTTGGCTCTGTGGGCTGACACTGAGAACTTGGCTGTTCCTGTGTGAACCACCCAGGCTTCATGGTTGATCTCTGCCTCCTTCTGGAATGTATGTTCTTCCAAAAAGTTGTGGAAAAAATATTTTGAGGTATTATTATTATTTTATCCATAGGCAAAGGTTCTTGCTGAAGTAGCATTCTTGATAAAAGAGGTTGAGAGACAGGAATAAAGATCTCCAGTCATACAACTCCAGTGAGAGTATAAGCACTGGCCTGCTTAACGCTGGGAAATTTTTTGTACATCTCTTTTTAATAAGTTTTGCCATATTCAACTCTCTCTTGGAAGTGTTTGGAGGAGCCGTGCATTCGGTTCTACTCTTCTGCGGGCTGGATGGGAGCAGCAGCAACCTGTGTTTTGGCACTTGGCACCACTGTTGCCGTGGTAAAGTGCTTGCTTTCTCTTTTCAAACACATCCACTGAGAAAAGGGGAACATGAGCTTTCCTTTGTAGGCGGTTGGAGGATTGAGCAGCTGTGATTGCAAGGTGCGTTGCGCTCAGAAAGGACTAAATCACAAGTTACATCCCATTAGTGTTCAACAGTAAGCTAAAGTAAAGTATATGAGCATCTTAATACTGCAAGTTAAAACTTGAAGATAATGCAGAGGGATATGTTTCTACAGGTAGCTTTAGAGCTGTTTAATTGTTTCTCCTTAAAGCAGTCAGGGGACTTGCTAAAGCTTTGGCTCTGCTAAGCATATAAGCCCATAAGTAAGGTTCTTGTAAGTCATGTAATACCATGAAATAGGCATGTTTGCAGAGCACTGAGGTAATATCCATGGGGCTCCCGGTGCCAGCTCTTACCATCGAGCCACACGGTGAGAAAAACTCTCTGGTGGCTCCAGGCACTGGTTTGGGCTCGCCTAGTCCTGGTCCCCTGTGTCAGCGTTTGCTTCTGGTTGTGCCACAGTCGCTCGCTCTGAGCCAGCTTGTTATTCTGCTTGGTAACTTGAGGTTGTTTTACCTTATGTGCCAGAGAAGCAAAGTTCTTTTGTACTTCTGGGGCACCTGCAGGCTAAATGCGAGGCTGATGAGCATCCACGCGTCCTCCTGGGAGATGGACCGTGTTTCCTTGGTCCCTTTGCTTTGCCGCTGCAGGGAAAAGCTGAGAGTTGCTGCACACAGTCACCTCCACGGCCGAGTCCACAAGGCGCTCTTTTATTATTTAAGGATATTGGTAAAAGTGACTTCAGGGCCCCTTGCAGGCAGGTTCTGCCTGTGCCCGAGACTGTTTTGCCTTCTCTGAGCCATCCAGCGCACCCTTCCCCTCCCTCTGCCAGCAGCTCCCATTATTTCAGCTCTTCCTTTAGGCTCATTCTCCAGGTAACAATGTTCTTTCTCTGCAACAGTAAAACCAAACATTTTTCTTAACAGACGGGTCTCTTTGTGCTATTACGCGATTACTTTTTTTTTGGGTTTGTAAATGAACATTGCTGCAATCTGCACTATAGAAGATTTTTGGGGGGACTTTTGAGAATTAAAGGATTGGGGTCTGTTATACAGGGTATGTTGATCCAGAAACGAGCCGATCTTGTGATTTATGTGCAGTTTAGACTAGATTTGGACCCTGACTGGCATTGATTCAGCCACAGAGCAATGACTTTCTACCCTAAATTGATTCCTATGAAGGGTTCTGTTGGGATTCCTCTTTTCTCTTTGCCTAGTGAGCACATCAGGTAGGTGATATCAGCTGAAGCTTGCCAAATATTTTAATTTTGCCCTACCCTAGCTGTTGCAAAGCTCAGCACGTTCCATACTGAAGCGAAGGTCAGCATCTAGCTGCACCAACTTTCTTCAGCTCAACTTAGATCTCAAATGCTTGAGGAAGGATTTGGGGTGTCGTGTTTTTGTCCAGGATCTCACACGCAGAGTTTATAGTGCTGCAAAGTCTCTCCAGGGTTGGGATGCCTGTAGGTGCCACTGTAGTATAAATGCAACTATTTGCCTGTTCTCTAGGAAAAGGAATAGGCCTTGTTCATAGTTTTTCTGCTCTGCTGTGGGGCTGCATGGCCATAGCAGAACAGCCAGACCGATTCTGTTAGCTCAGACCTACGCAGCACGGCTTAACGTCTTCAGCAAAGTGCTCTACATGGTAATTAAGTTGCATATGCGGCTCTGTAAGTACGCCATGAAGTCAATACCTCCAGTTCCTCTGCAGACACCCTCTGCCATGGTATTTATAGCATACCTGCTAGTGGGTGGTGTGATTCTTTCTTGTATTTTATTTTTTTTTTTTTTTTTTTGAAATTTTCATTCATGAAGGATGAGGCTGCACCGCCCACTCAGGAGCGATGCTGTCATCCTGCGCTGCTGCAAGCATCAAAGCTCAAATTCCTGCACAGAGGGGCCCACACTCTGCAGGGAGTGTGGTCAAGCTGATAAGGCATTCTGCTGGGTATGGACAAAATCCCACCGCCCCACATCGCCTAGGTGCCTCTTGGGACTGTGGTTCTCATGCAGGTTGAGTGCAGAGCTGCTTTTGTTAGACAGACCCGACTGCCTCTCCTCTGTGCTTGACACTCTCTTCTCTCTCCCTCTGAAGCTCTCCTTCTCCCCTGGCGTTGTCAGATGAATCTGACTTGGGCAGACTGGGATTTTTCTGCCCCAAGCTGATTGTCCAAAGGCACTTACCCCCCTTTCTCTTCTGAAAATCAGGGCTGCTTTACCAAGTCCCAAGTTGTACACTCAGAATCCCTTCTTGCTTAATTTTTTTTACATTACTCCACCCCTTCAGTAGCTTCCCCAGCATCTCCAGCACCCACCCCTGCTTGCCTGCGGTCTCCCTCGCTGGCATGTTCATCGCCCCCTTCTCCTTGACAGCTTCTCTCCTGTTCCTGATGGACCCTGATGCCTTCCTTGGTGCTTCAGGCCTACGCAACCTTCTTGCTTTCTCTTCCATGCTTTGGCCTTCCTGGGGAAAAAAAAAACTTCCCTTTGCTTAAGAAAAATAATCATGTAAGCCCCAGCTGCCTGCTTTGCTTGAGAGCCCTCCACGTTCCTGAACCGTGCGTGGGAAGGGAGGTGGGATATCTGCAGCTTTGGGGCTCTTTGCTGTGCAGCTTGGGTGCCTTATGGGCCTGGTGAGCACAGAAAAGGGACGCAACGGAAAAACTGCATCACCCAAAGGGGACGCGAAGCTGTGGCTTTCTCAGCGCAAGGTGCCAGACTTGGAGCACAGCGTCTGACCGCGGGGCAGGTGCCCATGCGTCTCCCTGCCAGCAGACCTCAGAGGACCCCATCCTGCTCGTGCCTGGCGTCCACCCAGCCTTCTCCTTGCAGGTAGTGGGTCTGAGACACACGGATACCTGCCCGCCAGGACCTGGACCAAACCCACTTGCTTCACGCAAGCCACCAACCAGCCATCAGATGGTGGTTCGGCATCCCTGCTGCTCTGGGCTGGACTCGGACCAGCAGCTTGTGGGCTGGGCAAATGCCTGCCAGGCTGCGGGGGACACTGAGCTGCCGGGGGACACTGAGGACGTGTGGGTAGATGCGTGCTGGATGGCTGCATGCGGACCTGCACAGCATGAAAGCAGCAAGGTGATATTTTTGGCCTTGCCCTTCCTTAGGGATAGGGAATGTCAATACAATAAAACTCACTTAAACAAATGCCTGATGTGAGACCAAACATCCTTGGAGGACGGAGTTATTTTGTAGGCTTTTTAGACAGCTGCTGAGTGCACTGGAGGCCTCCAAGTGCAGTTTGGAGGAATAGATGAATTTTGTTGGAAGAATATGACCCCAATGAACAGACTGCTTTGAAGGAGTAAACTTCTAGATGAGTATACCAATAAGCCCTCTAAATAACCAAATGCAGGGATCAGTCTCTTCACTTTTGAACATAGGATTTTTTTTTTCTCCCTGGAAACTAATAAAAGAAAACATTTTGAAGAAATTAAGTAAATTTAAATAGTGAGTTGGAGAGAGAGCTCTTCCTGCAGCTCCCCAGTCCATCTCCATCTCTGCCAGGGGAAAGCTGAATGAAAATTATAGTGAGACGAAGTGAGAACAAGGCTGGTGTCCCGTTCAAGGTTGCCTCTAGGGCTGCTCCCCAAGTTGGGGCGCAGGTGGTACCTGTTCTTGAGCACTGTCATGCGCTGTGATATGGGATGGGGATTGCTCAGACCTGGTGACAAGTCTGAGCTGTCCTCCTTCTGGGGACCCTCCGTGGGTCCTGCTTCATTTCAGGAGGAGCACTTTCTTTTGTGTGGATGAATTTCTTTACCTGCAGCCTCTGAGCACAAGGAATAAGAGTGGGAAAAGGAGGCAAGGGGCAGAGGTAGAGCTGCAGCAGGAGGGTTGAAGGGAAACTGTGAGTGAGCAATTACAAAGCCAAGGCCCTGCTGGAAGAGGTTTGGCTTTGGGCAAAGGATTTCAGGAATTGAGGACAAATTCTCCCAAACACTAAGGAGAGCTTGAGCCATAGCAAGTGGTTTTATATGGACTTATGGCACTTACCAGGTCGAGGCAGCTGCTTTCAACCTCTTTTAGTTCCTGGCTCCCCAGACAGGAGATGCAGGCTCCTGAATTTCTGATACAATAAACTCTGGTTTTACACCTCTTGTAAATACACACCTGATTTCTAAAGGGGTTTTACTCCCCTTTAGAAATAAAGCAGAGACCTTCCTGGGAGGTCTATGGCAGGTGAGGGGACAGCGCGTGGGAAGGGTGGGACGCTGCTGGCAGTGCTGCGTTGTGCTGGAAACACAAAGACCTTCAGACTTCAGTGATGTTCCCAACCTCCCTGTCTCTGGAACATCTGCAGAGAGAGGTCTGTGTGTCACGAAAGCAGATTGAGCAAGATTTGGCTGCTCCAGCGCTCTGCTGAGCCAGATGAGTGAGTCTGGTGATATATGGACAACGTGGGCTTTTTCTTTTTGTCCACATGTTTCTGCATCTCATCAACCAAACGAAGTGCTGCCAGCAGCTTTCTACAAGAGAACATGGGTTTCCTGTCTGATTAGTGGCATCTTTCTGGGTCCCATTGACTGCAGCCAAAGAGAATTTGTTCTCTTAAAATATTTTCAGGTTATGCCCAGGAGCCTAAGCTTATAGTTTGTGCCTAGTCCTCTGACTTGAAGAGTTATTTGCTGTAGTTCAAAGGAAAGGAAAATGTTACAGCATCAGATGGCAGCGCTTTGCACCGGGGCAGTGACGAATTGAGCTAGCCATGGGTTGTGTTTGATCTGGCACTCACCGCCACGTGATCCTGGCTGGTTTTCAGCCTAGCACATATTTGGTTTGCCATATTGTGCTGCAGTAAGTGACAGCTCAGAGCGAGACGTGGACTTGTTCCCAGTTCTGACCCTGCTCGAGCGGGAGGCTGTGAGGTCCGGCCGGCTGGGTGCTTAACTCGGTCTGGTTACAAGGGGAAGGTAGGGATGGAAAAATAAATCTGTGCCTACCCTGTTCCCCTCCTCCAGAGCTCCTGAGGGGTAATCATCATTATGGGTGACTCCTATGGCACTGCAGAGAGAGCAAATGATTTTCCGAGGTTCAGAGGAAGAGGGAGGAGATGGGCAGGCTCAGGAGAGGTCCTGAGAAAGGAGAGCCCTGAGCTGGCACCACGGGCAGGGAGGTGAAGCTGCTGCGAGCTGTGCTTGGAGGTCTGAATGCTTCTGGATAACATGACCCCAAATCTCTTCAGTGTGGGCATTGGTACTCAGCATCTGTCCGCTCACTGTTCGCAGCGTTGCCAGCTCTTACGACTATGGCGGCTCAAACTTTCTGTAGTTTTTCCTTTCCCATTGTTTTGTTTGAACTTGCATGGCTGCCCATGAGTTGTTTGGTTTTCTTTTCTTTTTAAATAAATGTCTCTTCTCTCTTAGCGCTTTTGGCTGCAGAGTAGAGTTTCAAAGCAGGACCGTACTGGCTCAAAGTCTAGAAGAATCATCTTTTTTGGAACTCTTTTGGAAAACACTGTGGCTTCTTCAGCCTGTCTCTAGCCTTGTGAGTGGGGCTGAGTGCTGAGATGCGAGCACATGGCAATGTCAGGAGGGTTATGGGCACAGACCCCGGCCGCAGAATTTCACTTCTAGTTTGATGTCTTAAATGTAAGCTGTGACGTTCTGCCTGGAAGTGGCAGGCTGTCCTCCTGTATCAATATCATTCTGATCGGTATTGCAAATCCCATGCTATCAAAACATGATTAGAAGAGAGACAATAAACAGAGCAGCTATCATTGATGCCATATAATGTATTGTGTCCTTACAATATAAATTTTTCCATTTCCTTTTCTAATTTCTAGTAATTGAGCTCAATGAGCCTGCTTGGAGCTGATTTCTTGATAGAGTTTTCTTTACATCTATTTCTGATTTCTGGCCTCACTCCAGCTGCTTGCTTGATGGTGCATTTTATTTTAGTTTCCTAATTTGCTGTTAGAGTTGTCAACACCGTGGAGCCCCCTGCTTTGCTTAAGTAGAGTGGATATATTTCTTAGATTAGTTAACTACTTGGTTGCTGCTAATGTAATAAACCTTGCAGGTGTTATTAGAAGACACCTCCTGTGATGGTGGCAAGTGAGTTTTAAGCAGGCAAAGTGGGTCTGCCAGGCTGTGCTGCTGAATGTGCCAGGTACGCTCAGGTAGGGAACAAGCCTTGGATGTGGAGATGAATTTACCAGACTCATCCTCACGTGCCTTTGATTTTAGTGACGTCCTCGTACAACTCGCAGCTGCCCAGCAACAGTCTCAAAGGACCAGCTGCAGATGCGGCTGTTGTATCCTTCCCCATCCACATACAGGTAATTGCATTTGAAAAGAATATTATGGGCTCGCAAGCTAACTGCTTGAAGTACAGATCACTCCGATCACAGATCCGAGGAGGTCAAAATCTCACTCTTTGCAAGTCCACACAGTTTTGTTGACTGCTGCAGAGCAACATTGACCTACAGCTACCTTGGAGCTGGCTCGCTGCCTTTGCAGTTATCTTTCATGCTGGTTTTTGTTGATGCAACAGAAAGCATTTCCATCTTCTCTTTATACAAGTAACAGACATGATCAAATCGGAGTTGTGATGAGGCAAAATGAAAATATGAGGCATAAAACAGAAGCACAAATTATTTCCTTCATGATTTCCTTTTTCCCCTTTGTGGCTCAGGGTTTTACGGCTTTATAGGAGAACTTTCCCCAGCACGTTTTTCTTGCATTACCCATTTACATTTTGCCGAGCTTGGTTATGCAGGCAAAAAGTAGCTGTTTTGCAGGTGTCCTGACACATTTTCACTTTTCCAGAAGATCTTTTTGACACAGCACGTTCTTCTAGGCACTGCCATGGTATTGCTAGTTGAAATGTCCCAGCTGGTCTGTGTTTACTGCTGCCTGGATGTAAAAAATTGGTCCTAGAGTGTGTGATCCCCTATGGGGCTGATTTTTTTTTAAGCTTTCACATTGATCTTTTGGGTTGATGGTCATATGATTAGCTCTTGACACTGGGACCATGATGTTGCCTGGTGGCTGTATAAGACATCTTGTTCCATTGCTCACTGGAGAATCATCATTGAGAAAATAAAGCACATGTTTGTAGCCTGTTACTCAAATGCTGATCTGCTGCTTTGGCTGAATCATCACCCCTATGCACATAATCACTGTTTATTGTTTACCTTGCTTCCGAATTAATCAACGAGTTGCTTTATAGAGGAGAAAGGAAGAAGCAGTTGTTTAACCTTGCTTATGGCAAAATCTCTTTGTATTCCTCATTGCTGCAGAATCACTTCTGCATCTTGGGCAAAATAATTTCCCTTACATTTCATACATGGGGCTCATAGTCTAGCACACAGTTGTGACTATTGCTGCACTGGAGAATGTCTAATTATGCTTATTTTTTTGTGTTATGTAGTGAGTAGGAATTAGAAAAAAGCAGCTTGATTCCATTATATTATGTGATATACTAGAGAATGGGAAAGAATAACAATCCCTGCCATCGTTGTCTAGGTGTGGGGTGGACGGAACAGGTGACCAAGGGAGATGTGGTTACACTGGGGGTAGGATTTAGCAGGAGAATGTAAAGCTAATGATACAAGTTGCTGATACAAATTAGGCGTTCTCAGCCAATGCCATCAATAGCACAGTTCCTTTTGCAGCAAAGAAACAAACTGCAATTACTTTCTGTTTATTAGCCAAAAGAGGATTTCGATGCTGTTGTTTTTTTCCCTTGAACACAGACATCTGCAGAAGATATACATCAGCCCACTTGTAGCTTGAATAGAAGAGGATTTTGAGCTTGATGGTGATGGAAAAAAACCAACAATGGTTAATAGTTTCTAGTTTTGATTCTCTGCTGGGTACTTGTATTGGCAAAGGCTGTCCACCCTTGGAGGCAAGTGGGCGGTGATTTGCATGGAAAGGAAGAAAGATGAAGTTGGGATGCAAAGTAGAAAAAGAAATTGCCATTAATTGGAGAAAAGCCTGGATTCATCCCAGTTAATTTTAAGTACTTGAATGAGGTACCTGCATTAGAAGATGAGGCATCAGAGAGAAACCTCTCCATGGGGCAGTTCCACACAGTGGAATTGTCTCAGGGGGCACCTCTGTGCATTGGGGAGAGAGAAATAAGAGTGTGCATAGGCAGCTGGTGTGCTCCTGGGTTGCTCTACCCTGATTTGTCTTTGTGCAAACCCTCCATGGCTCGGCTGTGCTTTGCTTTCCCCCAGTCCTTCAAGTGGGGTAATGAAACTGGATGTGGCAGTCAGAGGGAGAGACCCGGGTGAGATGGGGATCATGAAGCTAAATTAATTAATGGTTGAAAATAGCCTTGGCTTGTTCAGGTGGATTTTGCAATTTGCAATGCAGCCAGCAAGTCTCCGGCCATGCGCAGGGAGTTGTAGACTTGTAGGGTTGGGGCTTCAGTTACCATCCCTACGCTTCTCCAGCCTGGTTTCCAAAATCTGAGGAGCCTGCTGTGTGAAGCTCTGTGGCAGCATGCCACAGAGCACGTGAGACGAGTGCATATTTACATTTTTTATGCAGAGCACATAAACCAGTTTTTACAGCCTGAGGTAAAACTTTAATAGTTGTTTGACGGTAAATTTCCATGTCAGCTGCTCTGGAATTTGGTTTCAGGGCCGAGCCAGGAGAAGCATATTGTAGCGGGGGGATTCCTGGTTATGTGAGAGCCACAAATGTGACCCGGGGAGGCAGAGATCCAAGAGAAGAATGCAAAGTTTGAATGATAACAGTTGCCTCATTCCAAGATGCAAATGAAACACCAAATGTTCAAGTTCAAGCTGGGGTGGCAGTTTTCTTTTTTTTTCTCCTCTTGAAGGATCTGGCCACCCCCAGGCTGGGTCTGATGTAGTTTCTTTCTTGAACATATTGAAGGCAGAATTCATCATCTTGGTAACTTTTTCCATATGGCTGTTATTCCTCCTGGAAATAGTTCTGTGTTTGGCTTCCTGTTCCCTGGCCCTCCTTTCTCATGTCTGATTTCTTTTTTTTTTTTTTGCCTGCTTGAGTGTGATTGTGGGTCCTTTGCAATTCATAACTTGAAAATGAGCCTGTGTTGAATTTGGTATGAAAGATTAGCAGGGAGCAGTTAGGTATGCACAGCGCTGCTGTCGTAGCACGCACGTCTCTAGCCCACTTGTTCGCTCAGACGTACTCGCTCATCCACATGGTTACCGGCACTGGGCTCAGTCATCCCAGCTTCCATGCACACGCTCATTCACGTCCTTTGCCAAGTCCTCAGCTCCACCTCGGTGTCAAAAAGCAGGATAATTAATTCCCCATAACTTTTGTGCCTTTATATTAGCTCACCTTCATATGGATGCATGTCGTCACTGGTCAGCTACCGAAAGGGAAAGAGGTTAGTGGGACTGTGCTTCTCCGAGAGCTAATAAAATCAAATCAGCAGCATGTTTTGTGCTCCTCCTTTATTAGAGCACTGCTTCTGTCTTTGGTTGCTGGGCCTGGGCAGGGAGTTTTGATTCAGAGTCCTGATTCTTTGCAGTGAATCCTGATTGAGATCTTACAGGTGTAACTGAAGCAGCTGAAGGAGAGGAGGATTTGTTGATAGCGATGCTTTCACAGCCATCTCCTTTCCTTGATATTCTCAGTGTTTAACACCTGATGCTGAAGTAGCCTTGATCTTCGCTGGAACAACCTTGAGGTGCTCTAGTGCTGGTGAAAATCTTGCGCGAGTGCCAAGGACTGACTCTCCCAGACAACTGCTCAGGGCTAAAAGCTTTGGGCTCTGTTCAGCCTGCAGGATTGCAAAATGACATTTAGCAGCGTAAATTGGTTGCCCGTGAAAGTAGGAGCTGATGCTAACTCTGGAGAGAAAAGAGCAGAATACAGGCTGCCCTCCCACGCTCTGCTCGGCCCGACACCTGTATCTCAAACTACATTCGTCTCAAAGGGAAGAGGATGAGCACTTGCTAAGCAGACTGAGAATATCCATCCGAAAGCTCTGACGCTCGTTCGATTTGCGCTGTCGCGCTCGTCAGCATCCGCTTTTCCAGTAGTGCCAGGCAGTGGTAGCACCCTCTTGGTGCCAAATACTGACTTCATTGGGACTTCTGGCATATCGCAGGTCAAGCTCTGAATGTCCAGATGGCAGCAAATTGCCCATTAGGTGAATAATTGGGTTTTCTGGAAGGGAACAGGACCTGTGGCTGACCTGTGGCTGACCTGTGTTCCCAAGAAATGCTGCTTAGTAACCTTGGATGTTGGTCCTGGAGCTGATGGCCTTTGGGGAACATAGAGTCCTCCTGGCTCTCCTGGATGCTGGATAAGCATGGTACCCTCTGTGCATATGCAACCCATTGCAGAAAAGGCACTAAAATATGTTTGTTTCTCTACTGGGCAACATTAGATGGGGCATGGAGACCAAGGAAAGCTTCGCTTTGGAGTTGAAGCTTTTTTGAGCTTCTGGCTGGTGAAGCCCTGAGGTTTGTAGGGGTTGTTACGGATAGCAGGAACGCAGGAGGATATTGTGTACGATGCTGAGCTCATTAGCACCACCTAGCAAATGAACATGAATAAAGTCCCTGAGAGCAGGCTGGAAGTGAGTTAAGGTAGTTTAAAGCCCCTGAAACGAGGAGGGAAGAATCACAAACTTGAGTGGTCTTGGCGAGAAGCTGGTTTGTGGTAACTCCCAGACAGGAGAGGCTCTGAGGAACAGCCTAAGTATTGGCACAGCCTTACTGGCAAATGCTCTCCATCAACCCCCCGGGCGTGTGCTGTCAACGGACACGCTGGGACAGAGCTGGTGTGCAGATACCACTTGCCTGGCCTGGAAAAACTGGGTTCAATGGGTCTCTGAGGGATCCTCTCTTTTAACATCTAAAAGGAATCAAGTGCATTTAGAGCTTTGGGGAAACTGTCATGTCCTCACCCAAAGCAGTTGAACTTTAAGAGAACAAAAATGAAATGGTTTGTTTTGCTTTTTCGCTTGCTTTCTTGGCAGCCTGTTCCCCCTGTAACCATGAGATAGCCAGACTCTCTCACCACAGCTTCGACCAGCCAGTGCAGCCTGTGTTTGTGTGTGGATATTTGCTGCCTCCCCAGCTGAGAAGCACTTGAGCCAGCCTAGGAAGAAGGGGGTAAGGAGAGAGATGGAGGAAGCCTTTCCTGGGCTGTGCCAGCTGACCTGCACTCAGCTTTCCCAGATGGAAGTGGCAGTTATGTTGCCTTCTACCCAATGTGTGTTTAATCCACGGAAGGATAACACTGGTGCAGTGGCAATCTGGATATTTCTTGTTGGAGCAACTCAGGGCGCTGCTGAGAAGGCAGCTGCATTGCCAGTATCTTACAGACAATGTACTTGGCATTATCCTTGATATTCAGCATTGTTCTATTAATTTTTCACATTAAAAGCTATTGCCCTTGCGTAGGAAGGAGGAGGAGTAAGGACAAACACTGACAGTGCTGCTTTGCTGCATCCCACCTTCCAACAGAGGGTCATTTCTCTCTAGACATGGAGAAGGACAGCTGTGTTTCCTACAGAAAAGCTCTTCTTAGGACTGTAGCTACATGGCAAATATTTTCAAGTGTTAAGTGAACAATGCTACATGCTTTTAACTTCCTTACTGGAATATCTGAAGGTATTAATTCACCCTTGCAAGAATTCCTGGAAGTTGGACAAGTGCTATTGCTAATCCCTCTTTATACCCATGGGGAAATTGAGGCACACACTGGTTAAATGCCTCCAAGAGCCTGTGCGTGGAGCCCCTTGCTCTAAATCACTGAACTGATATCAGATTTCCTTCCTTCCTCCTCTCCGTCCTGAAGTCAATAGTGGATTTTGCACTCTGGGGGATGGTAAATAATGGCTGGCTGTCGCTCGGTGTCATCCCCGTGCAAGGACTGATGCCATATTCATTGTTTGCTGTGATGGAGCCTGATACAAACAGAGGCAATGAACTGTCAAATATTAAAATTTGGCCTGTGACTCTCATCTTGGTGTGCAGATGTGTTTGCAGACTAGGGTCCTCGTTTTCTTTTCAGTCTTTAACTGGTACGTTAGAGCTTTCCCTGACTCTGCTAGCACTCTCGTTAAGAGCTTTTGTTTTAGGACATGCTCAGCTCTCACCCAGTTCTTGTTAGACAGACAAAGGTAATATTTCAGGAGCCTGCTAAGATCCCACGTTCCTCCCTGAAGCGTCAGTCTCAGCCATCTGCCCTCCTTCCCACACCCAGAGCCGATGCTCGTGCTTTTGTTTTCTTTGCATCTCCCACCCCAAGGCCAGAGCAAAACCAGCAGGGCTCCAGCTGGGCTCCCGTAGCGTACCCATGCTTTTGTGCGTGGACAATTCCCGGGCATCTTCCCACAACCCATCACATGCACCAGCCTGCCTGCGGGTTTGCTGTGAGGCCATGCAATGTGGGCAGCTTGGCAAACCCCAGACCACTGCTTCCCTCTGGGACAGCCTGAAATGGCAGCCTTGATGCCTGCTTCAACCATTTCTTGGCCTTCAGCAAGGACTAAAAGCTAGTTTCACTGTCTCTAGTAACCATCGGAAGATTAGTTTAATGAAGAATAATGAAGAGCATCTGTTAATTGCTGGTTCTGTTGCAGTCTGGGTCAGTCCCTTGGTGCCTCAGGTTATTTGCGTTTGATCCAGCCATTCCCTCTGCTGCAGCCTCTCCTCTCCCGCTGTATCAGACCGGCTGACGGCAGGGGGTCTCCCACGGAGCCGTCTGATGTTTCTCTCTTCGTGTGCCTGTAGTGAGCAGCAGCATAGTACATTTTTCCCTTTAATTAAGCTAACTATGTGTAGGAGGCAACGGGGCTGTTTGTTCAGCTGGAGGGTCCGGAAGCACAGCCCAAGGTGCCAGAGACGGGATGTTTTGACATTGCGGGATGCAATGCCGTGCCAGAGGGACCCAAGCCGGCATGGCGTGAGCTGTGTATGACCGCACCAGCGGGACACCCTCCAAGGGGCAATAGCCTGGGTGTCACCAGCGGGGACCATTCTGCCCTGGCTGAGATTGCCCCTGCTCCCAGCAAAGGTGACTGGCTCAGGCGAAGGGCTGCGCTCATGTGCTGATGGTGTTTTTGCTCTGGAGCTACGCTGGATATTGTGTTGCACAGGGAAGCGTCGTTCAGCCCCAGCAAGCATGGCTACCCTCTTGCTTCTTGGCATCCCACGCCACAGGACGCACTGTGGTGATGTTGGAGAAATTTAGCTGGGGCCATGTCTAGAAAGTAAATGTTAAGGTGCCTCTGCAACTGTTATGAGCCATTCTGGAGAAGGCTGACTCCTTGCAAATCCATCCAGTAGCTGCTTGATGCAACGACGAGTCTTGCTCCGTTTGTGCTGAAGGTCAAGGTTAACAACAAGCTCCCGAGTGATGTGCCTTGCTTGTCCCCGCTGGCCCAAAGATTATGATTATCACAGGATGAACTCTTGTAGCATTTGGATTTGGAGTATTAACCGGTTTCTCAAAGGTTAATATTAAGCGAGGATGATAAATAAGTAACAAGGCACACTGGTGGGATGATGAGAGATGTCTGGGAAATGCCTGGGCCTTGGTGAATTATCCCTAGAAAGCGTTATACCGTGTTGTGTTTAGCAAGCCCAGCTCTAACCACGGCTCGGTGCGTTAAGTGCCCCTTGTCTCTGCAGGAGTTGACTCTGGCTGGTAATTTATCCCATTGAGATTTACATGTTTTTCTCTGGCAACTTTATTTCAGTCCCTTGTGCTGGGCAAGGTGGCAGATGCTGTGGAAAGACAGACAGTTCCCGTTTCATTGCTGGGCACCAGCTCACCCTCATGGCCCTTCAGTTTGATCCCGATTGCTCCCACGGCAAGCTCCCGAGGGCAGGACTGATGGATGTAAGGAAAGGGTTGGTGTTTATTTATGTATAGTGTACCTAAGTTTAGGGTGTGCTTATAAAAACACAGATTTTCAGTCTTGAGGGCTTCCACTAACATGAGATTTACAAGATTTTGTTCTTAAATGTGACCTCCTCATGCTGGTTGACTGTGAATGGGGAGCAGGCTGGATTCCTGAGGCTTATCCCTACAAATGCCTGTGACCCTGTCCTAAAAGACCAGGTTTAAATTCCCATTGATGGCTCCCTTAGTTACCCTTATTGATAATAGCTGAGATAGGCGACTTGCAAAAAAGAAGGCTAAATTTGCTCTGGAAAAATTAGAAGATAGATGAGCATCATGCACCTGGCTGCATCACGGTGACTACTTGATGCCTGCCTCGTGTGGAACATCATGTCTCGTGACCAAAGTGGCTGTTTTGGACCCAAAAGCACAGATACCACCCTGAAGGCCAAAGTCCTGCTTGCAGCAGCCCCTGCTCTGCTAGCTGGACATCAGCCAACCGGGGAGGAGGAGATGGCCCCATCCTGTTCCCGAGCAGCCCCACGGTGAAGAGCCAGCCAGTGGTATTTAGGCCAGAGACCAGAATTTGTTGCCATTCCCTTCAATATAAGACATTTCAAATAATCCCATTTTCTGCCTTCTTTTGCTTGCAGTTCCCCATGCTTCCCAGCTGAGGGATTTAGGGAAAGCTGGGGCTCCCAGTTCTCTGCGCTATGTTGCTTTTCTGAGCCCAATTTATGCCAGTGGAGAAGGGGGATGTCTTGTGCTTCAGTCTTTCTCACTGTTATCCCCACATTGCAGCAGTGGGGGATCGGCTCTGTCACCCCCATGCCGAATGGGCACTCCTGCCCTGGATGGGACATCTCCTTGTGCTCCTGGTAGCCACCCACACGTGGAGCTGGGCCAGGGGACCAGCCTGGCTCTGGAGCGCTTGCATAACATGCAGAGCATCTAAGTGGGCTCTGCTGAGCTGCAGCAGGGCTAAAATGCTGCCTCTTGTCTATAAATAGAGTGAGTAGGCCAGTTTGCCTTGAGACAAGAATCTTCCCTCCCCCGAGAGCATCCAAAACTTTCATGCCTGATGGAGCTGGAGCCACTAAAGAAACTAATTCCTCCCTATTAATTGCCCCCTGGTCTTTCCTTTCCCCTTGTTGGGGTTTTTAACCTCAACTGTAGTTTGAGGGCTCCTGTGCCAACCAGCTCTCTCCAGGTGAGGATGAGGATGCTCTGGTGAGGGATGCCTTGGTGGTGGATATTGGAGGATCTTCCACAGACAGGGGAAAATTTGAGGATTCACTTGAAGATGCTTTTGCAGAGGTAGCTGCGGGCAATTTCCTTCTGATAAAGGCAGCCAATGTGAAGGGCAAGCAGTTGAAGGACTCAGACTGGTTTGGAGAACTTCTGGAAGCGTTTCCAAAATTAATTCAAGTTTTACATGCTGCCAGGTGCAAATCCCACAGGACCAGCATGGTGCTGCAAGAGAAAGCCGTGCTCCGCTTGTCTGTCTGTGATATCCCTCACCGTCCTGGTCTCTTTGTGTATGAGGTTTGGTGCATCTGGCCCCATCGAACAGGGCTGAGTGAATCCGGTACGGCCTCTGTCACAGTCTCTGCTCAGCACTGGCCATCCCTCCTTGTCTCCAGCCCTGCTCAGCCACCGTCTGCCCCTGCTCTCAGCCACCCTGCCAGGCTGCGACCTCGTGGGGTTTTTTTTCATCTGAGGGTTGGGGCAGAAGAAATAACCTCTCTGCGTTGTCCATTGCCGAAACCAAAACTGAACTGAGCCTTAAAATATGATCCCATAAATTCTCTTGATTTCATGTTCCAAGTTCAAAATTTTTTTTTTTATTGCTCTGTTAATCCAGCCCCTGAGAACTTGGCGGAAATTTGGAGCTATGCCTCCCTTACCAGCTTGAAAATATTTCTGTATTAAAGGCTCCAAGTTGCTGGTTAAATACAGATTCATTTTCATTAATTCCTGCTGCAAGGGATAAACGAAGTATGCTGAGGAGCTAATTATTTTGGGATGTTTTAGACCACTTCTGCAGCCAGGTGTTCTGGTTCTTATTTCTCACTTGGCCCCGACTCTGCCTCCTGCCAGCTTCTCCCATCAGTGCTCTGTTCTCATGGACTAGGGTAAATGGTTTGGATTATCAAAGCGATGCTGTTGTGGTTTCCTTGATAATGTGCACTCGGTGGCTCAGGTAATGTTGGGTTAGTCCTCGCATTCTTCACCCAGAGCAGCACCTCTGCCCTGGCCCTTCACTGCCTTTCTGATAATCATGGGTCTCTCGCTGTGACCTCAAATTTCCTTTTTCTTTAGCAAATGATTCTTTTTAAGAATTTATAAATGGATTTTCAGGAGGAGGAGGCCTTTGCAGAGGAAGCGCTGTCTGTCTGTAGCTCAGTATATCCAGCAGACCGGGTCTCGCTGAGCTCCGTGCTCGTGCTGAAGAGAGAAATGTCTCAGAATAAAGAGTAGACCTCCTGTTTTTTCCCAGGTGCTGAATGACAAGGGGCTGATGTAAAAAATGATGCGTGTGAGAGAGAGATACACACACACAAAATTTGAGAGGCTGGTAATATGCCTCTTAGACTTAGCAACAATTTTGGAGCATTGTTCCTCTCTCTTTGTCATTGGCCTGTGGCCCTGCCAAGGCGAGTCTGGAGGCAGAGGTTTACCTCTCAGATGGCCGTGGGAGGACAGGGGTGAGTGTATTCCTCGTCAGGACGTGGTGCTGGGGAGGAACAGCACTGGTGGGGATGGGGCAGGCCAGCCGTGGCTGTGCATGCCCACCCGAGTCCTCCTCCAGGCGCCTTAAACTCTCCCAGGAGCACCTGAGAGGTTGAGCGGAAAAGCCAGCAGGCTCCTTCTTTCCAGGGAGGCTGGTGCTGTGCGGGCAGCTGGGGATGTGCTGGGCACCTTGTAGGTGTGCTGGGGGAGCAGCGGGGTGGGTGTGCTGGCTGCCAGCCCCAACCCCCAGTCCCCTGCGGGCACCATGGCCACCACCCGGGGGGGCTTGGGGAACAGCCTCCTCCATTTGGGTCAATTGTAAATAAAGCTCCAGACAAGGAAAACTGTTCTTCCTATTTTTTCCCCTTACAAATGCTATGACACGTGTTTTTGTATTTGTTTAACGTGTCATGCTTCTTTCTTGCTTTCATCCTCATTTCTTGTCTGTCTTGTAACAGGGCCTGGTTGCCCTTTAGGAGTTATTGCTTTTACTTTGCAGTGCAGTGCTTGGTGTCCTCCAGACAAAGTATCTTAGGGATTAGAGGGCATATGTATTTATTTCGTGCTTCTTTCTCTCTGGCTTACTGGCTTTAACACCTTTGAATCCCACTGAAACATGTTTCTTGTCCTGAGATTTGGAATTGATTCTGCTTCCTCCTCTTTTGGTGGCTTTCCTCACCGGCTTACAAATTTCACCAATAAATCTATGGGCAGCAGCTTTAACGTTGTCAGCTGAAAATAGGTTTAAAAAAATCTCTGTGTAAGGAGCCAGATTTCCCTTAGCTTTGGTTCTGATATCCCAATCCTGAAATTTCATCTTTTTGGTGGCAAAAAAAAAAGGAGTGACGAGATTGGTTTTCTACTAATTTTGCCCTGTCATCCCAAGGTGGATCTGCAGCAGTTACCAGAAAAATCCTCCAGAGACTGAGATGAATCACTTACCAGTTGAGGCAGGCGCTGGTAGAAGCCTGCGTAGCCGGGGATGCCGTGCAGCAGGGGTGTGCTGCCTTTAGTCTCCTCAACAATAAGAACCTGCGGCTTCCATTTGTGCCACTCCACATAGGAAGATGCAGTTGCAATCCACTCAGGAGAACAAATGAGCCAAATAAACATCTATTTGTCTTTAAGCTATACTAGCTGCATTCTTTCATTTCCTCTAAAAAACATTGAAATTTATGAGGCTGGTCCAAGTGCATGGTGGATTGTAAACTGCTTAGGGACAATGAGTGTCATTTGGGTTGAGTTTGCATGAAATCAACTCTAAAGAGTCTGGAAAACCACAGGAATTCAGGATATCCTGATATAACTCATTTTCTGCTCAGTCTTTGCTGAAGGCTGCAGTGGACCTTGGAGGGCTATTGCTGCTCCTGCTATTAGTCAGACCAGACTCTGCTGATCTTCTGGGATGTGTGCTGCCTTCCCCCATGGCCAGGAGAAAGCCAAGCGGGGCCGTGCTTTGAGGTGGCCAGGGCAGAGGCAAGCTGGGAGCACTGTTCATCACATGGGGTACCAACAGCAGTGTCGGTCACCCTCCTCTGCTGTGCCTCTGAACCAGGGACAGGTTGGTCACTGCAAGTCACTGAGATGGGTTTGAGATCAAGGACTGGCAGGAGAAGAACTAGAGTTCATGCTAATCCTGAGAGATGCCCTGGGCATTTGCTGGAGGGTTTTGCAGATGGCAATATTACTGTAAGAGTAAGAGAAGAATTGGGCAGCGCCTTGGGGGAAGCAGAGACAGAGGAACTCTGAGTGGGACAGTTATCTGCAGCTCAGACACTTATTTAATGTGGTTGCTTTCCCTGCTTTTCAGCAGAACATCTGACCCCTTTGCAGCAGGGTGATTTCCTCCTCCTCCTTTATTCATCGCAAGTGTTTCTGCTTTTTATCGTTTCATCACCTTCATCCCAGATAAAGCCTCCAAAGGTACTTGCTGCTCTGTTTCCTGCTCCTGGTGTAGCTGCCACTGATCTTGCTGATAGACCCACCTAGGTGGAAGTATCTTTTGGTGGCAGTAGGACATCATTTCTGCTGTGGTCTTGCTTGTGAGTAACAGAAGAATCAGGGACTGTAACACGCACTTGGGAACAGTAGAGGGAGCTTGGAGATGGGTGCAGGATCCAGGCTGGGGGATTTTGATCTTTGTCTGGTTTGAAGGCTCCAGCTGGAGCCGATGAGTTCTCCCATGCCCGAACAGCGTCACACATGTGCCCAGGGAGGGAAGGGACATGGGAGCTGAGCAGATTCTTATTGCTCTTAGGGTGTGTGAGACCTCACAGACTCTCCAGTGGTTAAATACTGCATTAGCCTTTATCTCCTTATTATTCTGGGAAGTCTTTGCACTTGAACAACTCCTTCAGTACCTCCCTGTTAAGTCCTTGAGCACAAGTTCAACTCTGAGCATGTGCTTAAGCACTTTGCAGAGCAGGGGTCCTCTCCCAAGTCCCTCCCGGGGGGACACAAGTGGATGCGGCGTGGGCTGGGAGTGAATGAGGCACTCTGATCTAGTGGGAAAAATATAGGGAAAGGAGTCAAGTGTCCCTGGGCTCCTCCCAGGTTTCCAGTGGCTTTGTTACATGACCCTGGGCAAGGCAATTAATGTCTCTCCAGGTTGTCTGTCTGGTTGGGAGAGAGGAGCTAACACCCATCCACCGGCAGCGATGCCGAGTGCTGCGTGAGCTGTTGGTGAAACCGCAACCGTGCTCTCGGATGGGCACCTGGGGGGGACGTGGGTATGACCCCGAGGCCCTGGCAGCATCTGCTTGCTGCTCTCCATCCAGACCATATTAACAGTAGATTATCCTGCTTTATTTTTAATGATAAAAGTTTGTGGTGGTTAGTGGAAATAGACCTTACATGAGGGTGTTTTCTGTGTCAGACGAGGGAAATGATGTATCAGAGGAATGGCTCAATGCCATGCTGAGGCTCATGAAAAGCTTTCTTTTCAAAGAGCTACCCTATATTGTTGCCGGCTCCTGTGTTTTGGGAGTTCATTTGTTGTTTTTCTCTTTGTTAATCACTACTGATAATTCTCAGTCTAACGATTTTGGGTTTTGTTTTTTTGGTTGGGTGCTTTTTCACTTTAGGATAAAGGCTAAAAACCACCCCAAATCCTAATCGACCTGTAAAGCTGCTGGGATAAGCAAGGACCAAAGGGCTGTGCAGCCTGTGTGTGTTAGTGCATGCACAAGGGAAATACCAGTGCTGAGCAATCTGAATGTCAAAGCCTGCAAAAGCTGGCTGGGTTTATTGTATGTATAACATAGGTGCCGTCTGCTGCCCTGGAGCCGTGCTAAGTCGGGTCTTACTCATGCCGCTGCTTGCATTACCGTGGGATTCGCCCTCAGCACTGGTGAACAAAGCAGGGAGTGGGTTTAGCATGGTGGTGCTTACATTGCCCAGATTATAAACTGCTTATGATGCTCGGCATGCGAGTCCCTGCGGTGGTGAGCCACATCCCTGGCTCTGCCCGGGGCACGGCTCCATGGGATTTACTTGCTGCAGAACCTGGCTGTTTGGCATGAGCTTCTTGAGCTGGTGGTGGGTATGTTTATTCTGTAAGATGGGGCAAGCTGCTGAGGCTGCATAAGTACAGCATGTTGCTTTGTGCGAAGTGTTGCAGACATGCTTTTGCTGATTGGGGCGGGTTGGCACGAGAAATTACTGCCCTCAGTTGCAGGTTCCCATTCCCCCTTAGGAGGTAACATTAGGGAAAATCACAGGAAAATGCATCACGTCTTTAAGGGGTACAGAGGGAGGTGAAATAAGGTCACCCAAACCCAGATCCAAAACTTGCTCCCGGCTTGCTGCAGGCAAAGCAGAGCAGGTTGGCTTAGTTCTGCCTTAACAGCAGTTTGAGCTGAGCTGCATTAAGAGCCGCATCCCTGAGGTGGGATGATTGCCTCCAACCAGGGCAGGAGTTTCCTACCTTGTCCCAGCGAGATCCACAAGAACACTTCTCTTCTGGGGAGACGAGGTGGTGGCTCTGTGGCACCTGGTCGAGATAGGGACGCACCCTGTCTCCTCTGCCCTCGAAGCCCCTGGCTCCGTCTTTCTTGTCGGTCACTCCAAGGCCACTTTTAAAATATAGTGCTAGAAAAAATTCAGCGCATATTTCACCACTCCTGTTTACCTCCGAAACCCAGAGAGCAGAAGGGGTGGAGCGTGAGCAGCAGGGTTTGGACCCAGTGGTGTGTCCTCTGCATTCAGCTTTTGAGCGTGGTTAATGAACAGGGTTATTTGAAAGGCAGCTAGGTTTCCCCCTCTGTCTTAGTACTATATGAAGAACAGGCGTATAACGAGACCAGGCTGGTGTTTTTTGAGTGCAGCTGAGACTGATTTCGTGTGCTGAAGGCACCAGAATTCAAAATAAATGCTTTTAGTGTCTGAAAAATGGAAATGAAAGGAATGCCTTCAGAGTACCGAGGGAACAAGGCAAAGGCGATGGTGAATGAAATAAATTGTGTGATGACAGAAGTGAGGGGAAAAAATGAAAAACAGGGAAAAGAACAGAGAGGACATAGCAGGTGTGAGAAATAATATCCCCGACCTGGATTCATGAAGGATTTTGTTCCTGGCTTGCTTTGAAATCAGTAGGAGTTAAATGCATAAATACTATTATGACTCTGGTCCTCAGGTATTTTGCTTATTTTTTTGTTACTATTAACACTGCAGTTTTTTGCTCTACTTTTGGCAACATCTGGAAGACCGAGACCTCCAACACACTCCCATGGTATGCCCCTGCTCAGAAAAGCAGGGGACTTGCTGCCACCCATCTACGGGGACAGGTCACACTCTACATCCCCAGCTGGGTCTGCTGGAGACGGAGGGATTTTGCCATGGATTTCTAGTCTTTTTGGAATGGGATCTACCCATGATTTGTAGCCAATAACTTCAAAAAAACCTCCAACAACTAACCAACCAAAAAAACCCACCAAATGCCAGAACTACCAAATGAGAAAGTATTTCTGAAAAGCACACCTCAGCATCACCCATTCTCATTGAGAGGTACGATTACAGTTCATATCAGTTTAAGAATTAAACCAAGTATTACAAATACTCTATAGAAATAGTTCATCCTAGTAAGCCTCTTAGGCAAAAAGTATTCATACCGGTTCAAAGTCAGGGAAGAACCTGTAGCTTCTGCCATGCAAAAGTCAAAATCCATGTTTGGAAAGCCTAAACGTGAATCTTCCAGTACAATGAAAATGGTTTGTTTGGGGGTAAATCAAAATATTTTTATTTTGTTTTTAGAATTTATTTTTGGTGTGTCTTAATAAAATGAAGGTAAATGTGGTTTCAAAATAAGAACAAACACGGTCAACCCAGTGATAAGACAGATTGTGACTGTTTTCCTAAATGAAGTTTTTATGAGTTTGAGCCATTCTAGCAGGAAATTTTGATATGATCAAATTGTCATTTTCTGTCAGAAAACTGTTCTTCCAGAAAATTTGCAGGCAGTTCTAATCAATATTTTCCTTTCTTGTGCCCGGGGTATCCTTGGAAATGAATGTCCTGTTGCAGTTCATTGTAATATTTTTCCTACTCTTTGTGACATAATTTAACTAAATTGCACCTGGAGACAGAGGAAGCTTTATAACCCTTTTCCTGCCTCCGAGCCACCTACTCCGCAGCCTGCCGAGCTCAGCGGAATTTGCCTCTCTTGCATGAAGCCGCCAGAGGAGAGCTGCTGCTCTCCGACCCTTCTCTGGTCCCTGCTGCTGCTCCCTGCCTGGACTCAAATCTTTTCATGCATCCCTCCTTGTATCCTCTGCAAAGCCCCTGTAGCAGCTTGGAGCAATCGTGCTGCATGTGGTTGGCAGGTTTGCAGGCTGGGTGCTGCCCGTCCTGGTGATGGCAGCGCCTGGCAACGTGAGGAAAGGGGAGCAGAAGCTTTGTGTGGGCCAGCAAGGCTTGCACCAGCATCCCTCTGCAAGGGGAAGCACTGAAGAGCTGTAGCTTTGCTAAAGAGGAGAGGATTCAGGTGGGAGCCGGGCTTGGATCTTTGCATGTGGAAGCAGTTGCAGGAGTCAATGGGAACTTTTGTGCTCGCTAAATTCCCTTCCTGTCTTTGATCCTTAATTCCAGTGGGGGTTTTTGATGCTGGTCTGGCAGCGTGAACACCCTGGCCCAATTACAGGCATCTGGAGTCCAGCTCTGCTTCTGCCCCGTGCTGCTGGAAACCAAGCTGGGAAATCCCAGGAGGCGATGCACGGCGAGGGGGGTTACGCCGGCTGCCTGCCTCCATCCTCAGCTGATGGCACTGGGAGAGCGGCTGGTGCAAGCCCCGAGGCACGTAGGCAGGGACAGGCAGGCTCTGCATCTCTGCTAGCAGCAGACCTTAAAGCCATTTCAGTCCCCAGCTCCTTCTGCAGGGAGCAAACTCGCCGGTGCATGTCGGGATGCCCAGCGATACCCGAGGTCGCGAAGGGTTGGTGTGAAATAAGCTGCCCCAAACGATCTCTGGCACCGTGCGGTGCGGTGGGGTTGCTGGGGTCCGGGGGAGCATCTCGTGGGGTGGTGATGGGGTGCAGAGTGACCTGGAAAGGGGATGAGGTTTGAGTAATTCTTATTTGACATCTGTTGTTTTGCCTGAAATACAAAACCTGAGCCTGGTGACCTCCCGAGCTAAAAGCACGAATTTCTAGGGTGGGAGCTGAGCGGTGGAGGCTGTTTAAGCAGCGTGGGGGGAGGCAGGTGTTTTGGGAGGTGTAATCTCCTGTTAGACCAAATGATACAGCTGAGAGAAAACACACATGATTTTAATTTTTTTTTAGCAATCATCTAATGGCGAATGAATTCTTGAAAGCTGCTCTGTTTTCCCACAGGGCCTAATAGGAAACATTACCCCTCCCACCAGCCCTGCTGCTCCTACCTGTCGTCTGTCAGAATTCGAGAGTTCTTCTATAACATGAAAATACCAGAGTTTGCCATTTTAATTGAGGCCTTAACAGACTCCTGGCCCCTGGTCCAGGCACTGAGGGGAGGTATAAAACACACACCAGGGAGTTATGTGTGTACTGGGGGGAACTGAACTGTTTAGGGGCAGCAGTGTCTTTACCGGGAGCAGCAAAGCCGGCTCGCCCATGCAGCGGTGCACGCTGCTGGTTGTGTGACGGCACAGTCCTCACCTCACACAGGCAGAGTTCCCAACAGGCGTGAAATTTCGGGGCTGTGGCTTTCACAGGACACATCAGTCCAAAAGCAGCACTCCCAATCTGCACGTGCTCACCCGCCATCAGCTAAGGTGGAAAGATACGTAAGTGATCTGCTAACGCTCATCTCATTTCCCTTTGATAAGGGTGATCCCAGTGCAGCTGTTTAGGCACCAGTATGCAACTGGGTAGCTATTGGAGTCATACGCTTGTATGCCACAGCATGCCTCTGCAGGATGCACCTTCTAACTCTCTCCAGGGTTGTTGCTGGTGGGAGGAGCGATGGAGCAGAATGACCTTTCCCCAGTCTGGGACCAGCTGGGAGATCAGGAGTAGTTTCTGGTTTGGGCAACCAGAATGGACAGCTGAAGGTTTTGTGTCTTGGAGCAACAAGAGCATCTCGTCCTGTTTTAAGACTCTTCTTGACCTGATCTGGCTTGATATTTAATGAAATGGTATGTCTGGTAAACAGGAATACATGTGTCCTGCTGTAGGGGTGAAACCGTAACTGCTCACTTTGATAGCCTCCCTGATGGTTTAAGGGTATTCACATCAAGTGGAACAGCTCCAAGTGAAGAGGCACAACTTGCCCAAGACCTCCTCTAAGCATTGTGCTCAGAGCCTTTGGATTCAAGAGAGCAAAGTTAAGATCTAAGCTCTGCTTGATTTTAGGACAGGAATCGAAAGCAGCGTTGCATTTTTAATGAGTACTCTAATCATCAGGCTGCCAGGCATTTTGAATCCCTTCTGGTGGAGTAGCTCTTCTACTCTACAGAAACGACATAAGTAGTTGTTGAGGCAGGGAGTGGGGATGATCCCTCAGAGGGTACTTTGGACACCCATGCTGACGTTGGCCATCTGCCTTCTGCTGCCTGCCCAGCACAGGTTCATCTGCACTGCGTGAAGCAGCTTCAAGAGGAGACGTTGAGAACCACTCATCCCTGCTCTCATGTCCTAGGAACAAGGACCCTGTTTTGGAAGAAATGAGCCCAGATCTGCTCGCGTGGGGCTGGGGGGACGTGGCCTCCCGTGCCCTGAGCAAGCATGCCAAGCCTGACATCTCCTATGAAGAAAGGCTGGGAGAGTTGGGGTTGTTCAGCCTGGAGAAGAGAAGGCTCCGGGGAGACCTTATTGTGGCCTTTCAGGACTTAAAGGGGGCTTATAAGAAAGACAGCGACAAACTTTTTAGCACGGCCTGTTGTGACAGGACAAGGGGAAATGGTTTTAAACTAAAAGAGGGTAGACACAGACTAGATATAAAGAAGAAATTTTTTACAGTGAGGGTGGTGAAACACTGGCACAGGTTGCCCAGAGAGGTGGTAGATGCCCCATCCCTGGAAACATTCAAGGTCAGGTTGGACAGGGCTCTGAGCAACCTGCTCTAGTTGAAGACGTCCCTGCCCAAGGCAGGGGGGTTGGACTAGATGACCTTTAAAGGTGCCTTCCAATCCCAACTATTCTATGATTCTATGATCTTGGGGAAAGGGGTGGCATCAGTGCTTTGTCCTTCTCTTGTGTGGTTCTGAATTTAGCCCCCCTCTTCCCAATCCCATCTTTTCCCCTAGCACCAAAATATCTGACCTGAAAGTCAGCAAACAACCTGAACCTAATTGGGAGGTTATTAGGTCCATGAAGAACACATGAAAAGGGAAGGAGGAGGTGTGGCTAGTAACTCCTAAAACGCCCTTCCCTCTTCTCTGAGCCTCTGCAGCTCTGCTCATCCCCGGGAAGAGCAGAACCACCAGGACAGTGGTGAAAGCCATGGGTTTTGGGAGAGGCGGAGAGACAGGTCTGCAGCTTTGGTTACGGAGCACTCGGTGGAGTGAGGAATAACTTTGCAGACTGGTCCCATTGCTTTGGCCATGGGGAAACTCTGCCAGCTTAGGTAAGACCACCCTAATCCAGGTGGTAATGAGGGCACCTTCCTCAGGGTGTCCGTCACCTTGGGGCCCCTGCCACCGCAGTACGGCTCACCTGGCTGTCAAGGACCAGGTATGGGCTGGCATGGGGGTGGACTGAGGGCTCCAGGGGCTTCAAGACATCCCTCTGAGCCTGATTTCTAGAGCTTGGTTGATTAGTTTCCATTTCTGTTGAACAATCTGAGAAAAATAGGTACTGGCATGCTTGGTGAACCCTAGGTACTTTTCTCATTGCTTTGTCCCACAAGATGTGAAAATAAGATGTGTTACTCCATTTTACTGTTTTTTATATATATTTTAAAGCTCATTTATGCTGACATATGGAGAATTACTGAAGTTAAAACACCATTTTGAACCACCTAATTTAGCAAACAGCAAAAGGAAATGTTTGATTACTCCTTCAGTTCTTCATTTTTCCTGGCTGAGGCTATATAATGTATTCAGCCCAAATCAACCAGCACTTCTGGTTTCACTCCACATGCATTTTCCTTTGATGAAGTATTTTCCAGGAGGAGTTTACTCAGCTCTCTTCCATTCCCAGTGTTTAAAATGAGAATGAAAATAAAATTTATCATCCTCAGAGGGTGTTGAATGGGAAACTCATGTTATTTAGGATGCACACCAGTGCTTTAGTAAGGGAAACTGTGTGTGTGGATTGAAGATGCTGTAATATATTGTATACAGATTTTATTTTCCTCAAGTGATAGCTGTGTTCGCAGACAAGCTAGGAATTTGCACATGCATGTGCTGGCAACATATTTTCGTGTGTGCCCCAAATGGCTGTTTGTATGAAGGAGACCTGTCTGGGGGTCTGGATATCAGTAGTTGACTCTTAATTTTCCCTTGGGCAGCTGTAGAAGATGAGTTTCTTGTGTTGCTAATATTGAGGCTAAACCTTACCAAGTTGGCTTACGTGTGTTTAAATTTTTATTAGGGTAATTACTGTAGAATAATTGAGAGTCTTGCTCTGGTTTGACCTGTATCAATTAATTTGTTTTTCCCCTCAGTGTAAGAGGATGGTGCTCTCCACCATCTGAGTTTAAAAATACATTTTCCACTCCTTCTGATGTGCTGCTGTGATTTAGATGGAAAGAGAGGCCCTCTCTCTTTATGGATGGTTTAATTGAAATCCACTTACCACGCAAACGCTGCAAATCTCCAGAGACGCAAGCAGCTACTAGCCTCTGTGCAGATTTTATATACGTGGGGTTTTTTTGGGTGTGTTTTTTTGTTGTTGTTGTTGGTTTTTTTGTTTGTTTGTTTGTTTTTTGTTTTTTTTCTGGTGCAAGGTAGAAAACTGTGTGTTAAGCCGTTACCTGTCTCTGGGGTGGGCAGGGCTGGGCAGGGGTTTAGGGCTGGGCAGGGGTTTTGGCCTTGGCAGGGTATCTCTGCACTTCAGGCAGCCAGACCTCCTCTCCTGTCCGAATATTCAGCAGAAATATTCTTGGGTCGCCTTGATTAGCCCTGCTAAAGAATTGATTTGCACTTGTCAGTGCCCACACACAGCTGAAGCAGGTGTAGACAATTTTGGCATCTTCCCTGTTCCTCTCGGTGCAACCTCATTCACTGCAGCCTGTGGCGTGCGAACACCCTGACGTGGGTCCCCGCGGGTCCCCGTCACATCGCCCAGCCCTCGCCGCGGCGGTTTCTGGCGGCAGGGAGAAGCGCAGGAGAGGGTGGTTGTGCATCTGCCCCCCGAGGGGTGCCCGGGGGTCCCCCAGCGCAGGATGCGTTCCGCCAGCCGTGCCGTGGGGTGTGCAGCAGCCCTTTCCCCTCATGCTCTGTAACCCCCCGGCTCCCTTTCTCAGTCCGTGGGGTTTCCCTGCAGGTCAACCACAGGCCCCAGATGCTGCACGTGAATCCAGCTGCTCCTGAAACATTTTGGCTTGCTTAGGGGTAACGAATTACAGAGCGATTTCAGTAACGCCGTGCTGGCTTGCAAGCCCAGGAGCTGGAGTTCTTATTAGCCCTGTTATATATGTGTGTGCTATGTATGTACATCTGCCTTTTGTTCTCCTTTGCGCCTTTTAAAGATGAAAAAGCTCTCTTAAATCACCGCAGTTGTGTGCCAACCTGCTATTCGGGGAAGCGAGGGGAAACGTGTGATGTCGCTGACTTGGCGCGCGGGGTTTGAGGGCATGTCTTGAAAGCCTTTATCCCCCTGGGTTACACATTGCTTTTGCAAGAGAATTTGGAGGGGCTCAGGGCGGTGATGGGATCCGTGTGCAGCTGGGCTGTGTCTGGGGATGGTGCAGCTCTCTTGCGGGTGCAGGCACCAGATGTGCAGCGGGAAGGACAGCATGCCCTGGAGATTAGAGCGGACAAAAGTGAGCTGTACGTTTAAGGGTTTCTCCCAGACAAAGCAGGGAAATGGCAACTGTGGGGCAATCTTCTTAGAAATGCTTGTGGTCTATTAGAAGAGATGGCAATACCAGTCTACCTCTCCTCAGATTGCTTCATGCCTCTTCCTTACCTCCAGTGTCTGATGAATGGGATTTGGGGATCACCTTTCTATGTTTAGGATGTCCCTTCCCCCTAAAAACCCCCTCTGTGGTGGCCAGGAGGGAGCCTCTGCTGAGGGGCAGGCAGGGGAGGGAAGAGGCTTGGCTCCTCGTGGTGAGCAGGTCCCTGCCAAGCCCAGAGCCCTTTTGCTATGTACTGCTTGGAGGTGAAATATGAACAGGCATCAGCTGCTCCTCATTAAATGCCATTACTATCTGGAGCTGGCAGCTTTGGAGCAAAGGAAACTGCTCAAACCTGGGTAATATAATTTATAAGGGGCATTGGCACTTATAGCCTGGAGGGGGGAGACCGGCGCATGGCTCCTGATGGAAATGCCAGGCACGGGCCACGGAGGTAACCTCAGTCAGTGTAAGACCCTCTGCACTGCTCCTCTTTGTCTGCTGAGTAAAACGGCTAGCATCGCTCTTCTGCCGTGTAAATTATTGCTATTTTGTACTACTGATGTTATGTTAGTGATGGCAGGCAGCCTCTGTGAGATGCATTTCAGACTTTGCAAGTCTGTTGCCCGAGTCTGGGCGAGGTGTCCTGCTTGGCTTGCCGAGGAAGAGGAGCTGCTTTCCACGATGCTTCACCTCAGCCGTGCTGGGTGCTCCTCTTCTCGGTGAGTGGCCTTCAGGGGATGTCTGTAGAGGGAGCCTAAAGCATTAGCTTGCATGTTATCAGCTTTGAGGATCTTTTAAGGCTGGCTGAAATGAATCCTGTGTACAGGGAGTGACAGTCCCTGCCCCGAGGAGCCCCGGTGCAGAGCGATGTGTCTGAGCTCGGGTTGTTTCTCGTGCCAGGGGTGCCCTGCGTTGGCTGCCCAGCACCATCAGCCTGCTCTGCACCACCTCCTTGCTGGGATGCTCCTCCAGGCCTGAAAGGAAGCAGCTTTGCAATTCAGTAGCCCACATTTACCAGGTCACCAGCTCCTGGGATGGTTTGTTGTGTCCCTCTGCCACATGCCACCGTTTCATTGAGCACTACACGCTATGGGCAGGGACATTTTTGTGCTCTTACAGCCTTTGTACGTCTGGGGCTTTTAACATCTCTGGTAGCACAAATGTTGTTGTCTTTCTGGATCCATCCTAGAGGGTAAAGGAGATCGCTTGGGGCCAGGGTGGGTCATTGCAGAGCTGGTCTCTCCAATTCATCAGACTTGCTGGAGTAGGAGAGCCCTGTGGGGAGGGGGTGGCCCCGGCCCTGGGACATGGGAGCTAGGACAGGTTGCAGATGCTGGCCTGGCCTGGTAGATGTCAATACATGTTGCCCAGCTCTGCTACACAGCTGTCTTCTGCTGACTTCAGGATATTTGGAGGTTTATACTGTATTTAGTTACTAATTTTTTATTGTCAGTGGTAGTCACCAGCTAGACTCTGGTTATAAGGGACCAATCTCACTAATAAATAGATGTTAGGGTCAGCTTATTTATTCCAGCCTGAGAGCATATGATGTCAGAGTGCTGTAGAAATTGCAGTTTATGATTTCAGAGTTAAAAGACAGATCAGAGATACCTGATGTGGAGCGAGCTGGAAATAGGTGGGTGTGTGGAAAGGAAGGGTTATAGTTACATGGACAGTGATTGTAGATGTGGAGTGTAGGCAGGCTGCTGATGCCGGTGTGCGTGTGTTTTCGGATGACTGTTTTCAGAGGGGTTGGGGGCAATGTGGGACATACCGTCGGGCTGGAGGTGTGCGGTGCATGTGTGTGCATAGTCTGAAGGCAGTGGGGAAGCTGTGAAAAACTTGAGTGCTGGTACTGGTGCATGGGAAAGGCGTGCTTATAAGTTGAGGGGATGAGGCAGCAGGTTGTCCCACATTGGAGGGGTAAAAGGTTTCAGGTCAGCCAAAGAGAAACCCTTTGGACAGGTCTCTTGGTCCGTGTGCTGCCGGCAGTCCTTGCACTCCCTGGGCACGCGGCTCTCCTGCCCGACGGGAGCGTGTAGCCAGCAGGTTTGGTGCCTCAGCCCCTTCCTCCTCCGAGGCTCCCCGGGAGCAGCACAACCTTGCAGACGTGGCTGATCTTCAATGATTTCTTTTTGGCAGGGGGAAAAGAGAAGGACAGGGTAAAGCTCTAATTATAAACCTGCCTTGCCAGATATTTCATGCTCCTAATTGCTGACACAGGCTAGTCTGGAATGTTTTTCTCCCTCCTTTCCTGCTTAAATAAATAAGTAAAAGCAGGTTAAAGGATGCTCATGTTTCAGAGCAAGCTGTGTGACAGATGAGAGGGGAGATTTCCACAAGTGCTTTGGCCTGATCTTTTCATAGCTGCACTGAAAGCCGCGGGGTGAGGGTGGTAGGGATTTATTGACTGGCAAGGGTGGCACGAGGCAGCTTGAATTTTGAAGGTGCAATTTGACTTCATCTTCCCAGCCCAGGGAGGAGATGAAAGGCTACAGATGAGTCAATTATCTGGGCTGCAGGCGAACACAGGCTGAGCTGCGGAGGAGGATTTGCTGACCTTGCACCCTACCGAGAGGCTGGATATTGCGACAGAAGATGATCTGTCATTGAGGTGGGGAGCAGGAAAAGTGCTGCTGCGGCTCAACCTGGCTGAAGGGGAGCGTCTTGCAGGGCCGGCGGTGGGAGAGGAGAGCCTGTCCCAGGAGAGATGGTGCAGCGAGTGGTTGCCACTTGTTTGCTCTTCCAAAATTGCTTGTTGTGTGGTTGTGGTGGAGATACTGAAACCAGCTGTGCTGCAGGGAGGCACTGACTCCCTTGTGGCTTTTGCCTGGGTATCGAGCTGGGGGATGAGGATTCTCATAGAAGTAATTTAATATATGCATTTTTAACCTGATGAAGTCTCATCAGCTCCGTAGCCCTGGGCCTTTCAAGTGTTTGGCTCTGGCTCTGGTGTTAGAGCTCGATGAGATTGTGCCTGCGAGACGGCAGTGCCAGCGGGGAGGCTGGAGCTGGCAGGGTCACGCTGCCCCATGCACAGCTCCAGGTGAGCCCGGGGGCTCTGCGTTGCCCAAACCAGAAGCAGATAAATTCTGCTGTTCTGTAATTCCTGTCCTACCGCCAGTGCCCCCCTGGAAATGATGAGTGGGACAGATCTCTCAGATAAATGAAGGATTAGAGAGATATTTCTGTGAGCACATGGGGCTCTCTAAACCACTGCATTTGAAGGCAGAGGGGAGCAGTGACGGCAGGTGGAAGGAACATCGCGTTGGATTGCACAACTGAGTTTATCTGCCTTTACTTCTTCCCCTCTGCTTCATCCAGATTCATCCAGCTGCACCCAGCAACTACCTGGGGAGAGTTGTTTACAAACTGGAAGTTTTAAACTTAATAAAGCACTGCCTCCAGCCAAATCCCCTCTCCCAGTTGCCCCATCTCTATGCGTAGCTGGTGGCAGGCTCCTTCCCAGGCAGTTTCTAGAATGAGCTGGCTGGGTTTTGGGAAGCACATCCTGCAAAGCCGTAAAACGCCGTTGCTGGAGTCGTGCGCTGTCAGGAGATGCTGCTGGAAGGGCAGGTGTGGGATGCGGCAGGCACTTGCTTCCTGCTGCGTCCTCCCGCGATGCAATCATCCTCTGTCCCTCTGCCCTGCCCTGGTGACGCCGCTTGAAACCTGCAGCTTTCACGCAATCGTTCATCAGGGAGCAGAAACGTCCCCCAAACATCCCCTCGCTGCCTCAGGTGTCCTCAGGAGGGTCATTGGTGCACAGGGAGGATGTTATAAGCCATTTGGGATGGGCGCTAGGTCATTGAAGGAGCAGGGGGTTTGGTGCCAAGCACAGAAAAGCTCTGATGCTGTGTGAGGACTCTGCGTACCACTGTGAGGATGCACGGACACAGCAGTCTGAGGTGCTGAGATGTGTAACAGTACAAGGGAAAAATTAAACCCTGTGTTGCTGGGTAGGTCATGAGTGCTGTTGAGTGGGAAGAGACAGGGAAAGATCATCTGCTGGTGCCCAGCAGACCACTGGTGGAGGTGTAGCCAATGTCCGTGCTGGTGGTTCTGTGGTGTCTGGAGATGTTGGGTGCTGGATGGTTTCTTAGGGCTGGGACCAAAGTCCTGGGACAGTTTAGGTCCATCTTAAAATGGAAAGCACTGGAGGTGGAGAGCAGTGGCCCACAAACACCAAACTTTCATTCCCAGGAAAATTAGTGCAAATTCTGATGTTGAGGAAACTTAGCTGAAACGTGTTTTCACTTTTGGCTTTTTAGGATACCTTTCCAAATCATTAGAGCATCGTTTACCATTAAGGGAAAAAACATCCTCTTCTGCAATGGCATGAGACAAACAGCACAAGCTGCTGTGCTGGGTGGGAACTGATCCTTCTGGGAGGTTTTGCAAAGTACTGTCCTACCTCTTAATTTGGAAAGATAGAAGAAACTCTATACTAAGGACATCATATGGTCAGTTATGCATTGGTAAAAGACAGTAATTTCTCAAAATGTTCCCAAAAAGATTATAATTAGTACAATTAAGTGTCTCAAATGGTAATTTTATTCTACTCAGTAATAGTACAAAGTACAAAAATACCCTCTGTGAAACAATGCACCCAACATATGTAAGCCAACAACTTCGTGTTGTGGTCTGTACAATGTGTGCTTGTTTAAAATTATATTTAGCTCATTCAATTCTGGATAATTTATTGTCTGCTGGAGAAGAGCCCTTGTGTTCCTTCCGTGCTTAGGAACACGATTGAGGGTGGCTCACGGGCCAAAAGCAGCTTTGGTCCAAATTCATGCAGAGAGACCATTTGGGTGGCGTTGAAGATGAGTGAGGGCTGGGGGGACCCATGGTCTTGCACTGAAGTCCTTCTCCCGCTCTGTGCCTCAGTTTCCCTTTTAATTTGTAACCTGCCATCTACAGCCAGCAACATGGTGAGCTGGTTTGGTGATGAGGGGATGGCACTCTCCTTATTGCATTAACTCAGTGGGCTCAAAAAGTTAAAATATATTTTTATTTTGACATCCCCTTAGTCCTCCTGATGGTTCAGAAACAGTCTGAAAAAGTGGGATCCATGGGGCAGGTGCCTTGAAGCAAATGTATATTTGAGACCATACTGCTGTGATTTGGGGTGCTCATGTCTATAGGTGAAAGCTTGAGGGTGCCTCTGGGACCAGCTCTGCGGTGGGGCACAGGCATCGTCAGCAGCCAGGAGCTCCGACTTGCTCCCAGCTTGGGGCTCCTCCGCTCCTTTCTCCTTCTCTGCAGCCTTATCTTCTGGTTCTCACACGCTGAACAGACAATTAGCTTCTACATTTCCCAGCGATTTTTGTGGCGGCTGGCTCCATCGCTGCAAACATTAGCTGGAAACTTCATTTCAGAAAGAAAGCACAAAGTCGGATGGAAGAGGAGATAATTACCTTTCTAATATAATTATGGCTGGGCTGGTGAGCCTTTTATCTCAATCCGTGTACTTCTGGTGGTAATACAATAACAGGCAAGGATTAAAATTTACTAGGTTATCACTCGCCTATGGCAGCCAGAGCTGTTTTCTCCCCACAGTGGGGAAGAGTTTGTTAGAGGAGATTTCAGGTTAAACCTTTGGGGAAAAGCATGATTTTGAAAGAGGAAGGAGCAGTGGGAGACACCCTCCGAGCTGTTTAAGCGGCTTGGAGGGAGATGCACCATCCTGTGGGTGAGCTTGTGTTTGGGGATGGTCCCGTCCACAGCCGAGGTGCCACGGTCTGATGTGAATTGGGATCTGGAGCACCCAGACGGTCCGATCTGATTGATGTGTGCTGTAAGCCGTTTCCCCGCTGAGGCTGTTGTGTGTCCCTGCCTGTCGGCGCAGCTCTTTGAGCGGTCCCTTCTGCCACCGCCGGAGCTGCCGGGACGGGAACGGCAGGTCCCCGCTCGGCTGGGGAGAGGAGCCTGGGGAGGGGGTGAGACCCCGTGTTAGAGCAGCAAAGCAGAAGGCAGGGCTTCCTCCTCAGCCAGGTGACAGCACCCGCTTTAGTGTTTGGGAAACAGCCTGGGGTTATGGGTCTGGGTCTTAGCCTGTCTTTGTGGTGCTGTGTAAGGCACAGGGCTTCACTGCATCTTCATTTCCCGGCTGGTGAGACCAGGGGAGTCTGTTTTCTGTCCTGCGGGAAGAACTAACCGCCCTCTCCCCGTTAGCAGCACAGAAGTACTTTTCCATCACCATCTTCCTCAGGCTTTTGAAAGACAAAACTGTATTCCCGGGACCTCCCTGGGGCACTGTGCTCTCCTCCCCACCCTGGTGCCATCTGCTATGGGGTGCGTGGCAGAGACTGGTGTCAACCTCCTGCTTCCCACCCTCTGCCCCTTGGCTGATCCCTTAGAAAAGGCTGATCTATAGAAGACAGCTCCTCAGTCCTATCCCCCCAGAAAAGCTCCGTTGCTGTTTTACTCTGAGCACCAGTGGTGCTCTTGCCCTCCGTTCCCTTCACCCTGCTCTCCCTGGTTGAGCACAGGGAAGGGAAGAGTGGGTCTGGACAGCTGATCGAATTATAAAGCACTGAAAAGGTCAGAGTGGTACCGTTTGCTGTTATCTTTCACAGAACATAAGAGGCATTAAAATTCTGCTGTCTCATTCGTGTAATAAGGGAGAAAATTGTAACAAGAGAGGAAAATGAAAAGGGGAAAAAAGTCTTCCCTCCTGCAATCGGGTCAGGGAAATGGAAACAGTGCAAGTTTAACTCTTGTACTTAGCTGTGACTTCCAGGGGCTGGACGTAGCTGTGTGTGCAGGTCCAGCCTCTCATTTCTGTGTAGAGGAGTTAAAATCTTGCTCCAGGGACAGTCACTAGTGTAATGAATTTGGTGGCCTCAGCTTTCTTGTTTCGAGTTCATCACCTTGGTCTTTGGCAGAGCTTGAGCTCAGAATCCGGGAGGTGTTGGGGATGGGGAAAGATCAATCCTGGCAGGTCAGTTTGACGTGATTTAAGCTGGAATAACACAATGTGAGGATGAGCTGCTGGCTCGGGCAGAGGTGCTGAGGACTGGGACAGCAGTGGCCAGGATACATGTGCATCAGTGTTGCTTCTAAAAGGGGCGATAAGATTGTGTGAAGCACGGTGGGACTGTGCTGACGTTCATTAACTGGGTGACCCGCTGCCATGAAACAACTGCGATGGAAGGGGTCACCAAACCATGTTTGACCTGGGCTTTACAAGAGCTGCAGAAGGTGTGATCAACTTTTATGTCTTTACCTCCACACTCAAATCACAGTGAAAAAGTTATCACCAGCAGCAGGCAGATCTACCCAAGCAGAGCCCTGGTCTCCTTTCTAAAGCAAGATGCATAAATGGAAAGGGTATAGCTGTGTCCCTCAGAGTTGCCTGCTGATTTAACCCAAGCATCTCCATTGCTGATTTTGGGACTTTCCAAGCTAAAATGCTCCATTCTTTTAAAGAAGAGCAGGGCCTGAGATAAATGCCAAATCCTGACTCTACCCGAGCCTGTAAATTTTGTCATCTGCAAAACGCAGATGTAAACTTTATCGCTCCAGCTCCATCCTGTGCTCTTGGTAAAGCCAAGCAATTGAAGTTGCTTGGCATCCTTCAGCCTCCCTCTCTGCTCCCCTGCTTTTTCCCCCCCTCCCACAAGCTGATTTGACCTCATTTGCTGGAAACTTTGCTGGAGATCTTTGTCCTGCATGGCCCCAAGACCTGTCCTCCAGAAGGAGGAGGCATCTTACCAAGCTTGTTCCTTCTGAAGTGGTTCTTGCTTGCCCCCAGCGTTCCATTCACTACCCACCTCCTCCTTGATCCGATTGTGCAAAACCCACTTTGAACCTTTGCTCTTTGTCAGCAACCTGTGTTTGTGTTTGAGCTTTCCTGCCCTCACCCTCATACCATGTCAGGCTACTGGGGAATCTGATAACAAAAGACAAGAGCCAACATAAATCCATTGCTTTTCCACAAGTTGCAAGGAACTGAAGGAGTTTCCTTGCTCACCGAGAATGTGGTCTACTGAAGATTGCCGTGACAAGCAGGAAGCTGGTGTAAATATCAAAGTGTAATCAGCCATCAGCAGCTGAAGAGGTGAGCGGGTTTCCCTGAGCCCTCAGAAATGGAGCTGGGAACGGTGGCTGTGCAAAAAAGCACTTGTGGCTTGTGGGGGGACCTGCTGTGCCCAGCTCCCCTGGGGCCCACCTGGCTCTGAAGACACGTGGGGGAGATGCAGCCAAACAACTGCCTCCGTCTCAAATGCTCAGACCCCACACCGTATCCCGATGGGCAGGAGGTATGAACTGACTGGGGTGAGAGCAGCCTCCCTCCAGGTTTGAAGGATGGCTGCCCAGAAATGCAGGTTTTTCCCCAATGAGAAAGAGTGGAGGAGAAGTCCTTGTTCCAAAAGTTTTTGTTTCAAAAGGTAGAGTTTCCCCTGAGAGGTTTCAACCTGATTTTAAGTGAAAATGCCTGCTTTCAGCCAGCTTTACAATATCATTGCAGTTAAAAACAACCAAAATAAAATAAAATCTGAAGTCATATTTGAAGTCAAAATGAAACCAAAATGTTTTGTTATTTCCCACTGGAAAACTGAAATTGATGTTTCCCTGAAAACAAACATTTTTGGTGGAAAAAAGGCATTCTTCAGCACAAAAACCTTCTTTGCTGAGTGCTTTTTCTAAGAACTAGCAATACTTCTTGATTTGCTTGAGTTATTGCCACTAAGATGCCACCTATTTGCATTTTCCTGGGGCTGCTCTTAATGTAGGAGTTACACAATGCAGTGTTTTGTGCTTTCTTCTGCTGTTTCTCTTAATTTGAGGTAGTGCTTAGGGCCCTGAAACATGACGGTAATGCCATTGTGCCAGGTGCCGGAGTGCTGCAGAGCACTGGGCAGTATCTGGCCTGAGCTATGGGCCAGTCCAGTGAAGCTGGGGAAAGCAGAATCGGAGCAGGAAGAAAGCAGAGCAAGTTGCTGAAGACCCCAAAACAACCTGGAGCACTGATGGAAGAAGGACTTAAATTTTTTGAGGTGCTTCTCCCTGCTGGTGTCTCCCCAGACCCCAGTGCCATGGGGGCATTTCATCCCCAGCCCTCTATCAGCGTCCCACTACCCCGCCTTGGGGTTTGATGCAGGAATTACCAAACGAAGTCGTTACCTCCGTGCTGCGGGAAGATGGACTGGGTGGTGGGGAAGGGGACAAAGTGGGAGCGCAGATCCCCCCCCAGTGCCACCTCACAGCAGCAGCCCACGCCTGGAGCTGCCACGTACACATCTGGAGCTGCCTCCTCCCGCCGTTTCCAGGGCTACCGGAGGAAGGAATCGCTCACGATACCCAACCGGAGGGAAGGCGATGACTAAGCAAATGTCAGAAACGCTTACTCTGGAAACCACGCTGCACCTTCCCTGGTCGGAGCTTAAAGCTGTCTAGACCATGGTCTGCTCCGTGCAAACTCTCAATTAATGTAATGCTGATAGACTGGAAAAGTGCTCAGAGTTCCTTCCCTGCCTCGGCGCTGGCGGGTGCAGCCCCAGAGCTGCCCTTCTGGGGCTTTTTTTCTGCTTGGAGAGCAGCGAGTCAGGTGATTTAATGGAGAGGGGTGTCACGACCACGAGAGGAACTGAATGGGCAGAGACTAGAGCTGGGTACTATGAGCCCCCTGAGATTTAAACCCAGTCAAATGTGAAGCATCTCCTTCCTAAAAATCACAGCTCAAGCAAAAGAGGTATATTATAAAGAGAAAACAGCAGCATGGAGTGAAACAGTGACTTGTCTTGCTCATTTGATGATTAAACTCAAGTCAGATCTTAAAGCTACTCTTGCTACTCCTTGGTGAACCTGACTCATGCATTTTGGACACCAGAAATTGCCAGCGCTGCTTTTAGTTTCTTTTTCTCTGCTTGTGATTTCCTCCCTTGCCTGTAGAGGTAAGCCTGAGGTGATTTAGCTCTTAACGAAACACTTAACTCTCGTGCCGAAAAGCTAGGAGGGATTTCTGGACCATTTCACAGCAATGGGCTGCATCAACAAAAAAACATCTGATGCTGTTGGCCTACATCCCAAATTCCTCGGTGCTATATTCTCGTGTGCTGCCTTGTCAGAAAGCTGCTGCGGACCACAGGATACTTCTTACCTCTCCTGCGGCTGTCTAAGAAATTCCCCACAGATCTCTCTCTCCTGTCCCTTAATTCAGGTCAGTCTTCATATCACGGGGAAAACTTGCTGCAGCAAACCAGCGGCGCCAATGAACATACAGCCTTCTCTGCTGGATGCTGCTGTCTGCTTGTATTTCAGATGGCTGCAGCAGGCGGGCAAACTTGCCTGCCGGGTCAGCGGAGTGAAATGAAGCTCCGAAACCCGTGATTGATGCAAGTGCAGCCTCCCCGGAAAACTGCAAATTCCGTCTCCCCTCTGCCGGCTTGTAACTGCCTGACGGGCCCGAAGGGACTCCTCTAGAAATTTGGGAAACAGAAACATTTGCTGCTGTGCTGGGACCTGGAATGTCAGGTTTCAGCCCAGAGCATGTATTTTTTAATGGCTGGATTATACAGCCCAGAAATGTTGAGCTTATGATGAAAATGCTGCCAGACTTTTATCTGCAGCAATTCCAGCGTTCTTAACAGCTCAGTGGAGAGCGAAAGCCCCCGTTGTCTGAACTGCCAATTAATTTAAGCACGTTCCCCTATCCTGTTATAAAGATGTCACTTCCCTGCACCAGTGACATTGCTCTGGCCTCTGAGGTCCCGCAAGCTCCGCTCAGTGGGACCTGGCCGCGCTGCCCCCCTCGTATTGCTGACCAGGAGGCATCTGTGCCCTCATGTTGGTTTTGGGAAGGGGATTATCATGCTGTGGTGGGTGAAAAGGAATGGGCAAAGTGGGGAAAGAGTGGGCAACTGCAGCGTGGGGTGGAGGAGGAGGAAAGCAGGACTGGCAAACCAATGCTCAGAGGGAGCGTGACCATGGGCATCTTTTGTATTGGTGTTGAGGTGACCCTTGAAGTCATTATATGTTGCCTCCTGAGCATGCAGAAGGTATGCTGTGTTCTCTGCACATCGTGACTGCAGGCCAATATGTACCTGGGTGCATCTAGTTAATTAGATTTCATAGGCAACAAGTTGTTGTTTCTCCAATTCTTTTTATCCAAGGACCTTGGTGTTCTTTGATTCCTGTGCAAAGTAGCTGAGCACTGTTGCTTTCTTCCAGGCACTTAGTCATGTCCTACAGAGGGTAAATTCAGTCAAACATCCTCCTCTTGCTGCACATCTGCCAGCCTGATGCTGCGTGGTCCTGTACGCTGCAGCTGGATCCCTATTTCCCCAGCTTTGCCAGTGAGGAGCTGGTGTGAAAGCTCCATTTGACTCAAACAGGGCAAGAACAAGGTTAAAAAAACCCCACAAAACAAAACTTGTTTGAGCTGCTGAATTGGTATGGGCTCAATTTGATGATTGATGGGGGATGATCAGGTGAGTAACTCCCCAGCAAATTTGTGTGATGGTAACTTGCATGCCGTGGTTCTAGCAGCTGAGTGCAGCCAGAAGAGACTTTCTAATTAAGCCTTAAAGTTTCTGGGATGGTCATCCTCAGCAGGGTTTGTGCACAGGCGGAGCACTGGTGTTGTGTGGTCACTGCTGAAACGTATTGTGTCGTGGTTGCACCATGCTGGGCAGCAACAGCTCTTCGAGGCTGCTGTGCTGCAAACAGCGCTCGCCTGGGACTGCTCTGAACCTTGTCAGCTGCAGAACTTGAGCTTTATCTATACAAAATAGGGAAAAGGGGGGGTTTATCTGTCACATTCATGAAATACTCTTCCGCAAGTACCAAGCATAGGAGCTGATATGGCTAAATTATCCTAAAAAACAGAAGGGGGGAAATTACAATTTCTGTTTTCAGTATGGAAGGAATAAATTCTGACTTTCTCATGTCCACAGCCCAGCTTGCAACAGGTTTAAAGCACGGTACAGATGGCTATGCAATTATTGCCAACATCTACTCATTATATTAGATAAGGCCCTGGGTTTATTTAGCAGAAGCAGATGGAGGGAATACACAATATTTTAGATGTCTTGGCAAACTGTGTTTTCCTTAGAACAACATTACATGTTTGCTGTGATAGTTCTGGCCAAAAAAAAAAAAATTATAAGAAAGAGGGAGAATGATATCTTTTGGGAGTGACAATGAGGTGTGCATTAAAGAAGGGATATTATACTGCAAGTCTTATATCTGATGCCTTATATTAATCCCTGTGACAAGAGAAGAGTTTCAGCTTTTATTTGAAAGTGTGTATTTTTTGTGGCTCATAGACTAAAGCTTGAAAACATGACCCCAGCTGCCTACAAAAGCTGAGGAACCACAAGACAAATAGAGAGCCCTAATATTTATTTATTTATTTATTTTAAATGGTCTCATGACTTTTAATCCAGCCTTGTTGATTTTGGAGCTGCCTACTTGTGTGACCACTGGCAATACTGCATCTCTGATCAAGGGGCACCTGCTGCAGGTGGAAAAATGCTTGGGTTTTGAGTCCTTTGAGGCAGGAACATATGCATCTCTGTTTTCTCAGACCATTCATAGGCAAAACATCCCTCAGAGACCACTGACCTCGGTGATGAAGGGTCCCATGACTGTCTGTGACATGGCTAGGAACCAGCTCCCTGGCCAGCCTCTCTCCAAAGGGAAGAAACCCAGCAATGTGCCCGCCTGTAGAGGTACTGGACAAAGCTTTCCAGTCTTTGTCCTCCTCCAGAAATTGGGCTGTCGGAGAAATTTCCTGCAGGCACATTTGCCAAAGATGGATGGGGTGCAATTTTCTTGTCTTGTTGAACTCAACTCCAACATCATCTAGCTGGATTGGAGCTGTTGTTGGGAAGGCACAGGGTGGCAGGCGCAGGTGAGGGAGTCAGCACTGCCCCTAAGGGTGTAACGAGGTGGTGTAATGTGGTAGTTGCTTGGAGCCCATGTCCCTGAGTAGCAGTCAGAGCCATTCAACATGCACCTGGGGAATAACAACAAATCCAGTTTCTGCCCCAGCCTCTCTGGAGTTCAGTATTGGCTCTCATCCACGTCGTAAGTAGTTAGCTGTGAACTAAATGCTCAATGCATCATCTGCTTGTGATGGTCTTAAACTGGAAGTCATGAGCACGGTGCGAAAACCAGATCATTAAATTAGCTAGCCCCAAGCACGCAGTTTAAAGGACGCTGCGTTTCCTTGGCAGAAGACCTTCCCAGCTGATAGAGCGGGCAGAGGAGTGAGGGTCTTCCCCTGCACGGAGCGACTGTGGCTGTTCCCTCTGGTCACTGTAAGAAAGTACCAAGGGAGTGGTGGGTGCTTGTACATCCACCAGCCACATTTGATGCTTCTTTGGTATATTGGGTTATACCACCTGGATGGTATTCCTCCACAGTACGCAAGTGGCAGCATGACCCGAGTGTCACTCCTTGGACGTAGCATGACTGCCCACGTGCTTGGGCTGGGCGGATGAACACAGTGAGAGTGCAGGCAGGAGGAGAGGTGCAATGGCATGGCGATGGCAGCAGGAACCCGTTGTTTGTCATTATTTTGCTATACTGCGGCAAAAAAGGAACAGGAACACTTGAATTTCTGGTAAAGCTCTCTAGCTAGGATGATTTGGTTCAGTTAGTGGGTGTTTTTGGGTCTCTAATTGGTCAAGTGTACAAATATAGCCGGGTGTGGATGTTGCTGATGATCCATTTTTTCCAGTTCTCATCCATTTGGCTGTGCCAGTGAGACTTAGTTGGCTGAGTGCTGGAGAGTGAACACAAAAAGTGTGTGAATGTGGCAGCATGGATTAACTAACTCTCCACTTTCTACTTTCCCATTTATTATATGAATGTTCTTGGCTATCGTATTGCACGATGTGTTTATCTTTGCTCATTATCTGCCCATCTCTAGATTGTTACAGCATTCAGTGCTGCAGGGGCAAGGTGGAGTGGATGGACTCAGAGGAAGGCCATCCCTCCAAGCACTCCCTCTAGAAGCTAGTGCATGGTTCAGCTGGTGGCTTGGTGGGAAAGAAAAGCCTGCAGTGCAGAAGACAGTAACCTAACAAGAGGTCTCTTTTCCACCCTGACCGATGTGCCCAGCATTGACAGATATTTTTTCTTCTCCCTTGCGCCGCTGCTGCTCCCCGTCCCTCTCCTGCCAGCTCCAGCAGCACCAGTTCAGCACCTCAGGAGCGAAGGCTGAGCTCTTATTCTGAACCATTTTGTTTTGTTTTGCTCTTTAAACACTAGTGTAATTTGATAGTGATGACATTTTCTGCTCAACTCATGAACAACTACTTCTGCGGACTGGCCAAATGCAGAAGGTGATGTGGTTCTGGCTCCAAATAACACTGACTTCGTCACCGCTCCCAGGGCAGCCTGGCAAGGAGGCTCTCATTTCGTGGGTACGATAAGGCAGGAGGGTTGAGCTGTGCTTTTAGTGATTCAGACCTCTTACCTCCCGCAGCGTCTGTGCTGCCCTGCTAGCCCACCTGGCAGAAAAATACATCCCCCATCCACCTACCAGCTGTCCTGTGCCCTTTGCCCAATTTTGAACTGCCAGCTTAGTAGAGAGCAGAGTCACGCTCCTCCAGACCTTCTGGCACAGCAATGAAACGTAGTGTCTAGTTTGGGTGACATTTTTCATGCACACGGGGTTTGGGGTTTTGCACTTTTCAGGAAAATGGCAGCTTTAAATCAAGTAAAAAATATTTGCAGGCTTGACATGAATTGCTTTCACTAAAAGGAAACCACATTAAAAGTCAGAATACTTCATTTTAGAACTTGACAAATGAAACAATCCCAAATGATATTTTGTTGCGCTCTCTTTCCCTCCCCCCAAAGTAAAAATACTTGAAACATTCTGCTGACTCTGAAATTCCCCTCTCCTCTTTAAGAATCTTGTTTGCTACTGAGCTAAAACCCTCCATAGCTTGCCCACACACAAGAGACCATGGGGTGGGGTGCGTGACACCAGAGGTCTCCAGGAAAGTGTTTTGGGCTCCCAGCTCCTGCTCTCCGCATCCTCTGATGCCAGGAACAAAATTCTGGGATGCCCATTTCCAAAGACAGAAAGCAGCCGTCTCTCCTTTGTAATGTTAATGTAGTGAGACTGAAGGTATGACCTACTTTCCAGCCACAATGAAGTGCAGGATGGTTTTAACTCCTCTGTGCTCAGTTTCCCCAGCGTGAGCTGGGACACGTTTTGGACGTGTGCATTTTCCTGCCAGCTGCCATTGCTTGTTGGGCATGAGCCTCCTTTTCTACTCTGTGCTCTGGTATGTTCATGTCTCTCCCGTTTAGAAGCAACAAGGACTTATTTGAGCAATTGCCTCATAACCAGAATATCTTCCTTCACCCTGGGCAGAAGCCAGGCCCTCAGCTCTCTGCACTCGGCAAAACCTCATTCGTTTTGTCTGCGTGTCGCACACTGCTTGGTTGCGTGTGCCTCGCTGTAGTGGAGGAGTGTCTGTCTACAGATGCTCCTCTCCTGTCTTTTCCCTGGAGCCTAGCTCAGGAATTAGTCAGGAAAGTAGGTTGCAGGTGGTTTTGGGGAGGGATTCTGCGCTCATTTTGCTGTGTCTCCTCCCAGGACTCTGGAGCATTTCTGCCATGCAAAGAGGAGAAGAGAGTTTACGTTCATATCTGGGCAGCTCTGTATGCTGATGGCTGGTGGCAAATTTAATGCTGGCTACAAAAAGCTCAGAAATGCACCCGTTTGGTGTGAGACCAAGGAATGAATTGGCTGTTTTCTGCCTCTGAAGCAGAGCAACCCCATAATGTTGAATATTGTTATTTCCTCAGTGTGTTTTATTTTGCCCTCTGTTCCCTTCATATGTTATATCTAAAGAGAAGTTTATCCTTCACCATAGCGAGGCTGTTTTGATGGATACAGTCAGTTTTGGCACAAACATGTTTATCTGAGCAAGGGGATCATCCCGAGTTGCTCTGAATAGGCTGGTGTTAAGGAAAGGGTTGGAACCTGGTTCATTGTGTCGTAGATGTGCTTTGAAGGAAAGGAGCAGGCTTAGATGCAATATGCAGGTATCTACTCGGATACTTAGACTTGGTGTTGGTCACCCAAAGGAGAGGCAGAGAGCTGACAAGCTGGATCCTTTCACGTGGGAGGGATTATGGACAGCTGGTGGGGAAGTCACCAACGTGGAGTGATGGAGCCAACAGATGAACCTGGTAATGCCATAAATTAAACGGTGCAATTAGCATGCCAGATCTACTTATCAGCTCAGACCTGGTGTCGACTCTGAGTCTTTGGTAGCCAAGATAAAGCTCACATACCATGAAATCAAACTGAGTGAAAAGGGGCATCTTTCCAACTGCTCCAGTCACTGCTTGCACGCGGGTTTGGGCTGCGGCTGGGAGCGCAGGGGAGCAGCGGGGCTGGCAGCCACGTCGCTGCGCTCCAAAGGCAAGCCAGGCTGGCTGCGCTGAACAAAACGGCTGCCTGCATCCGAGGGGCTGGCTCACGGGCACCCCTTGGCTGGTTGCCTCCACTGACCCGGGCAAGGAAATCAGCCAGACCATGTCACCAGCGTAAGACTGAGCAATGCCTTCGGTGTGCACTCTGGAGTTAAGAAGGTGAAAAATACTCATCTTGATTTGCACTACAGCTGAGGTGCCTCTCAGCAAGCAGACACCTACTGCTTACACTCCCCGCATCCTTTTGCAGCTTTTACTGTGTGCAACTGGTGTGGTTTCTCCCTGTAAGTCTTGCTCATTGGCTTCATTTTCCGCCAAGACTTCGTTATCTGTTGCTGGTTGGTACATATGAGAAAACAGGGGCAAGTGATGCCTTGTTGCCACAAGCTGCCAGAGATCATGGTGCCTCCTTCTCCATGGTGCTGCCTGTTTGCTATTGATGCTCTGGTAATCCTTGGAGGTCAGTGCCACAGGGACCTAATATTTCTTTTTGCAATGCCTCCAATAATACTCTATTTCTTGTTCCCCCTCCCTAATCCATCATGACTTGCTGCTTTCCTCCTGCAGCCTGAGTGACTCCATTGAAGCTCACCTTGCGCAGGGGGAGCTTGCACCCTCCTCCACCCAGGAGTGTGGGGTACAGCCCTCGCAGACCTTCGGGTGGGCAGCAGCTTCCCTGATGGGAAGCCCTGTCTTGGCGGCCACCTCCACTCGTCCCAGGCTCTCCTGGCTAGGTAGATGGTTCCTGGCCGTTGTGCAGGGCAGGCACTGGAGAAGTTGGTGTTTCCAAATAAACATTTAAAGAATGTTTATTGAATTAAAGAATGCTTATCTGAATTAAAGACCATTAATTCAAAGGCTGGGATGGACATGGCGAGGCCAGCGGCTGTCCTGCGCGGGTTGGTGCGCTGCTGGTATTCCTGATCCTGGAAAACCTTGCCAGCTCCAGCATGCTGCTTGCTGGTATGGGGTTAAAAAGCTTCAGTCATTCAGAAAAGCAGCAGGCAGAGCAGCCTCCCATGGCTAATGGTTTCAGGGGAAAAAAAAGAAATGGAGAATATATATTTTTGTAAATTTTTAATGCTCTGTATATGCTTTTGAAGGGAAAACACTAGTTAAAAAGCCCAACTACTTAAGATGAATTTTATGGGCCTTTTTTGAGGGAAACGATTTTTTTCCATAGAATCTCTCGTGTCAAAAGAATTATTTCTTTCCACTTAATTTTTACTGTAAAATTCCTAAGTGTTCCTACAATGGCGTGGGACCGAAAGGACCTTGCAGGTCCTCCCCTGGGGTCGCTAGCTGCCATGAACACCACAACAGCGATCTCGGTGGTGGTGACAACTCCCATGGGGTCAGGGACCTTCTCCACCCCCCGCGCAGCGGAGGAGGAATCGGAAGGGAGCGGGTGGGTGAGGGTCACAGCTAGCAGGTAGCACAGATAGAGGCGACGGTCAGCCCATGGACCACCCATAGATGGGGGAAACATTTTTAAACTAGTCAGCCAATATTTAGGAAGATTTTTATGTTTTCTTTCCACATTGGTTTGCATTTCCTGAGGGGTCACTGGGGCTTGTTAAACATTGGCAGCCTGTGCCCAAAGTCGGGCTCTGGGAATGGGGGTGATTTACTGGAGTTTTCTGTGCTCCTGCTTCTGTCAGAGATTTTGGGGTCGATGCTGCCAAGGTGTCTGCATTAGGTGGGGTTGAATCTGTGGGTAAGAAGTGATGGTTGCTGTTTCTTTTCATGAGGCAGCTGCTGTACTGCTGGCTAATTTTATCTTTTTTTGAGGGAAGCTGTCTGGTGGGTATTTAGTCTTTCTCCTAATCCTGCTGAAGAGATTGATTTGGTTCTTAGGAACGGGTGCTTGGGATAAAGTCTCTGAAAAAATCGCTGTTTCTGCTTACTTTCTAGGACTAGAGTTTATAATAAATAGCAAGATTGCATTAAAAATGCTTACAACTTATGCCAGCGATTCCTCCTCCAGCAGAACCTGCCCTGGCACCAGTGTTGTCCAGTGCCGAGATCCCCTTGGAAGTGTTAATCGTTCTCAGTTATTAATCTTGCTGCTTTTTGCTGTAGCTGTATGTTATCTGCCTGCAAGCAGACACGCTGAAGCTGCTGGACTTGCAGCCAGTTCCAGTCCTCTCCCGCACGTCTCATGCACCTCCGTTGTGATTTATAGACAGCGATGCCAGGAGACCGGGCGGAAAACGCGCTCCATCACCTGCAGATATGTGTGTGTTGAGCGTGGCCTCACTGGCTGCTCTTTGCTGAGGCTGCACCCAAGGTGTGGTTGCTCCTATAAGCAGAGACATGTAGAGAAAACCCTGTATTTTTGACCGTCTGTTCTTGGCTCTCACTCGGGACATGTCCTGTGTTTCTGTTCCTCCTCCTCTTCCTGCCTTGGGGGAGATGCAAAGCACCTCTCTCACCTGCTCCCCAAGAGATCATATGGAAAAGCTGAAATAAAGCCACTAAGAAGCCACTAAGGTAGGAGGAGGAAGAGGTGGGGATGATCCTGAGGAGCAGGGTGAGCTTTTCCCCACTCCAGTCCTCAGGGTTTAGTGATCTGGGGCTAAGCTTGAAGGAGTTTTGAGGCATTTTTTTTTCGTGAGGGCTTCAGTAAGGAGATTTGTTATCGGGTAGCTCTGAAAAGTGCAGCACTGTACAACGGTGTGTGTCTTGCTGAACCAGTACAGAGAAATCCTGAGCTCTGAGGTACTTTAAGAAATGGATTGCTAATTATTTATGTTAGCATAACGTTCAGGAAAGGAACTTTCCCTTCATTCTTTGCTTTCTTTTATACCCAAAGGAATAAGCTGCTTTTATAATTTATTCCAGGCTTTGCTAGAACAAAAGTTATCAAGCATTTATCACAAATTTGGCCTCTGTCTTGGGAACAGTTGTCAGTCAGAGCTTGTTAGTGGAGGTGGTGATACAGAAAGCAGCATTTAACCAAGTTAGCATGAAAGTGAGGAACGAGTGCGGCAGTCCTGAGCGCTGCTGGGCTGGCAGGATGCGTGCCCAGATCCCCCACAGCAGCATATAAGCAAGAAAGGTTTGATGGTCGGCCATCCTGCTCATAAAAAAGGCAAATTACATGGAGGAGCTTATTTAACGAGATTTTGTTGCACTTAAACACTTGAAGTGCTATCAAAGACAACATCCCAAGCCTATCAAATGACAGTGTTTCCGTATAACCTGTTAAGATACAGAAAGGGCTGCAGATCAAGCCATTTATTCTTCTTTATGAGGTTATCTCCTAAAATCTTCTTTTTTGTTATTTTTTACCTTTCACAGCTGATTTCCTCTTCCGGCACTGGCTTGCCCATCACCTCTGCTTTGTTCTCAGCTGTTTGCTGTGCAGCCAGGGATGCTTCGGCAGGATTGTCAGGATGTGGTTGTCAGCCCGTTCCTTTGATCTCCCTATTTCTCTTATTTTTAATGATGATTTCCAACTTGTTCTGGCCTAACTCACAGTGGCTTCTGCGAGCTTTCAGCTGGAGTGGGGGAAAAAGTAAACCAGAAAAATGGCACTGAGGCAAATGTCACGGAGTTAATTAAGGCCTTTCCCTCACTGGGGCATTTTTCCATGCATGTCTGTGAACAGTTTAGGGGAATGGACTGCTGAGCAGCTGTAAATTAGCTTTGGTTTTGTAGGGAGAAAAGGCACCATCTCCGCCCTGGCACGGCTTCCCCCCGCCAAACTGCTTTGCTGGGCTCCAGCTGCCGAAAGCTGCAGTTCGGCTGTTCCCTTGCAATTACTGGGCACCAGCTTTCTGCCAGTGGGTCCTTTGGAGCAGTAAGACCCCATGTGCCAGGGCTCCTGGGATGGACGCTGACCCTATAACACTTCTAAAAGCCCTGGAGCCCTCTTTGCCCCGGTTCCACTCTTTGGACTGCCCGGGGCCGCAGTTGCGAGCACACAGCGTGAGAAGGCTGCAGCGTCCAGCCCTCCCCGCTTCGACTAGTGCAGGAACCGTGTTGGGTGCCCACCTGGGTTTTCTCACCACCTGCCTCATTTACCTGCAGGGCTCAAATGTGGATTTTTAGACCTAGAGCTACCACCTCGTCCCCTCGGTCTTCTGTCTCTTCCACCAACAATGGCTTTGTTTAGGATGCAGCTGTATTTTTTTTTTTTCTTCTCTCTCTAGGCAAAAGCTGGCCAGGGTTGTAATGTTTTTCAAGAGTGGCTGATTCATGGGCAGATGTAGCAGCGACAGCTCAGCTGTATGGGCATGGATGGTTTGCATGATTCGACTGTGATTTGAATACGATCCATGGACCAGCTCTCCAGCCGTGGGAGACGGTGGGCTGTAGGGTGCCCTGTGTAGGTGCTGTAGGGCGCTAGGGGATCACAGTGCTAGTGATGTGGGAATTAATGAATGATTAGGGGTTTTGGCTGGGGACGGGGAGGGGGGTGTTGTCATAGTTTGAGCAGGCTGTTTTTAGCATCGAGCCTATCAGGAAGACAAGACTGGAGTGAAGACCTCCAGCCACTGGAACATTTACTGGCACCGTGGGACTAATTGATGGTGTCCCTCATTCACTCCCATTTTCTCTTTGAATTTAGAAACAAAATGATGAGCATATCGCGCACCCCTCCTTTCAGCTTATACCAGGAACCAGGGCTCTGCCTGATGACAGCACAAATCCATCTTAGCTCGCTGGAGACTAATTGTGCCGTTAGTAGCAACATCCAAGGTGGATGTTTAAGATTATCTTTTGACTTGAAGTGTGTGTTATTCCCAGACTGCAGAGGTTTATAAGTGAGCAATTAAGTTGTAAGGACGGAGAGAAGGGAAAAGAGGAATGAAATCATTGGCATGGGTGCAGAAGATTAAATTAGAAGCCTCTGCATGTGATGGTTCTCAGTTTAAATTGTCTCCTGTTGCTTATACTGAAGCTGCATCGATAGAGCTGATGTAATGTGAATTTTCAGGTCGTGAAAATGTAGGAACAGGTGTCCTATAGAATAGACACTCTGCTCCTCAGGTCCTGGCTTGCTGCTGCCCCTCTTGCCATCCAACATCTCAGCATGCTTTTTTCCTGATCTCCAGCACCTCCTGCTGATGGAGTCTGGCCCTTTCCCCACAGCAATGCTGATCCTGCTCTTCCCTGGCCCATGCTTGGCAGCGGTGCGAAGTCAGTCAGTAAGTCAAGGACAGGGTTTTTATCTGAGTGTAGCTGTGCTGTGAGTGCTCCCTACACAGCCACGTCCTCCGCTGCTGGGTTTGCCAGACATCCTGCATAATACATATTGCATAGTAAAACTATACGTCTTGTTTTGAAAAACCTCTGGGTTTTTTCTTGTATTTTTTTTATGGTGGCTGGCCACTTTGCTGAATGCTCAGCAGTCTGTTATCAGGAACTGAGAAAAAGGGCTCCTGGGCAGGCGCAGATAAATCGCGGGAGCACACTGTGGGTGCTCTGCACCTCTCAGAGCATCTCTGTGCTCCGGCATGGGACACTTGCTGTGTCTGGGTGGTTAATCCCCAGGGGACTGCCTGGGATTCACTGCCCCAGTCTGGCAGCCTCCTTCCAGCTCTGCCCATGGCCTGTAGCAGCTCTGGAATCTCACATTTCTGCCAGGTCCCTTTTGCTGCTGTAGCTCTTGGGGAAGGGTTGCAAAGTGTCAGATCATGGTCAAGGTTGGGTCCCCATGGGCAGCGCTTTCAGCAGTTGTGGTTAACAAAGCCGTGGCATCTTGTACATTTGGTACCAGGTGCTTGGGGGCTTGCAGACCCCACTGGTGGGCTGATTGCTCAGCCGTTTCCACCTTGGTAGAACAGCCTGGGGACAAACCTAGCAAAAACTAATGACAATTGCTTATAATCACTTTAAATGGTGCAGTCGATGGGGAGCTGGTGAGAGGGTTTTTGCTCTGAACTAACTGTGTGGTTGGCTTGTGTTAGGGGAGCCTCACCTCAAATCAAGAATATTTTTGTTGAAGCATCATAGGAAGTGCTGCAGTAATTAATGAACACAGTTTTGCCATGCTCTCTGTGGGGTAGTGTGCCTTGCAGGGTCTTTGCTGACGGAGTTTGCATCGTTGTGGCTTGTGACACTGTGACAATATTTCTTCCTTTGCTGTGCCCTAAAACAGTGAAACCATTTCATTTTCTGTGCAGAGCACTTAAATTTTTAAGAATCATTCTGGTTTGAGGGCTGTATTTCTTATCAGAGTTACTGCAGCGTGTCAGAGGAAATACTTGCACCCTGCTCTCTGGATATTCTCCTCAAATAAGATGCTCTGAACAAAAATTAATTGCGCACACACAGAGTAAACTGTATAACTAGAAACTGCTTCAGATATTAGGAAACACCAGACAACAGTACTCGAGGGATTTCTGAATTTATTATAGGGGAAAAGCTCTGGCAGGTAATTTCTAGCATAACTGAGGGGTTTATTTCCCTCTCACTGTCTCCTTCTGAAAAAACGGTGTATGCTTTCCTTTAAGCACAGGGTGCTGCTCTTTAACGGCCAGAGCCAGGCCTGCTTGCTATGTGTAAACGGCCTCATAAGCAGGCAGATATTGCAGATTTTCTTATAGTCTGAGCAAGGCTCAGCAGCCCTGGAGGAGTGTGTGAATTGATGGTTTTCAGTGGACGCAATTGGCAATGTGATCACAGGTATAAAGTTTAAAGCAGCTTGAATATTTGCTGGTTTTGCACAACACTTATACATGTTTTGGAAAGAGGAATTTGCATTTAATCTCAATTTTTCCCCTTTCTCCCCTTTTACAATTAGGATTCTAGCAACTGCTGGGACTGATTTTGACCTGCGGACCCTGCGAGCCGTCCGAGTGTTACGACCCCTGAAGCTTGTGTCGGGAATCCCAAGTGAGTGTCATGATAATGTTATCGTTACAGCCAAAGGTGCTCTATAGCTTTTGGGATGTTACATGCTTTTCTGAGCAATATTTTCTTCCCCTGCTTCTTTGTGGTCCGTAGCTCCTGCCCTTGCCAGGTTCTGATTTTTTTGTCATCCCGTTTTGTGTGCAGCCAGCTGATTTCAGCACTGCACTCCCAAATTCGTGGGTGAGAGGCAGGGATTTATCCTAGGACTCCTTTGCCTTTGGGGTTAAATTAATTCTCTGGGGTATGAAGACCTGAGACCCAAATTTTGCGGCTTTCAGGCCCCCAGCCCTGAGCTTGGATCTTCTGACAGTTTTTACCAGCTGAGCATCTTGCACAAGGGATTTTACCCCTTTAATAAGGGGGAAGAACAGATGGAAAGGGCAGATAGGACTTGGTCTTGCCTACTTAATGGGCAACTTGATATATTTTGCATGCTAACGTGCAAGGTCTGAATGCTCCGGTGAGGAACTGCATTGTGCTGTGCTGGTGCCCTGAAACCATCAGAGCCCCCACACCGTTGCTTACTGCCTTTTTATTTGTCGCTGTTCACCAGCTGCTCTGCCCGCTAGCGGGGGATGGCTGTCAGGAGTGTATTTCACTTCTGAATGTGGAACAGAGAGATTTTTCCCTCCAGCAAGTGCCAATGGAATGGAACCGCTGCTCTGTGGGATGTTCTGCTCTTCTCTGCATTAACCCCGTGGCAGCCAGGCAGCCCCCTCTCCTCCTGGGCGGTGGGTTGGGACATCAGCTCTGCCACCTCCCTGGCTGCTTCAGGGCTGAAGTGTTGGTGCTGTAGAAATCCAACAAGGGTTACGCTTTGCAATAACAGCACCAAAATTTCCTGAAATCAGCATCCTTTCATGGGCAGGGCTTGAATTTGAATTCCCAAGCAGGAGAGGTCCTTGGCTAGGCTTGGGAAAAATGTCATTTATTAATAGGATCTCTAATAAGGAGATGCTGCTGGCTGTTTTTTCATGGACTTCTTGCCTGTGCAAGGCTATGTCGTGTTTGTGGTAGTGACAGTCTAAGGATGTCAGAGAACTAAGGTGGCCCCTCACGGACGTCCCTGTCCTGGTGTGGGTCGCATGTTCCCCCCAGGAGGACGTGCTCTCCCACCCGGTGACGTGTCCTGGACCAGCACAATATTTTCCCACAGAGCATTATTTGCTCTCACGTTTTTGGTGATGCTGTGAAAGCTGTGTGCTGTGGTTTTTTTCCTGTAGTAAATGTACAACCTTGAGGTGCATTCACACACAAGCACGGTATATGATTTTCTTCTACACTCTCAGTATTTTTCCCATCCAACAGATCTTCACGCTTTTTTTCCTGCATGTACCCGCATTGACCTCAGTACTGCTGTACAAGCTAGCAAGACAATGATGATCCTTCATTCTCCATACCAAGGTGGCTTTTAGCTGCTGCTTAGAGCTGAAGTTTTTTTGTTATGTGCATCTGTATGACGTTATCTGACACCTCCATCTCTCCAACCTCTCTTGCCTTATCTCCCCTGGTTTTAATTGAAAATGAGTTTTGGTGCCAGTGAAAAAGCTATGGATGGATAGCCCTGGTGACAGGGCTTTGTTTCTCCAGAAGCGGGGTGTGATAGGCACGGCATCATCGCGGCCGTTCGGTGTGGCAGGGAGGGAGGGGCAGCTCCTGTGCGGCTCAGCGCTCCCTGCCCTCCCTGGGACAGGGGGGTACCACAGCAGTGCCCAGCTCCGCTGCTGCATCCACACTGCTGCAGGATCTGCCTTGAGGACCTGGTCCAGCTCCAGGCTGAGTCTTGGGACTTCACTGGCTGAAGGAAAAGTCTTTTTTGTGTGTTTGAAGCTTAAGAGACCTTCGAATCTGTAGTCTGAAGAAAAGGGATCAGAAAAAGAGAACTGTCCTGATTGTCTCTCTCGCATCTTGAGTGCATTATGGCTGTAGCATCTTTTTTATAGTACCCTGGGAAAAGCAGCATTGCTTGGTATTGCCAATCCTAAACTTTCCCTTAGACCCCCCCTCTTTCCTACCTTGCTCCCATCCCCAAGCCCTTGTTTTCCTTCCCTCACTGATTACTTGTTTTTCCTTGTCCCCACAGGCTTGCAAGTTGTCCTCAAGTCCATCATGAAGGCGATGGTGCCCTTGCTTCAGATCGGGCTGCTCCTCTTCTTCGCCATCGTGATGTTTGCCATCATCGGGCTGGAGTTTTACATGGGGAAGTTTCATAAAACCTGCTTCTCTAACGAGACAGGTGAGCTTCGAGCTTCGCTCCCCTCCCAACATATCATCATGATGCTTCTAGTCCCCTTCATCTCATTGGGATGCTTTCTATCCTGCTTTTATGTTGCTTTTCCCTCTTCCACATTCACTGCATTCTCTCCCTCTTTACCCATCTACTCTAAGAGTTAACAGATTTCTGTGGTCACCCTACGTGCACTGGGACAGATTCTCCTCTCTCTTACACCACCACGGCACTCAGGGTTGTGCTCAGTCTACAGAGACGAAGGCGCTTAGGGCCTCCTCTCATGGGAGAATTTTTTGGTAGTAAAAATACAGAACCAAATTCCTGTTGTTCCAGCTTGTTGAAGGGTGGAGGTTTTTTTTGTTATTTTTTTTGATTCATTGGTCTCTGCTTACATTTTCATTGGGTTTAGCTCTATGAACAGCTGCTGAACATTGAATTTCTTTGCAAGGTTTCTGGGGCAAGTTGCATGGGTATGAGAAAACTTCGGTGTGAAATAGATTGGAAAGACTGGCAGCAACCAAAAAATAATAATAATAAAAAAAAGGACAATAGATGGAAGGCAAGAAGCCCTTTGATGGAGAAAGGATAAAACTGTCCTTCAAACAGAGAATGGCAAGGGAAATTGGGCACTGCAGAGTAAATGATGTGTCTGCCTGTGAATGAGTGATAAACCCCAGAAGATGGAGGTGGAGAGGAGTAATGCCCAGAGACCCTCGGCTGGGACCAGCTGCCATGTCAAAGCCAGCTACTTGTCCATGGCTCAGAACTCATTCCAATTTAAAAAAACAGAAGCCAATTTTTTCCATGTAATTTTTTAATATTCCTTTATAGTAGTGCTAATATGTGTTGGTTATCTGTGCTACCCACAGATGAAAATATTGTTCTTGTCTCCAAAAGATTGCAATTTAAGGTACAATTGACTGTCTTTAAAACACAGTCTTGTATTTTCAGTGATTATCACTAATAGGTCTTAATATTGATTTATTTATATGCATTCAAATGGTAATAAAACATCATCTCTGCCAAATCTCTGGGCATCCTTCACAGCGCTTTCTAACAACAACATGGAAACAGTTTAATATATTCAGTTTACACAGAGCTTTGCAAAAGCAGGGGGAAATTGTTTTCTTGCTTATGTTCCTATGTAATGTTAGAAAAACATAACACAACTTGTAAAGGACAGTTAGGTGTTGTGACTTGTGAGCAACGCATGATGATTCCTGCAAGAAATGGCTTTTTGGACTGGATTTGTAGCAGAGGAAAATCTTTTTGCGAGGTGTGTGTGTTCACGCCAAGCAGAACAAGTCTCAGCCCACTGCAAGGTCTCTGGGGCTACTGCAGCAATTACAGAGGAATAATACCACCGGTGACAGTAAAGGTGGGTAGGAAGCAGAAGCGTTCTTGGCGAGATGGCAGGGAGAAAGCAATTATGAGCAGGTTTGCATTTTCTAGGAGCATTTTCAGGTCTGTTAAATTGCAACCAAGATGGGTGATTTTTTGCACCCTTCGTTTGCAGGTAGCGGCTGCAGGTTGAGCTCCGAGGCTCTGTCGCCAATGGGTTGACTTAAACCAGTGGGCTAAAGAGAAGAGGGATTTTTTTTTGTTTTTTTCCTCCCCTCAGAAACTAGTTAACATAAAAGGGAAAAATAAAACTGAAAGCTGTTTGTGTTCTCAGCAGACAACTCTCTGACATCAGTGATGACTGAGAGATCCCCGTGCCAGGCTTGGGGACTGAGAACAGATTTTTGTCATGTGTAATGTCGTGTGTAAGTGACTTTTGCTTGCTGGGTGGCTCCCAGCTAGGAATTGGGAGTGCAGCCAAAAACCTGTTGTGCGTGTTGCATATCTCTGTGTGGCAGCACCTGGCATCTCGGTGGGAGGACGTGGCGTGGCCGGGCTCAGCTCCCCCCGAATCCGCTCGCCGGGCGGTGGGGGAAGGCGCCTGTGTTTACAGGCACCGGCCTCTGCTTTTCTCAAGGGCTAAGAAGCTGGTCGTCAGATGAATTATGGGGATCAATTCCACCTGCCGGGCGGGAAATGGCGCGGTGGTGTTTCTGGAAAGGCAGAGCGCGGTGAGGTTTCCTGGCGCTGCGGTCCCCTGTGAGCGGAGCAGCAGAGCATCCCACAAAGCCATCAGCCAAGCCTTTTAAAACCTAAGTGCTCATCATCTCCAAAGAGGTGCATTAACAAGCCCAGGTCTGATACCATGGGCTCCAAAGGCTGGCTTGAGTGTGGAAATGTGAACCTCATTAAAGAGATGCCTCTGTCAGAGGGTAGCAAATTGGAGGAGGAGGAGTTGCTCATGCTTGTTTCTGTTCCAAATCCCCAAAGTGAGCAAACTCCTGGGATTTTTCCTGGAATCGGGAGGCACGTGAAGAGGTACCAGCTGTTACTTCAGCGCATTGTGGAGGGAACTGAGTAGAGGTGTCAACAGCAAACGTTGCTATCGCCCTGCTTATCCAGTAGCCCCGGGTAGGTCAGTAACAAACTGCAACGAAGAGGGGTGCTGGGGACCAAAATATGGCAAAAGGGTTATTCAAGGCCTTTGCCACTCAGCCTGACAGACTGTTCTGAGCTAGTGGAAACATTTCTCTATTTTAATGAAAAATCGGTAAAAATTAATGGCAGTGCATGTTCCAGTGGATGGCTGACTTGTTTTCCTCTCCCTGCATCCTCCACGCTGTCCTGTTCTGCTGACACAGCATTATTTTTAAGCAGCCACCCTCCACAGCTGACCCAGCCCAAGTGCCCTGAAGCTGCTCCAGGAGAGGAGGGCATCACATTTGTTTCCCATTTTTCCTTGAGACTCCCTTTTTCTCTGTCTTTCCCAGCCATGGGAGTAGGGACCAATTCTGGTCTCTTTTTTTAAAAAAGGAAAAAAAAACCTCAACCCTTTGTAGTAGATGTGCATTGCATTTTCAGAGCATTACCTGGCAACAAAAGGCCAAATGGAGATAAAACTGGATTCTCTTTTAAGACACATTCACAAATGGTCTGCAAGAGCCAGATTTGGTATTTTCTTTTTGCAGGCTTGTCTCACTAAGCCCTTGTGAAAGCCTGTGGTGACCCATATGGGAGCTGGAGAGAGATGCCCTGCATTAAGGTGTTGAGTCAACAGGAAAATGTGTCACACACACACACACATGCAGATATATCCTGGAGCCACAGTGACAGTCTTGTTTTCCTCCTGCAGGCTTTGCTCTATGGAATGATTATTCCTAATTATTGTTAGTGCTGATCTTGTTTTCCCCCTGGTGAATCTGATTTTGTGCAGTTTGCTGCTCCATTACCATAACGTGTCACTTTTAAAACCCTTTAATATTTCCCGAATTGCATCTCTGTGTAAATAGGATTATTACTTAGTATATTTATTTACTTTGAAAACCCAGCACTTTAGTTTTCCAAACTGCTCTATGCTGGTGCTCACAACATCTCTGGAGGGCTGCAATGCTTCAGACTTCACAGCTGACCCTGGAAGATGCTGGCCACCCTTCTGGCCATCCCTTGTGGTCTTTAACTATCACAGACTCATCCTCCTTTCCCTTCTCTGGGTCTGAAATGAAACTCAACAGAGAAACTCCATCCCTGCAGACAAGCTGACAGCTGGATGCTTTCCCTGCCACAGCATTGCCCTTTGGGGCAGAAATATGAAGCTTAAGAAGGGCTGGAGCTCTTAGGCCACCATGCAGGCTGCTGTGGTGGTGAAGCCAGGGGTTCCTCATGCAGCTGTGGTCTAACATCTGTATCTGGACAATATGGGGGCTATCCACAAGGAGCTCTTGCTTAAACCACTGGTGGAGAACCTGCCCTTTTGCTTTAGTGTTATAGTGCCAATATTTAGCACTTAGCTATGCTGTATGAGGGTGTATCGTTGGCTCACAATGCTTGAAGTATGCACCATTCCCAAGCCCTTGCTTTTACCACGCTGGTATTTTGTGACGTTTCTCATGTATGACATGGCTGAACGCTGGGGCAAACTATAAATTATGGGCACTTCAGGGATGGCTCCACTCTACCCTGCCACAAACCATCTTTTATAACATAGCAGTATATAAATGATTACATGGGTGTAATGTCTTTTATGTGCCCGTAGTGGCACAAGGAAGCCTGAATTGTAAATTACATTCATGCAGCGGTGCAAGGGGGGATGCAGCAGCACCAGCTACTTGACCGCCTTCAGTCGGTAACTTTTCTCCCCGCTGTTCTTCTCTGCAGGTGATGAGGTGGGAGATTTTCCTTGCGGAGAGGAGCCTCCTGCCAGGCAGTGTGAGAGTGGGACCACCTGCAGGGAGTACTGGCAAGGGCCCAACTACGGCATCACCAACTTTGACAATATCCTCTTTGCTGTGCTCACCGTCTTCCAGTGCATCACCATGGAGGGATGGACCGACATCCTCTACAATGTGAGTCCGCTGATGGGGCTGTGGGCCTGCTGGGGTGCTGTTATGCATTGTTTGGAAAAGGTTGTGCTGGAAAAAAAGTAATTTAGTTTGTGCATTTTTCCCTTATTGAGTAGCACCTCACCCTGCTTTTTAGGAGGATTGTTCCTATTTTCTTGAGGGTTGTCCTGCAGGTCCTGTAAGAGCTTTTGAACCACTCTCGTGGCCTGTGGTGGTTTGAGGCTGCAGACTTGCTTACCTGCAACATGATGTCTTGTGTCAGCGTGGTGTTGCCATATGTAAGAATTGGTGCGTGTTGCTCCAAGGCGCTGGTGTGCTCTGCTGTAGGATGGGTGGGTGAGTAGGAGCATGTTCTCACGATGTCCCATGGAAAATCAGTTACCAAATCGCACAATATAGGGTGGCAAAACCAGTGACTCCTTAATATTTTGTACCTAGAGGTTTCTTCCCTTGACTGGGTCTAGCCTTCGTGATCAAACTTGTAATGTGGATCAATGAACAGCATCAGCAGGATGTTAGCACTGAGATCCAGTACTAGCTTTGGCAACTCCAGTACAATTTTACAAAGCCCTATCAGTCACCTTCACACCTGGCATGACTCTGTTGGCTGTAGAGAACATATACCAGGCTGAATTTCCTTGCTAGGGTCTTTGCTGGCTGTGCCTCCTGCCAGCCAGGACCACGACTGCCACAGCCACTCAAGGTCAAAATCTCTCGGTCAGTTTTACTACTTCCGATTTTACAAAGAGTAGGACACCCTCACCCAATTAGCAACAAATGAACGACTCCGCTGTCTTTCAGGCAGTGTAAAGCTCTTGTTTGTGTCTGTAATTTATACCTACCCTTTCGAGGTGTCCTGTCTTGAGAGGCAAGCACCTACCCCTTGCTAACAAGCTGGGAATAGAGCCCTTCAGCTGGTTTCCAGCATCTGTATCCTATTTCCTTGCAAAGTGTGACAGCTGCTTCCTGGGGGCTGTAAGGGACCTGCGTACCGGTTGCAGACCTCTTCTCCCCAGCTTTGTGATTTGCTCAGAACTTCACATGTTTCTACAGTGGAGGTGAAGTGCTATGGTTTGGGTCTGTAGGATGGTCCAGCTGTTTTGTACTTCTATTTTCTATGGTAGTAAAGGACTTTATCAAGTACAAGGGCAGGAAGGAGAGAGAGAGTGGTGATGATTAGCAATGTATGGCTGCACTGGCTGCTGCTTTCCATTGACTGTAGAAGGAAGGACAATCTGACAGCTGCGCATAGATGATCTGAATTACCCCATGCTGTCCTAGCCAGAAGTGCCAGTGTGGAAAAATAACTAAGGTAGGAATTAATAATGCCTCCAGACCATTTCACTGGCCGGTAGAACTACAAAGTGTTCAATCTACTTCATTATAGACTCTAGACCCATGCTGGGCTCTTTCGCAGACCTTCCTGTGAGGGTTTCTGTAGCAACAGGAATATCAACCACAGTAAATTGCAAGGTACAATTCTGCTGTGCTTGAAGCCAATATATCTGATTTATTACCTTCTCCATTCATTGCTCAGTTCCTCCATTTCTTCCCAGTCTTTGCCCACTTAGAGCGATCTCTAGAAGGGCCCATTTCCCTACTGCATGCCCTCCCCTTGCCCTGAAACTTCATCACACAACCAGTTTCTCCCATTCTCATTCAGCAATCCCATTCCTTCCTTCTAGTGCCAATTGTTGTAAGAAAAGCCCATTAGCATCCTGGCTGGAATTGATTAATCAATATGCGGTGTATTAGATCACCTTCTCCCAAACTGCTTCTGTACCACATGCAAAAAACAGAGCTTACTATTGGGGTATTGATTTTGGGGGTTGCTTTGAAAACTATTATAGTATCATACTAGATACCCATTAATCTAATTGGAAACAGATGCCTGGATGAGATGCAGTTGAGTATTTGTTGTATAATGTCAAGCCTTGTCTGAGACTCCACCTTTGGTTTTAATGCTGGGTGGGTTCATGTCTCTGCCAGATAGGAGGGTCTCTGGATGGCCTGTCGGGTGGAGGGTGAGTGGTGAGTGTCATGCCACAAGACCACTCGGCAGACGGTGTTCGTGTAACTAGTGCCAGCAGCCATCTCTGCCCCCTCTCCCTTGGCCCTGCCCTGCCTGCTGTGTCACCCCCTCCCTGTGCTGCTCGGCTTGCTGAGGAGCTGGCTGTGCTTTTGCAGGTTAGTAGCTGAGAAAAGACGTAGGTGGAGAAGATCCACTCTATGCAGCCCTTAACTTTTTCACAGCTTCAGTCATCTGCTGTTTTCTGGCCGCTTGGCTTTCGTCTTGGTTTCTTCTGTGCCTACTCTAAGTTCATAAAATTTAAAAACGAAACAAAAGCCCAAACCATGCTGCAGCAATGATTGGAAACCCAGGGTGGTGGGTGTTTGTGGATGCAATTGTCAGAATGTGCAGAGGTAACAGCAGCGCAACCGGTCTGTCCATCCAGCACCACTCAGTTCAGCAACTGCACATTAATGCTGCCCAAATCAGCTGGATCCCTACTGGACCCATACTGGGTTGATATGGGAAGAAGCTGGAAGATGTTGCCTACTGCATCCAGAACTTGAACGGTGGGGTAAGCAAACATGTGTCAGGGTCCTTCTCCTTGGCTTGCGGAGGACAGGAGGTAAGCCAGCATATTTAGGCTCAGACAGCGGGTGAGTGTCAGAGGTTATTACTTGCTCAGGGAGCTTTGATTCACCATTTGGGTTCTCCACTGCTGAAGAGAATGTTTTTGGCCAGGAAAATTTTGCAATGGTAGAGCTAGTTTCCCTGCCAGCCCCAGGCTCTGGTGTCCTCAAGGAAACCAGCATTCCCCTGATGCAGGATACTCATCAGAGCTGAGCTGTGAACTTGCTTTCAATGTTTTGCTTAATTAAGATTTGCAGAAGGCTGTGGGACCACAAGAGGCAAGATGCAGTCTATGTAAACTGTGATTATACATTAGTAATAAAAAAGGCTGGGGCTTTTTCTCCCACTAACTAACTATAAAGCATGGAAGGCTGCTGTTCCTCGGGCTTAGCAGAGCCCTTCCTTCACCCCTGCCCACTGCCACATGTTGGGTTTGGTCGGGGTAGGTTCGTTGCCTTGCTTGTGCAAACCCTCTCTCTTCCTGCTGCTAAGGCAGATGGCCCCACACGGGGTCCAGTCTCAGGGCTGAAATCCCTTTGATGCCAGGCAGTCTAGGACCGAGACCCAATTAGGGAAGTTGAGGTTAAGGACTGCTTCCTTAATGGGCCATTCATTTCTTTCTGCAAAATGATGATTGATTGATTGTCCTGCATCAATAGGGCTTTGTTATTGCTCCTCTTCTCCTGCTACTACATTTGTTGCGGGGTGTTCAGAAGAGATAGTTTTTTTTTAGTTTGCCGTGGTGATGGCTGGGGTCAGTCGCAGGGTGAGACATGCTTTACCAGATCAGCATTAACTTAACCAAGGGAGAGGGTTTGCTCTGTCCTGAAAGCAGCTTTGAGACTGAAAGTTTGGTCTGTGGTGGCATCAGGCAAGCTGAAGAGTTTGATGTAAAGTCATGTTCAGGAAAGAGGGAGCTTGGGCTTGAGTTTGATGGTTTGGCTCAGGTCTTTCCAAAGCAAGAGGTTTGTTGTGAAGGTTTTTTCAGTCATTTCCAAAGGATTGACATGACTTCAGATGTGGTCCACATGCAGCCTTCCTACAGATTTAGAGAAAAATAGCATCAAAGGCTAGGCTTTGCAGTACGTCATCTACCTTGCAAATACTCACTCTTCCTCCTGTGATAAATTGAGGAATTAGGAGGGCAGGGAGGATATAAGTTCACGAATCTCAGCCCAATTTTTCCTTGCTGATCCACTGTTTATACTTTCACAGAGTTTCATTTTAATTAGGGCCAATGAAAGCTTTCTAGCAAGACTTTATCTGGAAGATGATTTATGCTTGAAGCAAAAAGACTGAATCATCAGTTGGGTGAAACGCTTTAAGAATAAGCTGGGGAAAACTCTTTCCTGAATCAGCAGCACAATAGCATCAGAGCAATTGCTTCAAACAAGCACTTTGGTGAGCTGCAGATTTGTCAGCTGTGGCCTGTTTCTACTCAAAAATGTCCAAGGAGCAAGGGGTGATTTAGGAAAGTTGCTGTGTCCTGAGGACAGGGAAGAACCTTTTCTCTAGCAGAGGGAGTGCACTTATTTCCTGCTAATTCAAGGCTTCAACCTGATCTGGGAACGCACTAAAATAGCATAACTAAACAGCTTTCCTCAGTGTGGAAGGACTCACTGTCACTGTTCGGTGTTGTGAACAGTTTTTCAGTCTAATCCAGTACAGACCGATCAGAGAGCCCTGAAGTACGGGCAGAGCATCTTCTGGACCGTGAAATTAGGGGAAAACCTACCTAGAGCACCAGCTCACTGTGGGCAGCAATGCTGCTCGAGTACAGCTTGCCCTAGAGTAGCAAGCCTGACTTCTTTTTCTGAACCTGGGACTAGTTTAGTCCCAGGCTGGTCCAGCCCCTGCACCGGACTGATGCAACCATTCTGCGTCCCAGTTTGGTGGTGCTGACACAGGCTCTGCTCTGGGCTCTGTTGCTCAGGGTAGATGCTTTCTTCAGTAAGTAGTGCTCACGTGGAGCATCACACTGGGCTTGGGGGTGATGTGAGACAGCAAGGGTTGCTGCGTCCACCTTGCTTGTGCCTGAAGGAGCCATTACAGAGGCAAGTAGTAACTGGTGATCAGATTATCTCTTGGGACCATTATGTAAATTTATTCATTAGTTCCCATAAAGTCTTTTAATATGCTAAGTATTACCACGCTGCACTTGTGATCATGCTTTAAGCATAGCTGTCTGACAATAACCCGTGGCTGCTGGAGCTTGAGGATGTTAGCATTGCTGAGGGAGGAGAACAGTTCCAGTGATGGCCTCCAAGTTCTTGGCAAACTAAAGTGCAGAGTCTGGGTAAAGAAAACTGAGGCTGAGTAGTGGGGACAAATACAGAGGTGGGAGGAAATAACGCAGATGGTCAGCAAGAGAAACTGTGGTGCCCTGGGATCTGAGTCCTGATCTTCCTCCAGATCTAGTTTTCAAATTAAACAATGGTATTTTAGATCATCTTGTTTACATGCTTCGTGTTTGTGAATGACAGTGATTCATCTGTTGCATAGTGCTAATATAGGCTATTTGGAGGTGTAAAACTTTTTAAAGAGGCAATGGTATAACTCCTGGTTTCCTTTTCTATTGCAGTAATTCTCAGTTTTTCCCATGCAAGAACCTTATTGTCCATAGTGAAACACTCTCCTGCCTTCACTCCTGATTGCCATGGGAAGTTCACCTTGTTTTGCAAAGTGAGAAAAGCTTGAAAAGTCTTGTGCCTGCCCATGAATTCCCCAATTAAAACAATTCTTTTATTATGCTATGTAGAAGCATTTATTACAAAGCCTGTAACCAGAGAAGAGACACACTGGTAGCCTCCAATGAGATAACCACTGGTAGCTGTGGTTAGCTTGCAGCGCCATGCTCTCCATTGTATACTCAGTGGATTAGGAAGGTTTTTGAGCTCCTTGCTGTGGTCGTTACACAGCCAGCACCGTTTGAGCTAGCTGGTCTGTGCCCCGCCGTGAGGTGTAGTCATGCCTTTGCAGTGGAGGTGCACGATGAGCTTCCAAGGAGCTGAGGAGTGTGGTTTGTGGTCCCAGTTCTCCTACAGAACATCATGGGTCAAACCTGATGCATCTGAAGTCGGTAAAAGTCTTGATGTTGACTTTCAAAGAGCTGGGTTTTCACCTTTCATCTTTTCTCTACAGCAGTTCAAAGCTACATGGTGGAATTTGCTTTGCAAAATAGGGACTCCTTGCAGGAAAGGAGAAATGTCAAAGTGTACACTCACACTCTTTTGATCTTAATGGCAAGAGATTTTCATGTTTCTTCTATTTTCTACTGACAAATATTGGTGTCCGGTGGGTATTTCAAGACTGTGGATTGGGCCTAACCTAATGTGCTTGTAAGTAGGAATGAACAGTACAAATAAAATGTAAGTCTACCCTAAATTGGATCCCAACTAGAACTTTAGCCTCACTGAATTTAGAATAGCTTATGATTCACTTAGTATTTTTCATTCCCCTTTGTGTCTTTGAATTTCTTGATTCCTATAAAGATACAGAAATGGAAGGTTGGGATATAATAATTGTTCTATTTCCAGCCTAACCCAGAGATGGTTTTGTTGGTGGGATGCTGGATGTGTTGGGGCTTGTAGGGGCAGAAGAGACTCTGTTTGACCCAGTTGTTTGGAGAGCTTACGTATGCCTTTCTGGGGGCATTAGTCTATAAAGATCGAACCATTGACACTCGGTCTTTATCAGTCACAGCTGCGAGTGGAGGAATCAAAGATGATGTTCCTCAGGAGGAGTTTGGATGTGACTAGCACTGGCTGCCTGGACCATGAGATGGTTTCCTGTGCAAAAACCTCCAGGAAGGTGGAGAAATGGTACAGGTGAATATGCAACAGAAAGCAGAAGGGAAATAAAGAACATAAAGCAGCATCCCTGCATCTTGGAGACTTGGATTAAGGTTCCTCTTGACTCGCTGCCTGCTTGTGAGATTCCTCCTGGGCTCCAGAGTCCCCACACTTTCAAGCACCTCTTAAATCTTCCAGTTAAGGCTTAAAGGTGACTTAAGTGGCTTTTTGCTGCCCTTTGCTCATGATTGTGGTTTCCTGTGAGGTTATGCACCTGGCTTTCCTAATGCGTGACTGTCATGCCTACTTTGGTATAGCAGTAAATGCAATAGCAAAGCCTGTGGGACTCTGTGAAGGTGGCTTTGAAATTGCTCTTCTCTCCTAATATACCTAATGCGCTGTTGTCTGCTGTCTGTCAGAAGTGACCTGAAGCCAGTCCACTAAAGCACAAATCCATAATTGCTAGATACTGAGATGGATGAGAATAAATGAGGTTTTGTTTACAGTGGTATTTGTGTGTCCTGGGGCTGGCAGCCTGCAGTGTTAGTGGCTGAGGGGGTTTATGATGGGTTCAGTCCCCTATGATTACTCTTTGTGCATGTGTGTGTGTATCAGCTCTCCTTGTCCTGAATTAACACGTTGAGGAACAAAACTGTTTAGCCAGCAAAAGCGTGATCAGACAGGAAAAGGGGGAAAAAATTGGCTGAAGTGCTTTCCTTACATTATGTTAACAGGAAGAATAAGCAGAAGGAAAGGTTTTCTTTTGCCACTCTGGATCACACAACACCATTTCTGATATGGTTTCTTTCTTTTACGCTGCATTCTCTGTTGTGTCCAAGGGGCAAGCTTTGCTCCAGTTGAATGTGGGGTGTCAGGACCCAGAGTTGGAAGAGAGCAGTACCACCAAAACAGACCCGGGGACTGATGCTGTGCTTGGCGTTAACAGCTGCACAAGAGCAGCATGAAAACAGGGGTGGTCTGCTTTCAGTTAGGCTTTCTGATATTGTGTTGCATGACCTGAAATGCTCTCTGGGAACACAGCATGTGGCCAGGGCCTCAACATTTACCTGGTCTTCAAAGAGGTGGACATAGCCCTGTTGGAGATCTAACAATGCAGCACACCGTGGGAAGTGAGGAGCAAACAGATGAAAAAAATTAACAATGATAAAGAAAACAATGCTTAGAGGGGTGTGAAGAAATGTGCCACCAGTCTTGTCCGTAGCAAAGAGCCTGTTCTGAATTCTCATCTTTTTAGAGCATCTCAGAGCCAAGAGCACACAGCATCTGCCTAACAGCTGCGTTACACATATAGTGTAAAATTTCCCATAGCCCTGTCTCGGGGAGAGATTACCCTTGGGACCTGAGGTTGATCAGTGCTGAACTTTTCTTGTCACTGTGCATTTGCTCTTGGAAATGCACTGAGTGCCGAGGGAGGTGCCTGGGACCAGGAGCTGCGTTACGGAGCCAGCAGTGCACGTGTAACGTGCTGGTGGTGAGCACTCGTGATGGAGATGGGAGCTGAGCTCCTGTGCCAAGGTGCTGCATGCACTAATTCTGCTCTCTTTCTCCCTGCAGTTTCATAAAGAAGAGAAAATCCCCTAATGTTGTTAGTGTTCAATTGCATTCACTATTGAGTTAGGATGACTTTAGTTTGCTAATAAGAATCAGCCATCTTATACGTGCACACAAAGGTGACAGATAATTCCCAGTCTCTCACTGCTGCTGTGGGGCTAGTGTTCATTTCTTGTGTTTCAGTATCACCGATCACTTACAGGAAAGTTGGGCGGCGATGGCAGGATTAGGAGCAGGCAGCCAAGAGCCTGGCAGCAGCTTTGAGTGCAGGATCGGTGCGAGTGTGAATAGCTGGGGGAGAAGAAGGGAAGAGCCTAGACTGTGGATTGGTGCTTTTGCAGAACCAGTATTGGAAGTCTGCAGAAGGCAAGGACCGACTTAGGGATGACCAAGCCCTTGCAAGAAAAGCACAGAACAGATCAGCCAAACTATTAACTTGAGCACAAAACCACGTTGGAAGTTCTGGCTGGAGCCTCCTCATGTGTGAAACCCTTCCCACCAGAGAGAGCCTGCACGTGGCCATGTCCCATTTATACCTCTTCTGAGGTCTTGAATGGGTTGATGCGTAGACCTTCTTCCAGCTGGTTACATAGGTGTGGATTTCACCCATGTTTCCTCCTGATTTTAAGTCTGCTTCATCCCATTATGTTGTTACAACGTGTGTTTTTTCCTTGAGTGGCAGGGAGGTTTAATATTATGTAGAAAAATGAGTCTTTTCGGTCAAAGTTCATTCGTTTAGATTATCATTATCACTTATGTGTGACAGTCATCTAGTTCTCAGCATCTTTCCCAGATTTCAAAAATTCTTGTATAAACAGAATCACCTGTGCCCTGCTGCCAGGCAGAAACTTAGTGGCATAAAATAACCAAACTTCTGCGTGCCTCAAAACCCTCCCTAGAGCTCCATGCCCAAACTGTCCTGAGCATCTTGCTCTTGAGCAGAAGGTGGATTGGATTTCTCATCTCCCGTTTCCCCAGGGAGAAGCCTTACACCAGGCTTTGGAGTAACACATTTTGTTACTAATGAGACCTTGTCAGGTGTGTGTGTGTATATATATATACATATATATATATATATATATATATATATATAATATAGCAGTATAATAAATTGGTGTGTTCATCAACAGACTTGCCGTTCAGCTGAAAAATCCTTAGGAGATCACTGAACAAGCAGCGCAAGTCTCCCCTGCCTAGCTGAACTGCTCTGCTGGCCCCTGTGAGAGAAACACATGGTAAACGGAGGAATCTGTACAACTGATGGGTCCTGTGTGGAATGATGAACAGTCAGTGCTAACAGTCTTATACCAGTCTAAATTCTGCCTTGGCTGATATCCATTTATTTGTGCTTTCCTCCTGGATTTTGGAGGGCTATAGGGCCTGTTTGCCAAAGGGCTGAAGTCCCTGATCTTTTAGGGATGCAGTGTTACTGCATGGCAGGCTTTGTATTCTTCCTCATCTGGAAGGTTTTGCAGAAATCCAAAGATACTGTAACAGAAATTGTGGAGCACGCCTAAGGCTAAAATGGCTTTGAAATATTTAGATGCCAAGATGGGTGCTATGCATGTCTCTGACCATGCCTGGGTCTCCATCCATCTGGAAACACAGACTGACCCTGTGCCTGCATGGGCATTCTCTTTAAGGCTTAAAGGATCGGGACATTTCAACCCTGCATTTCAGCAAATTACCCTGTTCAGAAAAGCACTTGAGCAAATGTGTAAAGCTAAGCAAGAGTTTAAGTGCCTTGCTGAATCTTCCGCATTTTATTTAATGTCTCAGTGAAGGTATATTCAAAATGACTGTGGGGTGGCCACCTCCAGGTTTAATAGGAGACATTTAAGTTATGCAGCAGGAGAGTGACATATATCATACAAAATTAAAGAGCCCCTTCAACAGAGCAATTGCTCTCTGAAAAGAAATGAAAATCTCTCCAAACAACAGCTTAATCATCAGTGCTTGCCAAGAAGTGAAAACTCCAGCTGAAGAAATTCACTTGCAGCTTGACAACATTATAGCATCGAGGGTACAAGCAGCTCTCTTATATGCCCAACAATTGCTTTCCTACACAGGATGAAAAAGGCAGCTGCGTGCTTTCAGAAGTATTGCCAGTCTGCTTATGCCGTGACTGCTACATCTGTGGTTGGAGTGGAAGAGAATAACAGAACGCTTCTAAGAAAACCAAAAGAGAAGACTTTATTTGCTCTTGTAGTTTCTACAGCAACCCAAAACACCTGCGGCTAGGTTCTCCGACAGAAGAGACTGGCTGTGTGTGGGCTCTGGGAGAAAGTCTTTGCTCTTTAATCTACAGACCACACGCTCTGGGGTACAGGAGAGGAACAAAGGCAGGCTGCTGTAACGGGTACAATATTGGTGTGTTGGTGTGGCGTTATGTCTAGGCGACTTGGGGGTGGGACGAGCGGGATGCTCAGTGTGTGGGTGCAGGGCAGCTCAGGGGGTGCTGGGCTTCGGGAACTCCACAGATGGGTCCTATCAGGGCTGTTTTCTGTGTTGTGTCAGCAGCAGAGAAGACAGGGAACAGTCTGCTGGGGTAGAGGTCATCTGTGGCCAATCTGTTGGCATATGTCATGAGGGTCCTACAACAAGGTGCAAGTTGAAGCTGCTCTTTGGCAGAAGATGCCATCGTTCTCCTTTGCCTGCCTTCAGGGTCAGCACTGGTGACATTCAAGCCTCCTTTCTTCTTTTTATAGAATCATAGAATGGTTTGGGTTGGAAGGGACCTTTAAAGGTCATCTAGTCCAACCCCCCCGCAGGGGGGTTGAGAAGGGACGTCTTCAACTAGATCAGGTTGCTCAGAGCCCCGTCCAACCTGACCTTGAATGTTTCCAGGGATGGGGCATCTACAATCTATCTGGGCAACCTGTTGTTTTTCCTCCAACAGATAAATACCCAGCGCTATAGAGACATTCAAATAGGAAATTTTTAATCCATATGTTTTTTTCCAGCAACATTTTCATATTCTTGTGTTCCCTGTGCCAAAATCCAGCAAACGCTTTGTGAATCCCTTGCAGAAGTTAAATTGCCCAGTAACTGTGGAAAGCAGGATAACTGCTCATGAAAGAAGAGAAACTCTAGATCAAAGTCACCTTGCCTAGTGTCCAGACTCAAAAGTCATGCAAAAGTGAGAGAGTTCATCTGCAGGGGTTTGTAGCCATGTAAGAGCTCAGGATACAGCCCAAGCAGCTGGAGAACTTGCACTGGCTGTTATGGTGGAAGCACCAATTGTCATTTAGCTGGATTAAAAATATTTGCTCATTTGCTTCTGAACAGAGGAGACAGTAAATTTGGAGCAATTATCCCGTGCAGAGCTTGTAGTGCCGTAGCAATGCCGGTACCAGCCATCGAGCTCGCCGGCCAGAGGTCAGCTCCTCGCAGGGCCAGGGAGGAATTATCAACACAGACTGCAGCGTGGTGGAACCTTCCAGCAGTGGAGACCAGCGCCTGCACAGCTGCTCCGCAGGGCATGGGGGGGGAGCCAAGAGAAAAAAAAGTGGATAGTTCCCATTTTCTTGACCAGATGTTTCCTAAACAAGGCAGGTGTAATTTGAAGCATTTGAAATTTTGTTTTAACAACAGTTAAATCACCTGCTCATCAACACAACAAAAAAAGCTGGGTGTATCTGCTTACTTTAGGGTTAGTTTGTTTATTAGCATGGTCTGTGGCAAAACCTTTTGTTGTTTGGCAGTGTCTGTGAGCGGTATCTACAAGGATATTTTCTGCTTACAATTGCCTAGGAGAGAAGCTGTACCGCTGGAGGCAGTCCCATTAGAAGACAAAATGAGAAGGTAGTCTAACCTAAATAGATCGATACTCTGCACAATCCCAGTCCTCGGCTGAAGAACGCATGCATGTAATAGCCTATTGTTATAATTTTATACAACGGAATCAAGACGGAATTCATTTAAACAGTTTTCTGCTATTGAAAATTTCTTGGGAAGCTTTTGCCTGCGATGTTTGGAGGGAAAAAATCAGTGCCTGAGGTGTATAGGCTTTATTCTTTCAGGAAGAATCTAGATCTGCATTTAAGATGATGAGGAAGCCTGCACATTATTCTTAGGACTGTCATTATCTGCAATGATTTTGGGCATTGATCCACAATCTCCTATGTTCAGAGTCAGAAAATGTTTGAGTATTGGACTGTTTCAGTGTTCTGGGAATCGGTCCATGTGACTGGCTCTGTCTTGCTGAATTAGGGGCTGCAGGCCATAGGGGCTGCTGAGTGGGAGGAAAAGTTTGTGCTGCATCTACTCGCTAGACCAAGAAAACCTACATTTTGGTCTGAATGTATCCTTATGTAAATAGTGCATGTATCTGTGAGCAACCAAACGGAACAGAGATCTAAATATGTGTGTCTGTGTATACATAAGCGTGAGTATTCCTCCCTCCTTACAACTTTAGGAGTACATTTGGGGACAGCTTTGGCTCCTCAATGAAGGATAGCAGACGCCTGAAGCCTTGCTGGTTGGCTTTGCAGTTGACCTGGTTCCGGCTGGGACAGAGTTAACTCTCTTCCCAGTAGCTGGAGCGGGTGCTGTGTTTTGGGTTTGGTAATGAAAGGAACGTTGATGGCCCACCGTTGCTGCGTTGTGCTTGCACGCTTTTCAGCCTCCCATGCTCTGCCAGGAGCTGCGGGGGGGGGGGAGCATAGCCGGGGCTGTTGACCCAGCTGGCCAATGGGCTATTCTGTACCATATGACGTCATGCTCAGTATAAAAACGTGGGGGGGGGAGCCTCCCCAACGAACACGCGGTCGGCGGGGGGGTGAGCAGTTGCATTGTGCATCACCTGCTTTGTGTATTCTGTTATTGTTGTTGTTACTGTTGTTATTATCACTGTTCTACTTTGTTTTATTTCCATTATTGAACTGTTTTTATCTCAACCCGTGAGTTTTCCTACTTGTGCCCTCCCGATTCTCTCCCTCATCCTACTGGGGGGGTGAGAGGAGGGGTGAGTGAGCTGCTGCGAGGTGTTTAGTTGCTGGCTGGGGTTAAACCATGACAGCAGTATAAAAAAAACACATCAAGAGAGCACTGAATTTATTCTAAGTGTAACTTGACTTACACATGAGTCTTCTCAAGCAATGAATGACGTGTAAAGCACTCTTGCTTTCTAAGAATTCCAAACTCAAAAGCCGTGCCTGTTTTTCTAGGAGCAACCCTTAAACTCTGCACAGCGCAACCCCACAGCCTCTGTGCTAACCTTGCGTGGGGACCTGGCAGCGCTCTCTTCCTCCTTCTCGGAAAACAGAACTCGGTTGCATGCTCAGAGATAAGAAACTTGGAGATAACTATGTGAGGCACCTGTGGTGCTGGTTTGAATCGTAGAATATCTTGGAGTTTTGCTGGATGAATTGGCTGCCCCCTTAGCATCTCAGTTGGAGTCACGTTTAGGTGAAACTATTTGAATTACTTGGTCTTACTAGCTATTTGGCTTTTAGATTTATGATGAATATTGAATTCAGGTAGGGAAGGTTTGCAATTTGTTAGACACTGCTTTTGAGAGTGTTGAGATAAATGGGTCTGGCTTGGTGCAGATGCCCCCACAGCACTGCTGGGTGGCCTGTGGACTGAGCACTGTGGTCATCAGCAAGGCACTGCCTTGGTCCACCGTCACAGCTGAAGACTACTAGCCAAGCAAAAGGTCTTTGGGTTGCAAGTAGCCCATGAGCTGCTTTTGGGTGCCTCTGGTTACAGCTTTGGTCTTCCTGGGCTCTGTTCATAATTGTCCTGTTAACTTGCTGTGTGACCTTGCAGAAGATACTCACGTATGTAAAACTTATGTTCCAGACAGCTTCTGTACTATAACTGCCCGGTGGGGTTCACAGGGCGGCCAGCTGCGTGATTGCTGGGGTAATGCTTTTTCCTGAGTACTTCCACCATGGGTCTGACCTTCCTCGTCATGAACGTGCACTACCTGTTTCCAGTAGGAATTGCCTAGACCAAGTTTACATTAATAATTGAAGTCCACAGCTGTTTAAAAATAAAAGAAAGAGGAGGAGAGATTACAAAAAAAAAGATTAAAAAAATAGGTAGAGTCCCTTGGCCAGCCTGTAATTTTTGACAGTGAAAGAGCTTTCACAGTGCCAGACAGGCAGGCACGCTCATGAATAAAGCAGCTGAGTGAGTCCACACTAGCTGGGGAAAGAATGAATTTTTTATCAAGAAATCCTGCTAACATATTTATGTATTGATTTATTGGTGCCATAAGCCTTCGGATCAAGGCATAAAACATCAGTGTTTTTGCTTTTTCAGTCTCCCCAGCTCGGTAAGGCTGGAGAAGGGGAGAAACAAAGGGAAGGGTTTGCTTCTATTTAAACTTGGCTGAATTAACATTATTACTGCATGCAATGACTATAATTAAAACATGTTCATACATGGCTAGCAGTATTGTAGCAAAATTAAAATGCTGCCAACTCCTAGGATTTTACCCAGAGTCTTCTGGTATTTGAGTTGATTTTATGCATTTGGATGCTTTCCTCTGAAAGCCCGGCTCCTGGATTTATGTGCTCGAGAGAATTATAGCTCCCTTCCTCTCTTATTTGGGACTTTCTAACTCTTGTCATTGGAAAGAAAAGCTAGAAAATTTGAATCCTAAAGTATCAAAACCCAAAAGACTAATTATCTAGGTGTATGTATTTATTTTTCCTTTTGTATGTGTTTATTTTTCCTTTTTTAAACAATGATCTCCTCTGCTTGAGACTTCCACCTGGATTTCCTGCCCCGTAGAAAAGGATGGGAGCTTTGCCCTCTTCTTTGACGTTGTGAAGATATCTCTTGAGCTGCCTTTTCCTCTCTGTTTTTACTGCCCACTGTGTGAAAGGGATTTCCTTTCCTGGAACAGAGGATGCACATCGCTCTGGTTTGTGATGGGGGTAGATGTGCTTCACCTTATGTTTAGGGCACCTGTATGTCCACTGGGGAAGCACAAGGTACATGTCCCACACTTGTTGCCTGAGTGTTGTGTGTTTGATTTTCAAATGTGCTGTGGCTGTTGTTTTGGGACTGCCGGGGGTCAGGGCAGCCCCGCAGGGTGCGGGGACGAGCAGGCGGAGAGGGGCAGTTCTGGGACTGGATGGAAGCAGCATGGCCGTGTTAGGGCAGAGGATAACCAGCCCTACGGAGAAGCAGCAAGATCTGTATTATCATCTCTGCAGAGCACTGGTTCAGTCTGGAAAATAGTGGTTTCTCGGGCAGAACGTCGGGCAGGACTCCCTCAGAGCTGTGCTGCTGCTCGGCATGGATGGGCACCGCGGCTTGGTGTGAAGGCACGGGGCAGGAGGGACTGCTACAGCGTTTCCTTCTTTAGGTATGTCCAGAGGGGGGAAAAAAGCACCTTTCCCAATTATCGTGACTGGTGTGATGTTAAAGCCAGCGACAGTAAGACGGTGGCTTCTGAAAATATAAAGTGATAAATGAAGGCAAATTCAGGTATGCTTTCAGGGTGATTTTCTGAAATCAAGCTGACCCCTCTTGCCTTCTGCTCAGGTATGAGTTGCCGCTGCATTGAGTGCTACTGAGCTGTGGCTGCTGCCTTTTGCGTTCTCCTGCCCTGCACAGGCTCTTATGCAGCTTCCACCAACACCACCGAAGGGATGCTTCACCTTTAGCACCCCAAGCTTGTTACAGATTCGGCTGGGCTCTTGGTCCAAGGGGATAAGAGCTAATGCCAGGCCTGGTGTCTCACGCCTTATCCATAGCTGGTGCTGCCAAGGCTTTTAGAGTCTGCAGCAGAGGCTGGTTGTGTGGTCTCAGGTTAAGAGTAATTTGCTTTTTGTTTGCAGGATGTGAAATACTCCGGATTTGATTTTTTGATCCTGGTAGTGAACAACTCTGTGTTCTGCTCCTCTAAACAGCAAGTGGCTGTGGGGCTGGATGCAAGTGAGTTCCCTTTTGGGGGCAGAAGGATTATCTTTGTTTCAAAACATCATCAATTTTAGTGTCATGAGACTCAAAGGATTTTCAGATATTTTTCATCTGATGCCTACTTGGGAACCAGGAGTTATGGATGGATCTGAGGAGTAACTGGGGGATTTGAACAAGGTGGATTGTTATTATAGCAGTGAGGTGGACTGAGCCTTATACTGAAGGTAAAAAGGAAGAGTGGAATAACTCAAAGACCTTCTGTGAAGAGAGAGGATCTTCTCAGAAACACTGATTTGAGTGTAAATGTGCCAGGAGTTTAGAGCACCTCTTCCCAGAGAGTGCAGTTTGAGCAGGCGTAAACCCAGGACTTGACTGCCTTTGGCCAAGGTTCGATGTGAAAAGGAGTGCAGAGGCCAGTGGGCTTCCTGGATGCTTTTCTTGCAACTGCTGTTCCTCAAGACAACACGTACCCCATCCCAAAGGGTCCCCAGAAAACACATCCTCTGCCATGAAATCTTTCCTAGTGTCCAAAACCCACTTGGGACCTACCATAGAGGCACAGGGGGCAAAATTATAACATGCTGTAGGAGGAGATCAGGAGATCCTCCAATCTCGAGCTGTTAGCTGGACTCATATGGACCTTAGGGCTTCCTGAGATCCTGTCCATCCCATAGCCACGTGTGGAAACCTCCAGCTAAGGAGTTTTCCTCCAAGCATGCATAAGCAGATAAAACCACAAGAAGCAGTGTTTACGCCTGACTCCGAATTTCCGTGCAGCTTGCTGGGCTGGGGCTCTTTCATTTTAATTCACCCCCTCTACATACAAGGGCACCTGCCCTGAATGACCTAAACCCATTGATCCCAGATGGAGGGATGCTCAAGGGGAGTGTTTGAACCCCAATCCAACCCCGTCTCGCTGTATGTAGCACGTGTGGGATTGTGATTTGGGCTGACCACTAATTTCATTAACCAGCCCATTTCTGCTTTATCCTTCACACAGATGAGCACACCAGGCAGGTGCCCTGTCATCTCCCTCCCATGGGTGGTACAGCCCCCGAGCATCAATCGGAAATGCACCTCTCTGCCAATTTAATTTTGCTCGGAAGGGTCAATCGCCAGCACTCCCCCATCCCTGTCTGACATGTCCCTGCAGAGCTGAACACCAGATGCTCTCTGCACGTGGACTGTAACATCTGAAAGTCAGTAACCAAAGTTATTGGACTGACTTTGTGTCAAGAGTGTATTTAAACTGGAACTGGGGAGGATTCTGGTATTTCGTATAAGCCAGCACATTGGATAAGGACTTGAGAGATGGGACTTCTCTTGCTGGTCTGCTGGGAAATGTGGAAGCGGCTCTCCTTTCACCTGGCAGTGACACAATTTCACCTTCTGTAAAGCTGGGGATAGCAATAGAGACCTCCTCAGTGCAGGGCTTGGTGGTGTTTCTGGGTGAAAAAAGCTATATAAGACTTAAAAGACGAAAGCCTTTTAAAAAATTTATTTGTGTTTTTTTTTTTTTTTTCTTCCCTTCTTCTGTTTTCAGTTGATCCAAAGAGATGCAGGGGGGAAAAAAGGAGAAAAATCAATATTTTTGAAAAGTAGTAAATTTTAATACTTTTTTGGTAACTGAATAAATGGAATAGAGAAAAAATATTTCACAGCTCTACTGAATGAAATGTTAAGGTATGACTGTCTCAAGGAGGTGGGGAAGATGCTCTACTCCTCAACTCTTCCCAGTATGTTTTCAATGGGAGGCTGAGGCCCCTTCATTATCTCCTAGACCCCTGGACTTATTTCTGAAGGTTGTAATATTTTAAGAAGTTTACGCAAATCCCTCCAGTCCCCTTTTGTGGTCATCTTTGTTTAAAATAAAACCTGAAATACAATAAAGCTATTCAATGTCCTGCTAGATTTTAGGCTTGAGTTAATCTTTTTGAGGGGGGACCCAAGCGTCTCATGCTCTAATCTGACAAATACATTGGCCTACACTCCACCAGGTTGGATTTTGGGGCAGAGGTGTTTTCTCCAGGACTTTCAGCAGAATGGGGTCCAGACTTTCCACCAGGGATTTTGCTTACAAATACAATGCAAATAATAATGAGTATTTCTTAATTAGAATAGGCAAAGCTTGCGCTTGACCACAGCTATGCATTCAGGGACTTCAGATGTGAGTTAGATTTGGGCTTGAACCTATTAAGTTCATATGAAGCCTGTATACCTCATTCTTCGTCTGTGAAAGCACTTTGCACTTTCTAGAAGTGAAGATCAACACTTTGGGGTATTATGGTGATGTGGACTATGTAGCACCCCAGAGAAATGACTGGTTTAAATGTCATTTGAGTCTGTGACTATTTTGTGAATAGAGTAGGCCGTCGTTGATTCCACAGATTGAACTCGGAATGACTTTTCTCAGCAAATTTGGGTTTTCTGCCCTTATACCTTCTTGTGCAAGGTCTGTCTGTCTCTGATGAAGAGCTCAGCGGCAGTTACTTAGTGCCTAGAGAAAATGTGCTAGGTAAAGCAGTGCTCATTGTACATGTTTTTAATATTTTTGCTTTTGTTCTTAGTAATTTCTGTGTTCACCTAATCCTAAGAATAGGAACAGATAGAAATAAATCAACCATAAATAGCGTCACTAATTAACAGAAGTAGCAAGGAGTGAATTGTGAAAAATCAGATGAAGGGTAAATAGAGTTCATCTCTTGAAGACAGCTGAGAGTTTTCCTCAATGCAAAAGCACTTATCTAAGGGAAGATTACACTTTAATTGCCCCAAATAAGTCAGGCTCTGCCATTGATTAGATTAAAGTGAGTAAACTCTAGATGTACTATACATTTTGATTAAAAACATAGTAAAGAGCTAATGGTCTGTGGTGTTTCAGGTTTGGCTGTATCTGTCAAATTACATCCCTTCTTTATTGAACCCCACTCTGGAAACATTTCCAAAGGATTACATGTTAGCCCACTAATTGCTTGTTTTTCACATTGATGGACAATGTGCTGAGCAAAGTGGTGGCAGAATTTCTTCCTTGGAGATCCGGGGCGATCACCTCAGGGTTGCTACTCCTGTCAAAAGTGGCTGAAAGAAGAAACTCATGCAAGCAGCAAAATGGCTCCTTGTTCAGAGGCAAAGAGAATTGTCTTGTTACTCTACTGGTAAAAAGTGGAGTAACTCTAAGTCTAAATGGGTTTCTAACAGCTTGAGAGCCCAAAGCAGCATCTTTGCACAGCCAGGGAACCCTAGCTGGAGATCTGCCAGCAGGACCAGCCTAGAACCTTGTTCTGGGATTTGTTACCCAGGTTGGTGCTGGTACCGGGTAGGATGGTCTGTGACTTTACACTTCTGTAGATGCTGCCCTTACGTTCTCATTTAAAGCTCCAAAGTCAACAGAGGAACACCTGTAAAGGCATTTTGTCTGCCTTTAGGCACTGGCAGAGGAGCTCTGGTGAAGGCTGCTGTACAGCTACTCTCTTCGAGAGATGCCTGCCACCCGTAGCAGTAGGGAATTCGACCCTAAGCCATGAAGCTTGGAGTGTGTTTTATTTGCTCCAGCTGTGAGCAGGAGTGAGTTTGCATCGTGGTGACTGCAGCCACGGGGGTCCAGGGGCAGAAGGGTGTCTGCCGTGGAGGGTTAGTCCCCCCTGCACGGGCAGTGCCCAGCAGCTGGCCTTGCACTGACATCCCACCCTGTGCACCGGCTTCCTGAGTGCAAGTCAAAGTCATCAGGAAGTCTGTATAATTTATATTAATTATACAGAGCCTATATTATATTAATTATAGGCTTACTATAAAGTCAGTGTGTTCACGTGTGGGTTTGTGGTGATAGAGTTGACCTCATGTAGCCTTACCGTGTGGACATCCTTGAGCTCTCTCTTCCTCCCAGTACAGGAACAAAGGGACTGCAAGTGGAGACAATGATGATGATTTTGGGAGAAGGGCAAAGAGAATGATGGTGTTTTGATCAGAAACCTGGAAATCAGGAGCTGAAATGTGAGATTTTTTTGCTTAGGTTCACTCTAGCACAATAGTTTCCGAACAGGGTATCCAGTCCCTGCCGTGCACCATCCGGCATTTTCCTATGGCAAAGGTCTTTGTCGTTCTGCTGCTTTTGTGTTGTCCAAGAGGATTTGATCAGGTTCAGCAGTGTTTAATAGGTTATTTGAGTAAGTTATTTAAACATGTGCTATCACTGCCTGGCTTGCTTGGTCCTTGGCATGTGCTGAATGGGGTTGTGGGCAGTGCAGGGTGGTGGCAGGTCTTCTGTTTGCACCAGCTAGGAGAAGCTGTCAGCTTTGGATTGCAGGTCCATCAGGTCTCAGATTCACCCTTGGGGCATGGCCTTAGCATGCCAATTTGCTGGCTGCTGGTTGGTAGCACACATGCCTAGGTACGTGGGAATCCTCTATCCCTCTCGCCACATGAAATACAGATTTAGGTTGTGTCGCAGAAGCTGGGGGAGAGTGGGAGGTTGTGGGCAGCTGTGCTGTCTGCCTAGAGAAAAGAGGGGAGCAGGATTTTGGGGACTATTTTGTGTTTGACTTGCTCTAATTTGCAGTCTGTAAATCTCCCGAAACCCCACCCGTTGAACAGAGGCAGTCACTTGCCTGTTCACGAGGCTGTGTGTAAACCGAATTTCACTTAATTGTGTGTTTGTTATTTTGGGATTCCAGAACCAGGATCTCATCACTGATGCAAACTGTGATCAAGCAACCCTGGTAGAAACTGCACAGGCTTCCCTTCCTTGGGGGTTGCTGGGTCTTTTTTCTGCAGGGGCTGTCATAGTTTTCCCAGTAACTCCCCACTGCTGATGGGAGCCTCGCTGGAGAGGAAGTGCTGCCGAGTATTTACATGGTCCTTCCCTGCCAAACCAGCTCCTGCTCCCTTTGATCAGCCCCATTTGAAGACAGCAGCGTGTGGGATTAGGCTGCGAGGCTGCCCTGGTGATGCCCCAGCCTTGGGGAGCACCGAGCTGAAAGTAGGCAGGGTCCCCGGTGAGCCGGCGTTGTCCCCGGGATGGGGAAGGGCTGGGAGAAGGCTGTTGGAGCAGGCAGGGCTTTGCTGACCATTTCACAGTGATGGCGATGGGGCTGGCTGGAGTAGAACTGCTTCTGGTCTTGCAGCAGCAAGAAGCTCCAGCAACACGAGAAACTCATCTCAGGGCAGCCAGGCACAAGGGCTCTGCCTCCCTGCACGCCCCGGGAACATGGGCCATGGCTGCAGAAAGGGAGATGAAAGGTAATATAAAAGCATTTCTGGTCTCTGCAGCACATTGCAAGCAGCAGTAGGCTGCTTTCAAGTCAGTTGTTTCAAAACATATCTTTAAACGAATTAATAATTAGATGCAGCTGCCTTCTTGTTAACATAATGAAGCAGTGGCCTAACAGCTCTCTGTGTCTGAGAGACAAAAGTGAGTGTTAATACTGGCCTTTCTGTGGTGTTGGACAGGTCAGAAAAGGCTTGGTTGTGAGAAGTATCTTGTGCTTTGCTGGAGTACACTCCGTTCTCTTTGGCTGTATTGGGAGCTCAGGGCATTAATCTCCCTGCATGACAGAAGCCTTTCAGCTTCTGCATTTGTTATAGGTGACAGTATTCCCTCGCCCATCTCTGTATCTCTGGAGAAAGGTGGCCGTGCTGTCACTGCCTGGGGATGCCGGCAATGTGCTTGGTGCTGCACGAAAGGGGGCAGAGAGCTCCTGGGTGCTTAAAGCCAACTCTGTGGAGAGTCAACATATAAAGGTTGTCCTTTGGCATCCAGCTGTGACCTGGGTGCTCCTGCTGAGCAGTGGCATCAGGCTCCAGGGTGGATGATGAAGCAGAGTCGCATGGTAGGGGCTAGAAAGATGCTATTGGGGATTTAGGTTAGACTTTTAGGGGGGGAAAAAAAAAAAAAAAAAAAAAAAAGGGAAAAGGAGGCATCAGCTGTGAATAGGCCTGGAGCTGAGCAGAGGTTAGGCAGAGGGAGCCGTGGCAGCTGGGCTTGTTGGGAAGAGCACTCCAAGGGCTGGACAGTTCATATGGGCTTTAGATGCCTGAGGTACGGATCTCTGGGTCTCCACTGTGACCCTGAAAGTGTCCCTTAGACTTCCTGTGCCTCAGTTTCCCTCTGTGCAGCACCTTGCCTGTGGGAGCCTTGTGCTGTCAAGTTTAAGGGACACGAGCTGTTCGATGCCTGTGCCCGGGGCCCTCCAGGAGCAAGGCTTCAGCTTGACGTGGGCACTGTTCAGGGGGTGCTAGGAAAGAGCCCTGCAGCCAGTGGGTTCCTCGGCTCCTGGGCAGTGAGGGAGCCCTCCCACAAGCCCTTACTGGGTCTGGCATGTAATTCTGGCACATCGTGACAAGTATTTCGTTTCTGCTTCTTCCCTGTCGGGTTAGACCTGTGGTTAGGCTCAAGTAGCACTGACAGTCAGCCAGGCATTACACCAGTGAAATGTTTTAGCTGGAACATAAAAATTGATTTGATCTCTTGGCTCATCCTGCTTAATGAGCAAGGCTGGAGCTGGGCCACAGCCCAAGCCCCGTGGCTCTGCGGGCGGAGGGCTGTCTCCTCTGCTCAGAGCAGCCAGAGGGGTCTGCAGGACTCTGGGGACTTTCCCTGGAGGAGAGGAGTTTGGTTTTCCTGGCAGCAAACAGGTTGGATTCATTAAAACATCTCACCATGGCAGAGCCGGTGCCATAAACTGTGATTGGGTTCAAGCGTGCTTGGGAGCACTGGGAAAGACGCTGCATGTCTGTGAAGGCTCTGCTTTCTCGGGAGAGGTTTTCTGTCGACCCTTTTGCCTGGTGTTTTGCGCTCTAGTTTGTCCTGGATCCCTGTGTGTGAGGCAGAGCAGAGCGAGTCCCTGCTCTGCCCTGAGCATAAAGTAGTCTAGCAAATGCTCAGAGGAGGGTGGTTAATTAGTTGTATTTCAGCACATTTCATTTTTAAGGGCTTTGATCGTGGCGTGGAATTGTGGATCTGTCGCCAAGTTTGGGCTTCAAATGAATAAATAAATGATAAACGATCATTTGGCAGCAATGAACCTGCTGCACTTCGTTGCATGTTTATGTGGTTTCCCTTCTCCCATCTGTTCCCTTCCTCCGGCTCTTCTCTGGCCCCCGTGCCTGGCTGACGGCAGTCCCCAGCCTTGCTGGGGATGCGCTTGCTCCAACCAGGGGCATGAGGGCTGCCACCTCGGTCGACAAAATGGGAATTGAAGAACAGCCTCTAAATATAAAAACATGGGTTTTGCTCTGGTAATCCCAGGAGAGCGGCCTGGGGCTGTACCAGGCACTTTCCCTGTGCGTTGGGGAAGAAGCACTGAGGACAAGTGTCCTTGTTTCCTCCGAACCCGTCTGTAGAGATGTGGTGCAGGAGAACAGGGACAGGAAACAGCTAAAAACAGAGAGAGAGGAATGGGAAGACGAAACAGTGAACGAAGAACTGGCGCTGCTGGGGTGGGATGACAGGTATTGCAAAACGCATTAAAAAACCATAATGAGAGATGGGGCTGCAAAGAGTTTTCCCTGTCTTTCTGCTCTCATTTTCCCAGCCTGTTTTCTCTTCAGATTCACTTGTCTGTCACGTGCTGGTTTTGCCTTTAGCAGGGGTGGTTTGTGGCGAGGTTAGTTAGTCCCTGTTCCTCTCGGGTGAGTCACTGATCAACTGACATAGATATTTCTGAAAATGTTTGTTATTTGGAGAAATGCTTGTCATGTGTTTGATCTGGAGCATGTTCCTTGAGGAAGAATTTGTGCAGATATGCGCCATATTAAAAATATCTCAGAAGGTATTTACTTACATCAGTGCTATAAACGTTATTACCTGTAAGAAATGCTATGACATCGGTCACCCACATCACACATTGGTTTTGCTTGTTTATTGGGTGACTTCTACTCATGCAGAGACATTTTGAGGTGGCATCAAGTGCATGCATGGCTGAAATAAAGCATATTTAAAGCATTTCTTTCTGTGAACCCTTCTGCAAGCAAAATGACACTTGCAAATATGATTGGGAATAGTGACCAAAAAGCACCACAGATAATAAGTAAAAGGCACCAATATCAGTTAAAATTAATGCATTTTTTGCAAGTTGGTGTTTGAGAGCGCTTCTCTGCAGTCTCTGCCAGCCTCTGCGGTTGGGCAGGTAGGTGAGCTCTGTGTTCGTGTTATTCTTTACCCTCTGCAGCAGGAGGGAGGAGGAGGAGAATGTCTTTGGATCTTTTCTTTTTGCTTCCCTTTTCCCCTCCCTTACACCCGCCATCAGATTCTCAAATTGCTGCTTTCTTCACTCACAGGAGAAGAATTTGCATTTTTTCGGCACTTGGCTTCAGTAAATGGCCATGTGGCATTTTACTTTTCAGCAGTTCCTTAAAGAACTCCCTTGTGGTTGATGAATGCAGAAACTTTGTCATAAACTAAACCACCCTTCCCTCCCCTTAATCTAGACCGCTGCTTACTCAGGGAGCCTCAGATGGGTTTTGATGACAGAAGCCCACAGCGCTGAGTAAGCAGATGTGGAATTGCAATCACTCTGAAGATGCCTCGTCTTCTTGCAGACTTCTTGTCTTCTCCTGCTCCGTGGGTATGCACAGATTCTGGGCACGGTGCCACGCTCTGCCTTAATTGCAGCACGGATTAAGGGAAGGCTGTGGCTCCCCTCCCCTTGTTGCGTGCCTCAGTGCAGATGTAAATACAACACTGATGCTCAGCACGTGGGAAGTCAGAGTTGAGGTGGGGAGGGAGGAGGCTGATGTAGAAAGCCTGCACAGAGGTAGGTCACTTAAAAGCGTGTTTTGGCCCTGCAGCAGGGTCAGCCTGGAGCTGTGGGATTAGATGAATTTTCTCACTGGAGCTGATGACAAATCGTGGTGTGGATGGTGGGACAATCAGCTTGGTTCATCAGTTCTTTTGCTGGCATTTCAACCGGTGAACATAACAGAACTAACCAGTACGTCAGTGGTGGACAGCCTTATGGAAATCTGAGGGGAATCTCCCCTGCCCTCTACCTGCAGTTTCTGTACGGTATTTTGTTTCTGAGGCAACTTAATATTTATTTTTCTCTCTCCCTTTTTCTTTGTTTCCAGACAAATGATGCTGCAGGAAATACCTGGAACTGGCTTTACTTCATCCCTCTCATCATCATTGGCTCTTTCTTCATGCTCAACTTGGTGCTGGGTGTCTTATCAGGGTAAGACACTAATGACTCGTTTGTCTCCACCTGGATATGAATAGGGAAGATATGTTGGTTTTAGGACTATGGGAGGATGTAGCCGAAAAAGAGAAGACGGGGTGATACATCACACTGTACATTGTCCCCTTCACACATTTCCTACCCTGTCCTTTCCTTGTAGTGGGGTATTTCTATAAGACTATAAAGCTGTAGGCTGGGGGATAGGCTGGTGAAAAATCATTAACTGAGATGATTCTGAATCCAGACCCAAGAGTTAAGTGAGCTCCCTGTAATTATACTGACTTGGGCCTGTGCAGCCAACACTTACTCCTGCGTTGTCTTGAAATCCCATCAGGAACCCACTGATGCCAGTATAAATACTTCAGTGCTGGAGCTGGACATCAAAGTATTCATAAAGCATTTGCTGTAACTGTGCAGCATGGAGAAAGGGGAAGCTCAAACAAAAGGCAATTAAAAAATCTCAGGGTTTTGTTTTGTTTTGTTGTTTGGGGTTTTTTTTTGGTGATTTTTTTTTGCTTGTTTGTTTGTTTGTTTTAAATCTCTAGCTGTTTAAGCCAATGTCTGGATTTTGGGGTCTCTTGATGTTCAAACCCCGGGGGTCAGCCAAGGATTTGATGTTTGTTGCATATGAGTTTTGGGTTTGGGCCATTGTAGAGATCAAGCTGCCAAGTTTGAAGCCTAGCTGGAACGTCCCCAGCGTTTGTGGAAATTTGATCTGGAATTAACAACCTGAATCATCTTAATGGTCTGCAAGCTCTTAGACTTTGGCATCTCATTTTGCACACAGTTTCTCCTTAGCCCATCCAGGTGATCTAGATTATATAGATCTATAAAGATCTAGATTTATTTCTGGCTCTTGGCAGCACGGGAAGAGAGAAAAGAGTTAATGCTGCTGAGTGGTAAAAGCCCTTCAGTGCTGCACCTTTGCTCTTTCTCATTAAGTTACTAGGGAAAGAAAAATGTTTCCCGAAGAAGAGAGTCATGCTCAATTTTATTATTTTGTTAAGGATCCTCGTCCTCAAAGCACATGCTGGGGGCAGGAGCAGGGAGGCAGCAGTGCAGTTTTGTTTGAGGACTGGCAGAAGTGCTGCTACAAGAGAGGGTCATGGGGAAGGCTGTGTCGTGCACTTTGCTGTTCCTTCAGTCCAGGAATGATGGTCATGATCAATAACCGATCAAAGCCATTCATCAGACATCCTGTTGTATCCGAGGCTTTCTAAAGGAGAGCTTCGTGACCATACTTGTCTGATGTATGATTTAAAGCGAGCACCAGAGCCAGGGCTGAGTGCCGTTCGTTAGGTAGTTCATCTTCCTCATTCCACAGTGGGGTCAGTCCAAGTTGGCTGAAATGATATTTGTGATTTCAAACAAAACTCGGAAGCATGTAGGTTCCTGTTCCTTTGTGCTAGATTCAAACATGTTTGTTGACCAAAAGATGGAGTCCTCTGTCTGGGTCTCCTGAAAGCCTCTCGTTGCTTGGGGCAAAATATGAATATTATATAAATGTGTATCTTCTCTTAAAAATGCAGCTCTCTGCATCAGGTTTCCCTTTGTTAGTGGTAGAGATGATAATGTCCTCTTCACAGAGGGAAGCTTTTAAACTCTGTGTTGCATAGTGGTTTGACGTCCTTGGGTGGAATAATTCCTGGGAAGAGGCTGAAGAGAATAAATATCATAGCACAGGTGTTGACCACGCTGCTCAGCAGGCTGCTGGTGGGCTTGCAGCTATTGAGCAATGAAGGAAACTGGGTATATCCGAATGGACTGGTGATGAGAAGGCACCTGAAAGGTGGAAAGACCTTCTGAAGGCAGAGACTGTTGTCATTATATTCTCTAGCCAAAAGACCCAGACAGCACTGTAGAAAAAAAGATATTTCTGCTGGAGGTTATTCTTTGCATAGGTTTCTGCACGGAGAAAGGGTGATTGGCAAATACGCGTTGACTTCCATAGGGTACAGTTTCACTCAAGCACTTTATGCCATCCACGTCCCAGTGACAGTGTCAGCTAGCGGCTCCTGCAACAGAGGCTCTTGGCAATATCCCACATTCCTGTTTCAATAAAACAAAGCTGATTTAGGGTTAGGGGTTCTACAAATAGCCCATGAACAGGGTTAACTTGGCAATCACTTACCTGCTTCTTATTTTCATGATCTGTGCACCTCATAGCCTTTAATATTATCCTTGCTGTGTGCTGGGGGTGATGCAGTGCTCTGTTCTCCTTCTCCAGACATTACAGAGAGGGAAGAGCGGGGTAGAAAGAGGGGACGGAATGCCCCCAGGAAACAATTGCAAAGCTGAGGTTAGGTCACTGGTTTCCTAGGCTTGTGTGTGATCTTCATTACTGTCCTCTTTCACAAAAACCCTGTTGGTCAGGTTGTATTTTACTTTCCAACACTTTGCCATATATATCACCAGCATTAGGGCGTTAAGCTTCAGCATGCCACTGTCTGTACCTTGGAAAGCCACAGAAAAAGCTTTTACCTGAGTATTTTTCATTGCTGTTAGTTTTGAGCTATTTCCTCTCATATATTTGTGTTCCCTAGTGGGCAATAAGGAAGCTACAAATTTCTGAAGTAGCTATGCAGATGCTATCACAGATTATGGCAATATAAATAATCTGAAATGACAACAAGTTATTGAGCTTCCTACTGACACTCGATTATACAGAGTTTTGCCATAACTCTTAATGGAATTTTCTGCCTTTCTGTAGTTATTTGTGAACCCATGTCAACACTGGGCAGATACCTAATATGAGTGGGCTTAGTTCCTGGGTTTATCTGTTTGAGCAGTGTAGATAGATTGACCCAGTTAGGATCCTGAGTCTCATCTGCTAGCAAAATGTGGAAGCATTTGCATTGCAAATGCTACGGAAGAGATGATACCTGTTTCAAAATAAAGAGCAAACAACCTTTCCCTTCTGCTGATTCTTCTGGAATTATAATAAAATCAAAGGCAGGGAAGTGACAGTGGAAATCTGTAGGTGTTGGTTAAAAACTTGGTATAAAAATAACGCACCTTCTTGGGCCACAGTTGTCCTTTTGTTGATAGGACAAAAACCTCTGAGTACCTGGCTAAAGATGTAATTAAAAGCATGTTGACTCCGTAATTCAGATTAAATGAGACTCTGCCTGCTGTACGGTGTGTCCTCCCCATGCGTGCTGATGAAAGCACTGCCAGTGCTCTTGTAATCGGTTAATATTTAAGTCCCCTCCCCAAATGGTGCACTCTGCCTTCTGTTCCTTTCCCCGCTCTGATGCAAGCACGGGGGGCCAGACTGCCGCCAGAGCGCGGCACCAAATATCCAGATTTCCCCAATGATCCTAGGACATGGGGTGTGGAGTTATTGCAAACATATTATTTCTGATGGCACAATAGGGACGTTGGCCTCTCCGATGTCTTTACAAAAGATGCACGTTGCAGTGGATGCTGAGCGGTACCTGCTCACCACGGTGCTAAAGGTGGGTCTCTGACTGGGGAAATTGGTGGTAGCTCCCCCTTGCCAGGTTGTACATCACAAGCAAAGACAGACTGTGCTGTTCGCCAGCTGTGAATATGGTAGGATTTAGAGTTTTCCTGGAGTACTGCAGTGGTCATAGGTACAGAAGTGAATCGCAATTGAAACAGCTCCTAAAATCCAGGAACTGCCTTTGCTTGTTCACAGACGATACGGGGCTCTCCAGCAGGAACACAGCATCCCATTTGCTGTGGAGCAGTGGCAATGCGGGTTTGTGTCCCTTGTTGGGGATTTTCCTCTCTACTCCTCACTAGGTATTCCCCCTGCTTTTTGTTTTCCCTCTCTGGTGCTTGATCCCTCCGTGAACTGATAAAACTCAACAGCCCTGCAGAAACCAACAGAGCAGAAAAACAGAGATTATTTTCTTCTGGAGGAGCTTTTATTGAGTGCCACAGCTGATTCAAGAGAAGATCAGGACTGTATAGGGCCAGGAGAGCAGAAGCAAGAGGAGAGATTTCTCTCCCCTTTGATAACATTAAGACATTCGGTAGGCTCAGTTGCTTCTGCATGTGAACTGTAGAGGTCTGTCCACTTGATCAAGGTGGGCAGACAGAGGGTGTGTTCTGCCCATCCGTGTGCTGGGAAGCACGTTGGGCTGACTCCCAAGCCTGATAAGTCCCCAGTCACAGACACAAAAAAAGGGAAAAGAGAAATGTAAAAAAAAAAAAAAAAAAAAGAAAAAGAAAAAAAAGAAAAAAAAAAAAAGGAGATTAGACACCTGGTTGAAGTTCTGCTGAACCACCCACCCACCCAAAGAATGAACCGGGTTTTGTTCATACTAGAGAGCTGCCCTTGACTTTATTTCTCTGTTTTAACCATGAGAAGCAATTCTAGCCATGTTAACCTTGTTCCAGAAAGCTGGGGCACCTTGGTTCCCAGAAATTGGGGTAGCATTTTGTAAGATTTCCAGTGCAGAGTGGAACAACAGCAGTAGTGAAAATGCTTAGGAATTTGTATCCATAATATATTTCTCTTGAAACATCTTTTTGCATTGACTGCGGTGGGTGATGATTCTTACTTATTAGATTACTTGTAAACTCTTTGTGACTTAGGTAGCAATAAAGGCATCCATCACAGGGAATGCAACCTTTCCACAGAAAAAGAAATTGGCTGCCTCTGGAGGCACCATGGGAATGTTCTGGCTCCAAGTCATGCCAAGAAGGGTTGACCCCAGATGCCTTTCAGGTTTCCCTTAACACAGGGTTGTTTGCTGCTTGGGATGTCATGGGATTTGGCTTCAATTCTGACCAGAAACTGCCCTATGATGATCCTGATAAATTTTTTATTGAACTCTGCACATGGTTCTGCAGTTTACAGTGAGGAGGGAAAGAATACCCCCCATGGAACTGAGAAGTCCTGACCAAGGTTCATTCTTTTTCTGACTTTGTACTGTTTTCTTGCTAGCAGGCTGCAGCCCTCTGCCATCCTGCTCTGGCAGCTGTTGCACCGAGACATGGGCACCCATCTCCATATACACCTTAGCTTGCTGGTGTTCCCTCCCTTAGCAGTGATTTCCAATGCTGTTTTTCTCATCCTGCTGCTGTTCCCCTCCCAGCCCTCAGCCTCCTCTCAGCCCAGCTAGCAGCTTTCTTCCGTGGGCTGGTGGGATTATGGCGTTTTCTGCTGCTTGGGTGTTGAGTTGGGTATTAATTTTGCCTGGTAATGACCTGATGATTCTGTACAATACATTTGTGACTGTTTCTTTGGGTTACACAATGCAAAGAGGATAAACATTATCATGGGATGCTGTGAGGTAGATGATTTAACTTATTTCAAGGCTAAGTGCCTTTTGGCACTGTTTGACGCAGCGGTGGGGAGTGGTGGGGGTGGCGAGACAGCAGGAGGGCTGGCCAGAGAGGGCAGCGCCCTGTGAGTGATGCATTTGAATACTGAGAGCCTGTGTCCCTCGAGTGTGAAAAATGCTGCTTGTCATGTCCTCAGATATTTATGGTGAAGCCTGAGGTATTTCCAGAGAGCAGCCGGTAAAGAGTAATGATCTTTCCTGAGGTTTACTCATCTGGCCGCAATAACCAAGTGTGGAGAGGCACTGCAGTGGCCAGTTTGCGTCTTCCCTGCTTAGGTATTACCATAACATGGTCCAGACCTGCTCTGTCCTGAGATGTGCAACACCTGCCTCTTCTTATATGAGACCACCTGGTGTAAGAACTGCAGGGAGACATTTTGAACGGATGCAGCATCTTTGTGACAGCAGGAGCCTGGCGAGGGATACAGCTACCGACCGTGCTGGCACCTTGTAGGCGAACAAGGGTCAGGGTAAACGGCGCTTTAATTCTTCACTGCTGCACCCTGTTTTGAGCGGTCTGCAGCGTGGGGTGATGCTCTCTGGGCAGAGTCCCATTAAACACCCTCCCTGTCGTGTGCTCCAGTCTCCCCAGGGGGTATCTGTTTCTGTTTCTGACTCTTATACCTTGGGTCACTGAGGCTTTTGTGCTGTGTTAGAGCAGCTCCCTGGGAGGAGGCACAGCCCCATCCAGACCTCATGGAACGGGCTGTCTCGGTGACTTGCTCTGCTGAGTTTCACGGCATGTTTTCCCATCCTGAGGATTTTTGCCAGATTGAGATCATAAAACTTCAGCCTGCAAGACGTGCAGAGTCTGGAGAAGAATCAGGCTGATTAATTTGTCATAATGGCAAAACGTTCTTCTGTCCTCCTTCTCCCTCATTACAGAGACAATCATTCATTTTCCCTGCAAATTTGTTCCAAGTTCACTGTTACCTGCTGTGATCTGACTTCGGTGTTAATTATTTGCAGCAGAAGAGCTGCATCATGAAAAGATACGAGATTCTGTTTGCTTTCTCATTGCTTTTAGTCTTTCCCCAGCCTGTGCTTAAAAAGGAGGGCAAAGACAGGGCAAAACCATATTTTCTTTCCTGTTGTTCCTTGCTCATCACCCTTTTTAACAAAGCCATCATTGCAAACAAGAAATGTGGGAGAAGCACGCGTCTTGCAGAAGGGGTCAGAGAGCAATGACTTTCCACGTGAGCTTCTTCTCGCCAAGCTAAATGTCCTGTCGGGTGTGGATCCTTTGCTCCTTTTGTGTTTTCGGTTAGTATAGGAGAGATGGACTACCTTTATTTGCCCTTCTGTTAAGCCGCAATGGAAATCAAAGCCTGTAGTATAGGAATGATGCATAGGAGACCTAAATTTGAATTTCCTGGGGCCTCTGCTTTGACTCTGGGGTGGAGACTCGGTGAACAAAGCCAGAGGCTCATCCAGCAATTGCAGTAGGCTGATACTATGAGATAAATGGTGCTTTTTAATTCCTTTTTCTCTCTTTGTTATTGCCTCCTTTGAGCCAGGTTTGCCCAGCTGTGGCACTCACAGCATTTCAAATCGGATTAGGTGGAATCAAAGTGAAGTTGGCACAAGCTGAATGTAAAGACAAAAGGAAGGAAGATGCGTTGAACGTTTCACCTCTGTGCTCTTCCTCTTCCCTTTCTAGAAATATAAGACGTATCCCATATCTGGCTTGCATTTGAAGCATCTTCCTGCCGTGTTCAGTGATAAAAGTGACTGTGAAGCCTGGCTCCGTGCTGAAAGATCAATCTCCCAGTGATACTTTCATCCTTTATCAGCTGGTTGAGGAGAGCTATATTTTCCTCCTCTTTAGAGCAATGAGGAGGAAGCAGAAGCAGCTTGAGCTGTGCAGGATTGATTGAGCCAGTCCTTACTCCTAAGCAGTGGATATTAGGATGGGTTAAGCAGCTCAGCCAGCTGGGTCTGTATGTCTGGCTCAGTCTGGGAGAGAGGGACTTGCTTCCTCAGACCATGCCCAGTGTGCTCTTGGGTGGCTGTAGCTCCAGGCGAGATAGAAACATATAATACTGTGTGTCTTTGGGATTTCTTGCAGCTGATGGGACAACCTGGGGTGGATGATGAGCCACAGAGCTTTGTCATCTCCAGCACTAAAAAAATCCTCCTCTGGGCTTTCCTTGTTTAATAACAAGGTTCAAAACTCTGACTTCTCAGCAAACCACCTTTATGGGCAGGAAAACAATATCTTAGAGGTACCAAATGTCACCAGCATAAAGAAATTCTTACTGATGCTTTTCTAGGTGAATCAGTTGCTTGGTTTCCTCTTGTTCCAGCACTTTCCAGAGTGATATCTCTGTACCCCTGGAATGTGCTTTCTTTCACCTCCCTCAAATTTTTCTTCTTGCCCAAATGAGGTGCATTTCCATGCTTTTTCTTCTTGTTCCAGGTGGGCTTGCTAATCAATATGCTTTGCCTATGTTCAGTGGTGACCTGGGCCTGATTTTTAGAGGTATTTAAAACCAGTTATTTAACAATACTCCACATGCATTTCCATTCACGTTTTCAAATCAGTAAGTCAGAGGCATTGAATTATTTTTAGTTTTGCCTGCAGGTTTATCTGCACTTGAGAATTTTGTCTGCGAATGAGAATAAACATGCCCTGGCCCATCCTGAAGTCTTTCTGGTGCCTACTGTGGTAAAGATATTTGATGCTATGGTAAAGAAACTGATGCCCTTGGTGATCTCCTCTCATTTTGTTTGCAGCCCTTCCGGGGCTGGGTGCCAGCTATGGACACACCTGAGCCATGTCCTCTTGGGTTTGCATCTTCCCAGCTACAGGGCATGGCACCTCATGTCCAGGCGGCTAGAAATTGCACTGCTTGTCTATTTACTCCTGCATTTATTCCATATTTTTCTTTCCTAAGCCAAATTTGATTCTACTCTCCACCTATATTTCTAACTCACCAGCATCCACCCAGGTTAGTGCACTAAAGGGAATGATGCTCGCTCTCCTCTCCCCCGTCCCTTCCCCTTGCCTCCTGTGTGCTGCCGTGAATAATTCAGCCCCTGCTGTGGCTGCCTTTCCTCCTCTCCTAGAGGAGCTTTTGTGAGAAACACCAGAGTTTGGTGCCTTTGAGGTGGCTGGCCTGCAGGGCGTCATCCCTGCAGGATTGCTGTTCTCCCGCCCCTGCCTCCCTGACAGCCCCTTTCAGGCTCTCGGTGCCGTGTTGTGGGCTGAGGTGGGTCCTTTAATCTCTAAGAGAGTTCAGAGCACACTGGTGCTGCTGCTGTTGATGATGGTTCCCTAGTGACAGTCCACCCTGCTGAAGCAAAATCCTTCAGGAATCAAGGGAAGATGGTGCCCGCTGTCCCTGCTTGGATCCCGAGCTTTGCTGTTGTGCTTCACATACCCCCTTCCTATCTGGTGTCCTGCCTGCCTCCCTTTGCACTGCCCTAAGTCACCACAGCACCCACAGCAGGGGTGAGGGTGCTCAGCAGGTCCCCAGGCTCTTCCTGCGCCTGCATCCAGGACACCGAGCATCTGCTTTTCTCTCTTTCTTCTCCCCACTCTCCATCTTGCTGCTGCTCACTCTCTGTGGGCTCTCTCTCTCTCTTTCTGCTAGGACTCCCTCACTGCCTCTGTCTCGCAAAGAACAGGTCTGAAGAAGGTAAAATAAATGTTTAGCACAGCCAAGTCTTTGTGTCCTTAGTTGTATAAACAGTTATAAAGGTGCTGGCCTTTTTTGTTGCATCCAGCAGAGGCTTCCCCTTACAAAGGATTTACTGTTCTCCAGGAAGAGAAAAGACAGAGATATGAACCCGCAGAACAAATTCTTTCCCTGGAGCAAGAATCTGCTTTTCTATAAACATGTGGATGCTGATGCGGTTAGTGAATGAAACGTTAGGAGTATTAACTGGATCAGACCCTGGTGAAGCAAGCCGCGAGGGGCTTTGCAGGACTGTGTGCATGAAGTAGCAAATTCAATCACACAAGTACTGCAGGACCTACAGAATGGCAGGAGCACAAGGAGGGTTGGCTCGGCAGGAATCTACCTACCACGTTATTGTAACTGGCTTCACCCAAGCAGTTGGGATTTGGCTGGATTAGGACAAGATGGCAAGCCCCAGCATCAGAAACAGACCTGAGAGGGAAAGGAAAAATTAACTGAAGGCTCTTTTTTTATTTCCTTCTCCAGCTGATTAACCAAAATAAATGGTAGGAAATGGACTTTGACCCTTAAAATGCGATCAAGTGTTTCCGCTTGCATGTGGATGCTCTCAGGATGCTGGGAGGCTTGGAGGTGTGTGCGGTCCCTGTGCTGAGAATTTACCCTAAGGCACTCTGGAGAATCTCGTAAATGATGTACAGCCCCTGAGCAGGTAGTTGCAGCCTGCCAAGAGCACAAGAGATTTGGTTTTACTGAAAAATGCAAATAATATTGCATTCATCTTACCTCTCTTATCGTCCAGCATGTTCATAAGTCTAGGGTGCTATAAGTGCATTTTTTAATCTCTGCAGGCCCTTTGCAGCATCCTATGGAAATTCCTACCTCAGCTTTGCTCTTGCTGAAAGCTTACTGAAAGTTAGGTGGATAATTGGCACCAAGTTTCTTTTGAGGTTCCTTCCTTACTTGATTGTAAAAGGGGTGGACCGAAACAGAGAGGAACTTTTAACGCTTCACCTCTCCTCATCTAGGCAGCCCCCAAGTAGCACAACATGCATGATTTTATACCACTGCTGCTCTTCCAGCACGTTTCCCGCAGTGATGCTCCTCCAACTTGCATGTCAGGCAGCCGGAGGAGCTGCTGTTTTCCATCTTCTACCTCCAGCCTGTCCCTCCCTGCTCCTGAGTGACGTGGGCTGCTGAACAGGCTGCTGACAAGTATCAAATCTTTTCTTGGGCACTGCTCCACGTTCAAGCAACAAACCTTACAAATTAAGCCCCCAGTCTTGGCCAATGTTGTTTCTCCACCTGGAGAATTCGTTCTGGCCTGTGAGTAACTCAGTCAAACATCTGCAGTCCTGGCTGGTTCCTTCGCCAGCAGCTCACCCACTTGAATTATCTGGCTCCTCTCCATTCTTGAGGGCTGCATTTCTCCAGGCAGGACTACGTCCCTACATGTCACGTGCCATCCAGGCTCAACTTCACTCACTCCTTTGACGTACTTGGACTGGAGATGAAGCCAATCCTAAAATTGATTGGTGGGTTTTTTTTTTTTTTTTTTTTTTTTTTAGGCTTAAAATTCTAAAAGGTCTTTACAGCTCCTTTCCAGGAGTCGCTGGTGGAGTCCTTCTGAGATCTGTGCTTCTTTCTGCTCACTCTGAACAGTGCTTTAGATTCAGTAGGCGAAGGCTGTTCTCCCATTTTAAGATCTGAGATTTCATGAGATCATGTGTAACTCAGTGGTATTATACTGAATGAGGAGCTAATTACCTATGTTGTTATTACGAATTGCTAATCGTCAGCACTATTAGTGGTAGCAATGACAGTGATACTATATGATCTCTCTCTGCCTCTTCCCTTTGAGTGGGAAGTGTTTCTGTCTGCTTTCTAAACAGAAAACCTGAGTTGCAGAGGTTTAAAGGTGTGATTAGTCTTGCAGCAGGCCTGCTGTCGCTGGCCCTGGGAGTGTGCCATGAAACCCAAGACCAGGAGGTGCTATACATGATCCTTCATCTCAGCTCTCTGCTGTCATATAGGAAAGTTAATCAGAGACTCAGGGGATGAAGATTGTGGGTGGTTTTGTGGTTGTTTTTTTTTTGTTTTTTTTTTTTTCTCCTTTTTGGTTGCTGTGACAGTATTTTTAATTTAAGTTCAGCACGGATAAAGTACTTGTAAGAATTTCATTGGTTTATAATATTATACTGACCCTGGTAGTTACTCATGAGCTGACCTTGTCTCTTTTGTGGCTGGGGGGCTCTTGAATTTCCCTGAAGTGGCTATTTCAGTGCATATTTACCCTGAGATTTATTTTACTCTTCCGCCCACCAAGGTGATAAGCAACCATCATCCATTTTCCTGGTGACTTTAAGCACCGACCACTCTTGAGAAGAAAAATGTGACACATTGAGCTTGACTGGTATGGCGTATGGTTTCCATGATGAATGCCCTTCCTTTGAATTCTGTTTATTCCTGCTGTCTCTGTAGAATCAGTTATTCACAACTGTCATGTTGTAACTAAAATGCATTGTAGTTATCTACCCAGGCAGAGCTCGGCTTCCTCCAAAGCAGTGTCTCCTCTTTCTGTGCTGCATGTAGGAGTACCCACCTCTCAGCTTTCCTCTTCTTAATGCCTCCCCAGACAGTGCTGAAAAATGAATATTTTTTGGGGCTCTTGGGGCATATGGTTGACAGGAGCCAAAGATAAGAACGGGTGAACATCTCTCAAATTCCTCATTCCAGAATTGGCCAAACCGTGGAGGACCAGCTTTGAAGAAAGTCCTGGTGGTAAAGCTGGGCAGGAGGCAGCATGTTTCCTGCTCAGGTTTCCTTTGTGGTGATTTGGGAGATTTTTGCAAGTCAGTGGCATAAATAGCAGTTATGCTGAATAAAAGAGGAAACCTATTTACTGCTACCAAACATTCCCATGGGACTTTCTATGTTTTCATTTAGAACTGCCAGGAAAACTTCAGATGAAATATTTTTAGATTAAATATGGCATTTTGATATAATTTTCCCCCCTTTTCTTTGAATACATTCTGAAATTTTGTTGAAAAGCTCTCAAACAGAAATTCTGGGAGTTTTCCAGTTGCTGCAAACGGGGAACACTTCAGTTCCTGAATGGTGATGAATGTAGTGGAAGAGAGACGCATGCTTTTATTAACACATTTTATAAAGAAAAACACAGTCTTTTGACAAGTTCCAGCTTCATCAAACCTCTCCTATCTCCCGGAGATAAGAGAAAGAGCAAGTTGTGCGTTCCTTTGCCAGGAAGACCATACATCGAAACCCTCCGGTTTTCAACCTGGATGCTTTTGCTACAGAGCTGTAGCACTCAGAAGATAGACAATGAGCAGAGAGCCAAGGTACTGTCTTCTCCTGGAAGTTACCTTCCCAACTTCTACGGCGGTGCTAAACCTGCCAGCTCCGGGGAACAGGAGGGCGCGGGGGGCTTTAGCCTCAGCAACATTCCTCGCTGGTGTCTTGTGAAAAGCGCGCAGGGCCGTACAGAAACTACTGAAGGTTTGCAACAACTTAGCACCGTTTCTCCCTCATTTTCTTACATGTTTAAAGATGAGATTAAAGGGACAAGTCCTAGGTAGCTTTTACTTCCCTTAGGCCAGAGAGGAGCTGGCAGGGAATGAAAGGCTTTGCAAGGAAAGCTCTCCCTTGCCTGCTCCCGAGGGCTGAGGGAGCGGTGCCACGGCTCATCGGCTGTCCTTTGTGAAACTCCCCGCTGGTGCTGCCTCCTGCTCCGAGCCGGCGCAGCCCAGCTCTGGGAAATTTGCGGTGGCACGAGCCTGTGATGCAGGAAGCGTGGCCGCACCACGTTTGGCAGCTTAAAAATGCATGTTGTCACCTTGTGCTGTCTGATCTCATTCCTCCCCCTCCAGAGAGAGATCAAAACTGAGAGGAGGTCCGTGGCCCCAAACAGCAGGCACTGAACCAGAAATGAGAACATTAAAAAGGAAGAGGGAGAAAATCGGCGATCCAGCTGACACGTGCAGGATCCCGAATCACCCGGCAGACACGTGCTGAATGCCGAGGAGGAGCTGTCAGTTCAGAGCGATGTTTCGGCTTCCTCCGTTTCAAGGATGGGGTCATGGGCTGTGCTGTCAGGTGGGGGACAGGAGAGGGGAGTCAGGAGACTGGGATGCGCTGCCAAAATCAAGATACCGGCTCAGCTGATGGCAGCTCTCACATCAGTGGCTGGTACCAATGTGCGTCGCAGTGCTGAGCCAAGTTCTCCCTGCAGTCCCTTCTCCGTGGGTCAGACAGTCCTGCCAAATGAAGCAAAAGTCTTAGCTTTGAAGGGTAAAGTGTAGATTGTGAATATAAAGCTGCCTCTGGCACTTGCAGCTCCTTTTTTCCCATTCTTCCTCCAAACTCCTGCTCCTTTCTGGCTTCTGAAGTGCTTGCATGGGTAACGAACGGGTGATTAGGTGGGATTTTAGTCAAGAACAGTGGTTAACTAAAGGTTTGCAGTAATTAACAGTTAACTGAAGATTTAAAGGACACAGCAAGGTTAAGATTTCAAAATGTCGAGTGAGCAAGCCCCTGGTATACACGAGGGACGAAAGCCTGATCCCACATTTAGCCATACAGATTGGGCTGTTGTGGGAGTCACTCCAGTGTCTGCTCAAAGCGAGGGGCTGCAGAGCCTGGTTCAGAGCTCCATAGATGGTAGATGGGCACGTACATCTCCAGGTGGGGCATCAGAAACTTCCCCGAGGTGATACAAATTGGCCTGGGGAAAGCCCCAGGGTGGGTGTCTTGGGGGTGGTGGCTGCACTATTGTCTCAGCATCATTTCAAACTAGGCGGTAGGATGTACTTGGACAAGATTTTTGCAGTGGTTGGATGAACCTTACTTTCCGACTCCCTTCTACAGTCCTGTTCTAATGATTTGATGCCAAGATACCTGCTTTCTATGTGATTTTAGCAAATAGCAGGATCATTGTTACCCTCAACTCAGAGCACCTGGGCTATTTCACCTTAACCCCAGAGTACCCATCCTCGCTTGTAGCTCTCACTTGACTTATCTTTGTCAAAGTTGGCTTAAGGCTGGGACAACTCAGAGAAAGACTAACAGGGAAGAGTAGATCTCTTCTGAGACGGAGAGACTGCTCGTGCCTCTGTGACATAATATTGTGCTTCTAGAGAAAATTCTGCTGTGGAGTGAGTGGTGTGGAGGGATGGAGGACAGTTTTTAGTGCTGGGGATGATAATTTGTATTGCATGACTGGACAGGTATATGTGGTTGTGCATCAGGATCTTGTTGTAATGGATATGGTGTGGCCCCAGAACACAAGAAGTGTGTGCACATGGCAGTTTGCAGTCCTATTTCAGGATGAGAGAGGCAGAGAAACAGCTGAGCTACAATCAAAGTAGTATTTCGTTGGACAACAACATGTAGCGTGCTGTGGTTTCCACTCACTACTGCTGTCATCGACTTCACAGGCTTCGTGAATACAATCTGAAAGACGAAAGAAGGACTGTGTATTTTCCCTGACCGCTTGTGACATGTGCTTTCTCATTCTTCTGTCTCTGTAGTGAATTTGCCAAAGAACGAGAGAGGGTAGAAAATCGTCGAGCTTTCCTGAAACTCCGTAGGCAGCAGCAAATTGAACGGGAACTAAATGGATACTTGGAGTGGATCTTCAAAGCAGGTAAGGCTAGAGATCTCCTCATCTTGGTTCAATATGTTTTGTGGCAAATAGAGTCTGGTGATGACACAGGACAAGGGCCCCAAAACTAGTCCTCTGTGTTGCTGGCCATTCGAGTAACCCAAGACTAGGGAGAGGGCCCAACCAGCACTTGTTGTTTTTGTTGGGCTTGTTTCTGAGCAGTCACACTAAAGTTATTGCAAAAGATCTCTGCTTAAGCAAAAATAAAGGAGCTGGGCCAACTTTCTTTATTGCTGAGATCAAAGCAATTGTCTTAATACAGTATAATATAAAAAGTGATACAGTGCCCAAAGTCTCCACAGTGGGGAAACTGTTCCCTTATATGAGTCATTTATATTTTATTTACTTTCCACCACAGCTGTTTTATAAGCCTCTCTTGTTATGATGGTAAAATACACTGGAGTGTCATTTTTATGAGCTACAGAGATCACTTGCATGAAACTCACCCCAGTACATATTAACATTGCTTTGTAACTATTATAACTGAATGTTGCACTTCATAGCAAGCCGTGAGGAACTTTAACAAGGACTCACACACACTAATTTAACAAAAAATAGCACACTTTTTCTTTTTATCGGACAGTAAAGATTACCAATAACCTTTCTGCATTATAGACTAGCTGATATATATATATTGACATAACCACAGTGCAGTTCATTCACATAGCATCAAGAAAACTTCTGGGGCTAATTTGCTTCCTTACTTGCTTTTCTGAGAAGCTGAAACATCTGAGTAAAGTAAAAATGCCTTTTAAAACAATGACGAGGAGAAAAAGAAGCAGTCGTTTCTCAAATAGATTTTTCAGGTGCCTTTCTAGGCAGGTCAGCTTCATCCTTGCCCTTTACAAATGGGGAAACTGAGGGCCAATGTTATATAGTGACTCACCTGACGTCAGCCGGTAGACCGGTGGCAGAACCGGCGCTCTGTGGTGCTCCTAAACCGTGGACGGGCACCATACTAAAAGCCATGTCATCATTCCTTGTTTTGAAATCCATACCGATGCTAGAGGCCTGATGTGCTAAAACGTGCTTGTGCAAGCAAGTAATTGTGTGGTCACAGCAACTCATTGCAGCATTGCACATGCGTAAGCCGTGTACAAGCCAGGGGCCGGAGCATCCTGGTGCTATTCTGCGTATAAGTTGCTCTTTGTCTGGATTTACAGCTTCTGTTTTATGTGCGCAACCTGGGCGCCGGTATTTGGAAGAGCGTTTTCACGTGGCTGCCGCTGCTTTGCTTCTGCCCTCCCCTCCGAAGCGCCCCGCCAGCCTGCCTGCCCAGGGGCGCGGGGCTCTGCCCTGCGGCGGGTCCCCGGGAGCGCGGCGGGGCGGCTGCGGTGCCTCCCCGCAGGGCAGTGGCCTGGGCATGAGTTTGGACAACCTGGCCAGAGAGGAAAAAGACCGAAGCTTTAAAATGTAAAATAGGAAGAAGTAGCAGCAGTTTATGCGGTAGCTTGAACCGAGTATTTCCCACAGTGCTACACAGAGTGACAGTCGAGTGCCAGTTGTATTGACGGAATTTTATTCACTGTGACTGTTCAACAGCAACTGTCCTCAATTAGGTAACCACACTTCATTCTGTGGTTCTGTAGGAGTCAAAAAAGGAATCATTCGCTTTCCTTTCCATTTATAATTTGTCTTCTCATTTGTTTACAGCTTTTGTGCTACCTCAAATTCAAATTAATTAATGGTTTATCCAGTGGCTGGAGCAGAGCACGCTGTGGTTCTCCCTTGGCTCTAGTGTCACCTTGCTTTTAAGGCTCTTGTGATTTCTCGGTCTCTAAATCCTTGTCTCCCCATCAGTAAAATAAAGATGAGAATTCCCTTGCAAGGATAAGGGTTGCTTCATTTCGTTTTGGTGACTGTTCTGCCAAGAAGAACTGTGCAGAGGTCATTAGACGGATTGTCTGAAAGTTGAGGTGGAGAAGTTATAAAACATACAGCCAATCTCTCCTCCAACTTTGCATCCCTGTGGGAATGGCTGGCTATTCTATTTCTGTGTTGCCAGTGCTGAATAAATGCCACATCAGTATGGAGTGAAACTGCTGTAAAATGCCCATCTTTTTATTTTGTCTAATAACACAACATCCAGAAGGTTTTCTAGAACAGGAAAGTGTATGCAAAATAGTTGAATCAGGAAATAACAAAAATATTCTGTAAAGGCATTGTTGAAAATACAATAGGAATATTAAAAAAGCTTCCTAGTACAGCTGAATAATAACAATAATTAAAATCAACTTAGCAGTGTTAGTAAATCTTTGAATACAAAAGGTAGTGTGAAGGCTAACCAAAATAGAGAATTGAGTGTTTAGAATTCAGGCACTGAAATTTGGGACTGTGGGAAATTCCCGTTGATGGGAATTTCCCTTTTCTTTTTTTTAGAGGCCAGGATTTCAGCTATGAAATGATCACGAATTTCCAAACTAGATAATCACTCTTTCTTGTCCAGGACCCTGTGTGGGACAATGGCCAAAACAAACTGCTTGGGGGGGGGGGGKGGGGAGGAGAACAGCCAGGGAGGACGGTCACAGACAGTCCAGCCTGTACCGAAATCTCTTACAACAGCCCCAGGCAGTGAGATGTAATAGGCTGTTTGCATAAAAGAAAGAGCAAAAGCTCTTGGTATTCTGCTCTAATGTAACTCTGGAGGATTTTGTTATTATTCTTGCTAATATCTAGTTGTTTTTTAAATCCTTCTAGCACCCTTGACCTCACTGAATCTTGTAGCAAGGAGTTCTACATGTTAACAGTTGGTCTGATTTTAAAAAAACAAGCCAACCCACCAAACAGTATGTCCTGTCCTCCATTTTAAATACGGTGCCTTTCTGCAGCGAGAGCTCAGGAGTGCACTTTGTATTTCTTTTTATTACTTTTCTTTCTCTGATCTCTCTCTACCTTGTTTCATCTTATTTTTTCTGCTCTAAAGCATGCAGAACCAATCTACTCAATCCCCTCTCTTCCCATGGAAGGCTCTCCAGGCTTTTAATATTTATAGTACCCTCCCTGAGCATTTTGTTTGTTCATTTTTTCTCTTTTATTTTTGATGCAGGGTAGGAAGACTGGAAAGCTGCATTCCAGTGATTCATAAAGTGGCATCTTAAAACTTAATCTGATTGGTTTTGCTCTGTAATGTTTTACATATTCTGAGTACTTGCTGGAGCTGGAAAGGAAGTTTCCTTGTTCTCGGTAGTGCTCAAGTTTTTACCTCAAGGCTGTAACTGGTTTAGGACCAAGGAAAGTATTTGAGTGACTAAAATCAGTCCTTCATCTGTACACTACCTCGCATTTGTCAGCAATGATTTTAATTTAACATTGTGCTCATCATTTATTGACCACTCTTGAATGTCTTCAATGTTTCTCACAGCCTTCTCTATTTGTAGTCTGAATGATGTTATATTCTCTCTTGCTGTACATATTGCATTAAAAAGGTGGCTCAGATAAAATTTTGGGGTTGTTTACTATCAACCCTTTCTTATACTGAAATTATAGACTGTTTAGTCCTCCAGAAGAAAACAATGAGTCTTTGCTTTCTACCTCTTAAGTGCTGTCTGACTTGAGTGTGTTCCAGACCTGGTCTAATGACTTGTCTGACGTTTGTGTTGTAAGAATGAAACTTCTTTAATAGCCTGGCTCTTGAGTAACTGACTTCTAAATTTTTCTTTTTTTTTTTCCAGTGGTACTTTTATATTTTTTTCCAGTGGTAAAATAAGAGTATAAAAGGAAAAAAATATTAATAAAAAGTGCTTGTGAAGTTTTCAAGGAGGTACCTTGGCAGAGCTGAAAGATTTTGGTGCCAGCTCACTATTGATAAATCACCAGCTGTGATTGAAACTGAAGCAAACATAGCTCAGGCTGTTTTAAATGTGGATTGTTTAATATAGTCAGCAGCATATCTGCTTGAGGGAACTATACCAAGGTGTTTTAAACAGCGACAACCTTAATGTGCAAATACTTGTGTGAGTTATACTTAATACAGGAAGCCTTAATTGATGAAGTGCGTAACAAATGTCTTCTTAACAAAGGGTTGGGGAAGGAAAGAGAAAATTATAACACAGATAATGTGCTGAAGTGCTGAATTTAGACGTGTGTGACTTGAAAGAAAAAAATCAGTCCAAGGTTTGACCATTTTCCTTAGAGTTTTAATTAACTTTCTTCACTTACTATTATACAGAGGCCAGGTATGAAGTTTTTAGCTTTACTTATTTCTCAGGTGCCTGTTGAAGAATGAATACATAGGGTAGTCAGGAGGGTTTAAATATTTTCAAATGAGAAAACAGGTGATTTACTATAAAATTCCCATATCATGAGGCCAAGATTCAGCCAGGAAAATTGTAACTCAGTAGAGTCTTTTTGAGGATGTGAAGAAGAAATGTCATGCCACCTTAAATGACTTATAAATCTGTAAGTGTCTTCAAATCTGTAAGATTTTCAGTCTTATAAAACTAGTGTGAGTTACAGGCCAGAAGCAATGATCAAATCCTATAATTTCTTGCATCTCACGAATTTAGGCCAAAAATTTGTATGGTAATTGCCATGTCAAGCTCATAAACATTGACTCTCTGTATCATTTAGAAGTGAACTGTATTGGATCAGTTAGACCTGTAAACTTAAATTTAACCTTGAAGAATAAAGTCAACTGTCTGTTCTTTAGTAAATTCTTTAAAGGGATCAACCCTTCCCATCCCTAGAAGTCAGCTGATATAGGTGTAAAAAGCAATGCTTCGCACTGTGTTGCTCCTGTGGGCACGAGACGACAGTTCTCTTCCCCAAATGCCTCTTCTTCAGTTCAACCAATATCAAATAAAGTCTTGCTGGTGACGAGAAAACCCTGTGCTGTTCCACCCGCTGCCTGCTGGGACAGGCTCTGCTCTTCGTTTCATGTTTTTGTTGGGCTCTGTGCAAAGGCAGTAGCAAGTCAATTTGAAATTGTGCCTTTCAGAGGAATTAAAAAGTGGTGAAGCCAAGCAATGTAATCCATGCAAAAGATTTTGCCACTGTTGCTTTCTCCATTAAACTCCTCAAAACTGTAGCAACTATTAGGCTGTCATGCTGCATTTCCAACGGAGAGCAAAGAACTAGAAGTTCTCTGCACAGAGTAAAGCGCTTATAAGCCCACAAATATTCTTTTGAAGACGTTTCTCTTATCTTACAAGGACATGCATCATTTTGAAAACACTTTGCTCAGAGAGTGGAAGTCTTTCAGTTCAAAACTAATCAAGTTGCATGTCTTTTGCATTTTAATTCTTTCCAAGGCCATCTCTTTTCACACAGCACTAATTCTGAGTGTTTCTTTTCTCCTGATGTAAGCAGGCTTTGGGAATGGGTTTAACCTTTCTCTTCCAGCTCATTGTAACTTGAATGCCATTCCTTAACACGACAAAGCTTTTATGAACCTTGGGTTTCAGCTTTCTGTAGAAGAAACAGAGCAACAAGCCCCTTGATACAGCTGGGAAAAGACACCCACATCAATGAAAAAGGGCAACAACATGTGTGAGACGGCAAGGGAGGATAATTGCCAGAAAGACAAATTAGAGTTCCCCGTGAGAGTGTGATAGTTTCTTCTAAGGGATGCATTTTTATTCACCTTTTCTATTCAACAAGACTGAAGCTTCAGCAGTTAAATTCAGTTGTTCTTCCTTTTTTTCTAACTTCTGTTGCCTGTTGAATGTGAGTTATTTCCTGTAATCCGCTCTTCTTTTGAGGTCACAATGTCCTCTCTCCCCATGCCAAAGAGAAAGAGAAGGGGCACCATGTTTCTCTGCTGCTTTGCCTGTATTGTTCACCTTGCCAGTTCCTCAGTATAAGATTTGCCTTTATTTCCAGTCCTGTAACATGCTGTGTGTTGTCAGTACTTAATGACCAGCAATTAATCTTACTGCTGAGACACCTCTCGCTCTGATATCCCAGCGAAGCCCCTGTGCCTTTGTTTGGAGGCTAGAAGTTGCTGATCTGATACTGTTTCTTTGTTGAATATTTCTTCTAATGTAGAGGTACTGTTGTTTGGGAGGTTTTTCAGGTGTCCTAATTATCTTCTTCCAGTCTCTGTTACAGTGATGACTAAAGGCAATGCAACTTCTGATCCTCTGCTTAGGATGCTGTATGGTTAAAAAAAAAAAATCCTAGCAATGATGGCTAGCCTGCTGAGCTGTCTTTTTAGCAGGCTTTAAAACCATGTAAAGCCCCACTAGGGTAGAAGTCGTCCTTTGGTTTCCCAGAGGATACAAGACAGACAGGAGTGACTATCAAGGGAGAGAACTGGGGAGCAATGGTGAGGGAGAGCTGGGCTTGAGGGAATTGCGTAGGTGAAACCTGAGTTTTGTTTGTTTTAAGGGAACAGTAAAACCGAGCCCTGGTGAGGTATATCTATAGATGGAGATAAGTTTGGGCACCAGCTCAGGGCCCTGAATTTGGGGCAAAGGTTCAGCTGGTTTGCTGAGTTGTCTTGAAAGAGCTTGTATTTTGTAGCTGGAAATATGTTGATATCAAATTGTCACACCTTACAGATTCTGAGGTCTCACTGGCATTTATCAATCTGGTTTCTGAAACCTCAGTATGGCTAAACCTCTCATCAGTCTGACTGTGGGGACACAGGTGACACTGGAACATCAGATGGCATCAGTACACCATTGCAAATCACGGTGATTATGTATCCATACAGTTCGTATTCCCCAGAGGTGATCTGGGGACTCAGGATTGTTCCTCCTTTGCTGCCCAAAGGACAGTGGAGAGTCATGACAAATTGTTACAGGAACATGCAAAACAAGAGGCCACTCGGAAACCGGGGAAAAGAAGAATTTTCTTTTTCCTACTCAGAGATCTTTGAGAGGAACCAGTGCAATGATTTTCCCTCTGCACTTCATATGAATCAAGTGCAGAACTGAGCTTCCAGCTAAGTGAATGGGTTTTTTCTTTCCTGGAGTGTTTTAGGTTTTTTTTTTTTTTAACAAGACGTGACTGAAACCAACAGCTCTCAGAGCATTGACCAGTAAGTGTGCTGGCTCTTGCTGAGATCTTCCTCCTGCAGACGCAGCTCTCTTGCATTGCACTCACCTGGGTGTAGCCCCTGAGGAACAGCTGCCTGTCTTCTGACCTTTGCTACCTCATTATTGTCGTTGCTCGCCACCTGCATGGCAGGGTGTCCGCTCCCCGCAGTAGCTTGTATTAATCCATTTAATTACCAAATGCTGTCTAAAAGTCGGGTTTTCTTTCTGGCAGTGGCAGAAGAGCTCCTCTGGGATGTGCTCGCTTTCCTGTGCTTGCTCTTTGTTGCAAGACCTAAACGTACACTCCACTCCAAACGGTCTTGAATTTTCACTGCAATTTGCTAGTATGTAGCATAGGAAAAAACCACATCTGTGTTGTGCAGAGGAGCACAAAATGGAGAACCCCAAAGGACTGATGACGGAACTAATCCCTGGACCCAAAAGCGTGCAGAAACAGCTGCGTGGCACTGTTGACTCTACTGGTACTAGGAGCGAGACTTGTCTTTATGCAGAGTCCTGTGCAGCGAAGGGGGTATATCACCTTCAGATATGACATACAGCTTTTAAAACCACACTCCATGAGCAATGTAGGCTTCAAAAAAAAAAAATCTATAGGAAAATGTCCACTGTAATAGCATCTCAAGCTAATGCTCCTTCCAACACAGGTTTGCTTTGCGTTTCACATTTACAGGCCTTTTGTCCAGCTGCCTTGGGGAATAGATCTCCATACCTAAACCATCCCTTCTACGTGTTTTAGGGAAGTCATATTCATTGTTAATTGCCATTTAACTCCTTCCGTATTTTTAGCCCCCGAACACCAGTGCAGCTTTTCCCTAGGCAAGACTTCGGAAGATCCTTTTGGTTTCTGAGGTGCCGGTTTGAGAGGGAAGTCTCTTGAACTGTCTAAAAAAGCCCATTTCACTTTTCTGACCTGTCTTAAGAAGCCTCAGAAAACACCTGAATTGTATTGGCTTGTGGGTTTTTGGAAGGATTTCATGCCTTTTAAAGTGCAGATTTTTAGCTCACCTGACATTTTTAACCCTCCCTCGGCTCTCCTTTCCTCCGCATCTCTGGTGCACTGGTTTACACTTTCTTATTTTGTTCTCATCTGCTTGGCTTTCCAGTCTGCCTCAGTCCTGGATATTGTTTTTCAGCCTTCCCAATTTGGTGTTTTATTAATGTATCACTCACTCTCTCTCCCAGATGATTAATAAAGAGACTATATAAGGCTTGTGTGGTAGTGCTGATCCCTCTAGCATTCTTCTAGATGACTTCCAGCTACACAGTTTGATGTTTGGCCTCTGGTTTGTCTGTATTTTTTTTTTTTTCCTGTTAGCCTTCCATCTAGGCTGGCTTAAATGGACTTTAAAGCAAAATTTTGTGGGAACAGTGTCAGATGTTTTAGTAAAATCCCAAATTACATCTATGCCAAGCAAGTGAAAGCATTTGTCATTTATAAAAATACAAGGAAGTGTACAGTTTACCAGCTGCCAACTCAATATTTTGTTTGCTTTAGATAATTTTACAGCAGCAAGCTAAAATCTGTGGTTCAGACTGTATGAACTGTACGATTTCAAGTGTTGGTGCAGTGTGGTGTGTACTGCAAATTGACTTGGGTGATGACATTTGCATTGTGAAACCTCAGGAAATTTGGTTGTCTTTCATGCAGATAAAAATGAGTCAGTTTTGGGAGGTTGGTTTTTTTCAGTGTTTTCTGAATTCTTTTACTGTAGGAAAGTATAAACTTGTATTTTGGAGATCGGTTACACAGGAATGGAAAACCAACGGTGGTATTCTTGCACATATTGCACAACCTGAACTGTGCTAGCCAGAACTCCTCCATGGAAACTTTCCTATGGATTTTATTTGGACAAAGATTTGATGTGATGGCTGTTTGGTGACATTCTGTCTCCTGCGATGTGGCACAGCTGACAATCAGCAGCCGGCCCTGCTTCTGTTAACCTGTGCCATGAGACAAAAATCCATTTCCCATGAGCTGAGTCTTGGTCTTATTGATGGAGACAGAAGAGCAGCAATGGGTGTAGAGCATCTTTCACTTCTCAAACAATCTCTCCAACATGGCTGGGCATGAGGGACTATCCTCTGTCTTGTGGAGACCTGTGGTGTTTCTTGGGTCTGAAGGAAGGTTCTTGGTCTCCAGAAGTCCCTTGCGGATGTTAGCTGGGTAAAGAAACTGGAGTGGGTGGTTGATTGTGAAGAGGGAGATCGTGGAGGAAGTGCTACAGTCTTCCACTGGTTTGTCTGAGGGGCACAGGGTAAGAAACACAGCTCTCTGAGCCATCCCTTCCTCCACAGACTTGGTGTAACTGGGTGATACAATGGGGTAAGGTTGGTGGCAGCTGGGACGGATGTCTGCTGCATGCAGCTCAGCTGGTTTTAGAGCGGGGATGCGATAAATCTGTGGTTGAACCTTGCTATTTTTCCTTTTACAGAGGAGGTCATGCTGGCAGAGGAAGACAAGAATGCAGAAGAGAAATCTCCTCTGGACGGTAGGTCGTTTTGCTGTGCAGTTTTCCTCCAGTGATACGTGAGAGGTTCACCTGCTGTACGCTGACATGGCTTTCTGTTGTAACCAGGAGGGTGTGAGGAACACGCTCTTGCATGCACTTGACATAAGTCGGGCTAAAGAGTCCCTTTTCCCGTATCAGGTCTTTTTGAGGTTGCAGGTGGATGATGAGCAGTTATGTGACACGCCACTCTGGGATGGGGATCTGCCCTTGGGGTCGGTCGGTCCCTATGCTGCCTGTGGGACCACAGCGTGACGGGGACACCCGTCAGCCTCTGCCGAGCGTGGCTGGCTGTGTCTATGAGCAGGTTGTGGCGGGGGTAGGCTGCAGAGCGGATGCCAGAAGAGAGATGCATTGACCAAGAGAAGGCAGGGCTCTAAACCGAGGTTTCCAAACGGATTTGACAAAGAGACTAAGAGACTAAGACCCCTGTTACTTGTAAGCAGTAAGACATAACAGGGTGTGGTGATCCTATCTTCCAACGTGTGACCCTAGCGTTGCAGGATGGCTGGAGGTACCGAGCTTCGGATGCAGGTGCAGCGAGGCTATGGGGACTTCTCTCCCTGTGCCTCCAGACCGATGAGCTCTTAGGATGCGACAGCCAGTCAAAGTTCAGTTAAAGATTCTTCCCTCTCCCTTTTCTGACCATCTTTCGTCCTCCCATGTCTCCTCCTTTCCCCTCCCCTCCCTTTCCCTCCTCTTTTTTTTTCTCCTCCCATTCACTGTCAGGGAGGGCCGCCTCGGAAGGGCCGATTCAACAAGGCACGGCACCGGCAGAGACTAGCAGCGGCAGCAGCTACAACAGTGAGTGGATTGCAAATCACCAGGGGCTTAGGCGGCACAGCGGGGCAGTGCTTCTCCCCCACAGCCCCACGTGCCCAGGTCACCGGCGATGTTTCCCGGGTGGTTTTGCACCTTGCTCCAAGCCACGCGGCTCCTTGGGGCATCAGGCTCCCGGCCGCTGGTCCGCCTTGGCCGGCCTGGTGACCTGAGCTCGGGGAGGACTCGGAGATGGAAGAGCTGGGGCTGCAGAAGGTCAGGGCTGAGGTGCGTGCGGGTGCGTGGGTGTGCGTGCGTGCACTGTGGGGAAGTTTGTCCGGCACGTGAGTGCGGCCAGGGCTTCTAGTCTGGAGCTGAAATGAGTGTCTGGAAGAGTAGTCTGAAAAGCTGAGTGGTGTAAGCAAACTAGAGGTGGGTACAGGCCATGGAGTAAAGACCCAGGTATACTGAGGCTCCCTCTATACAAGTAAGCTAAAGGAGCCTGGCAATGTTGCCAGCCTTGAAGCCAACTGGTATGGAGCAGCTCACATCTATGCTGGTAAATTGTCTTAGTCTCCAAAACAGAGGGACGTTACATCCAAGGTGCCTGTAGAGATGGCACGACCTAATTGCTAAACACATGCAGGAGTTTCTGGGGGGAGAAGATAAAGAAGAAGGTGCTCAATTCATGCCAGGGAGTGTTGTAAAACTTTACTCCAAGGGCTGGTTATGTTCTAGTGCTGGGGATGGCCCTGGACGTGCTGGAGTGTACTGGGAGAGATGCAGCCTGAAGCACCCAAAAGCTGGTATCGCTGGGACTGAGGATTCCACCTACTGCTGGGTGGGGAAGAAAAGAGCAAAAGCGGTTACTTGCAAAAAATTGGATCCAGACCACAGGTTCAGAGCATCCTCTCCTCTTTGAGCCTCTCTGAACCTGGGAGATGTTCTGGGTGTTTCCTTGGAGTGACAAAAGCACTAACGCTTGCCTTAGCTGCGGAGGAAGAAGCGCATCCGTTTCTCTGTCAAGGCAGGGAAATTTGTGTAGGGCGAGGGGATCCTCTCCCACGAACCTACCCCCAGGGCAGTCGCTGCAGAGTGAGTGGGTTTGCTGTGTGTGCCTACTGAACAGTATGTATCACCACACCGTGGGGTGTCTTACTGCTGATAGCAAACGGTGCTTAGTTACTGTATGTCTTGAAGCTGTTACAAAACTGTATCAACGTATTTTTTTCTGCTAGTTCTCAAGGTTTCGCAGGTAGGTGGTCCTGGGACCAGTGTCCACGCTGTTCCTGCATTAACCCTCGTGCACTGGGTGAACGGTGCAGACCTCTCTGAGCCTTGGGCTGCAGTTCTCTTTCCCTGTCGAGTAAAACGGTGTAGCGATGCTTCCCCTCCCAACAAAAGATGCTGTTGGACAAAGTGTGTTTTCAAAGAGTTATGACATCCCCAGAGGGAAGGAATTGTACAGTGGGTGCTATTAAGAGTTCACTGATTTGTGGCAGCTGCTTTCGACATAGCATTTCTGCTGCTTAAGGCATTGCTCTGTGGTAAACTGTATCCGAGCACCGTAAATGCTAACTTCTTAATGGTGCACACTGTAAACAGCATTAATGTTTTTAATGGATAGAAGCACTCATCTCCTAACCCGCTGGGACTCAGAAAGATTCAGTGACCCTGCCCAGCCTTTCTGCTATGCTAAAAGGTCCAGCAGCTGCAGTGACTCCCCCACCCTCCTGCATCTGCTGGGGTGAAGTGTAAGCGTGCAGACCTGTGCCTGGCAAACCTTCAAGATCTAGGTGGTCAAATAAATAAATGACCCTGGCATTGAAGCATGCAGAGGCCCAGCAAGGTTGTAGGTTGTCTGATTTGCTCCAGCTTACCCTTGTGTGAGAGCTTGAAGCTGGCATTGGGAAGTAAATGCTGGCCCTGGAGAGTGAAGGGAGGGGGAGAGAGAATCCACTCTGAATGCTCACGGGGCATTTTCTCTTTAATTTGCACACAGTGTTGAAAAGAGCTGCAATAAAGAAGAGCAAAAATGACCTGATTCATGCTGAAGAAGGTGAGGACCATTTCACAGACATTTGCTCTGTTGGTGAGTACTGGCTTCGCATTCCCCGAGGTTTAGATCTCCACCTAAACGTGTTCATGTCATGTTTCCTCCGAGCGGCTCCTTTGCTCCAGAAGCTGCAGTTTCAAGATGGAGAAATTATCGCTGCTCCTGCAGCAGCACTCAACTTACCAAAGCAAATGGCTTTGTGGCTTCACCCTCTCCCCCACACTGCCTGCTCAGCTATTGCATGCTGCACCCTTTAAAAGAGTCCTGCTGAAAAGCTTGGAGAATCCGTGCTGTGTTGGCCATGCCATGGTTCTGCTTGGAACATGCTCCTTTATGCTAATGAAGCCCAAACGTGTCAAATGATACTGCTAAGCCTCATCTGTCGTGGGGAGGAGAGGAAGTGGACACGGTCACATCTGCCACTAATGCACAGTCTATAGTTTTGCAGCCTTTGCCGTGTGAATGGTTACTGGGAGATGCTGGGCAGTGGCCCTCATTCTCTCATTCTTGCCTTAGAAGAAGGTCTTAAAGCAATTCTCCACATTTTTAAAGCTAGATGTGGACATACACACCTGTGTGCATGCAATTACGCACATACCTCCAATGCAGAGTGTAGCATCCTTCATAGTGTAGCATCGATGGTGTGAATTTGGTATCTTCAGCTCTGGAGAATAAGACGCTGTCAGGCTACAGAGATCCTGCTTGTTCTGCAGTTAGCAGAGAGCTAGTTCCCTCCTGAGACGTTGCCAGGTGGAGAGGCAGAAGGCAGGTCTGGGGTTTGAAGGGGAGGCAGACTCCGAGCATGCAGCACCCCATCTAAGGGAAGCTCTTTGGACATCAGCAGAAAGATTTTTCAGTCGTGGGCTTTTACTTGCTGTCTGGGGAGACATCTTCCTGACTGCTTTGGAGTTAGCCATTTTGCTTATTCCTGTCCCTGTTGTTTGAGTCTGTATTTTGTTTTGCTGCTTGAAGCAGCAGATGTTCTCATTATCTTCCAAAGAAATGTCTTGGCACCCCAGTTACCACAAAGCAGCAAATCCTGGATGCATAGGAGTAGCAGCACAAACAGTACATTTGAGAGTACACGTCCATATATGCTTACAAGCATGAGTGCCTCAAATGCTCTTTGGAAATTTGGCATTAACATTTTAAGAGATTACAGCTGCTGCTGGATTTTTTTTTTTCCCTTTAAATGAAGACCTGGTTGCAGGAAATGAATGTTGCTCAGCATGTTACTGACCCCATCACCCACTGTTGAACTGCCACAATCCCCCAGGCTGAGTAGGCTGCAGGTTTTGTGGCTAAACTGCTGACACTTCTATGAGAGGTTTGTTGCTGAAAGAGAGCAAAAATGCAGCAACCGTGTGCATTTTTGTTTTGTTTTATTCTGGGCAGCTCAGATCCCTGCATGGATAACAAGGAATGGTCATTTATGGAACATTTGTTCATGGCTGCAATAATTATAAGATCTTTGCATTCACATCCAAGTCCCTCCAGGCTCTGGGCACCCATGCCACGCAAACAGATCTTTGAATTCAGCATTTCAAGTGGCAACGGATGATGGGGCATCTGGACTCGTGGATAATCTGATGCAGAGCTGGGAACTGTCTTGGGAGCATATGGCAGGGAAAGTAACAGCAGTGCTTTCCACCTTCTGCGAGTGGTTCACCCACTTGGGAAGCGTGGTTTTGATTTTGATTCGTGGAACAAGGCAGAAAAGAAGAAATGGATAAAGCAGATATTTCTGCAGGCTCCTGAAAAGGCTGAAACTACATAACATAAACAATCAGATCATGTAGGCAATTATGCATAAAGAATATGTTTTTGAGAAAAGTTTTTTTTTTTTTGGATGGCTTCCTATAATGTCTTGCTGATGGGAGCATACGGACTGTGGAAGAACTAACAATATAATTACTGAGTGCAACGTGAAGATGCAGACCAGAGTCGTAGAGACTTTGACAGGTCTCTTGCTGGCCGTTGACTGAATACGTTGCACTTTAATTCAAACACAAGTGCCTCGATGAGCCTTATAATTGCATTATAAAGCTCTATAGTGGTAAACACTTCCCAGTGTGTTCTCTGGAGTTGTTCTTAATGTTTATTCTTTTCTTTCCTCCTAACTCTCAGCCTTTCTTTCTGCACTAATAACTGTGCAGCAGTAGATGCTGGCTCCTTCTGGCTTTCCACGCTGTACCAGACACAGGACACTGTCTTGATTGCCAGACAGAGAATTCTGGAGAAGTGGATGTTTTCTACATGTCGATCAGTTTAAATACTGCTGCTTTCCTTTTCTGGAAGATCAGCAGAGAGGGGACGAAAGGGCAGCAGACTATTCCCATGCAAATCTGAGAGTATAGACTGGCTTGAATATCTGAGAGGTCTTAACCTGCTAAACAGTATTATGATATGGTGCAGCCTGTATCTTAACCTGTAGTTCCTTTTGTTGTCTTAAAGCAATAGATAAGCACTATGATTTTTTTTTTTTTTTTTTTTTTTAACTGCCAAAGGGAGGATTATCAAACTAACAGAACCAGCACGCTGAGCTTTTCCACAAGGAGTTTGTTCAAAGCCAGGCCAGGGCCAGCTCTGCATTTGGCGTGTTGGTGGATGGCCAGAAATGTGAAATGAAGCAGAGAGCTTGTTTCTATTGGGGAGACGACGCAGCACGCTCTTGTGTAGCTGTGAGGCTTGGAGAACCCATTGCTGTCACATCTGGATGCTTCATCCTTTCTATGGGTGCTGTGTTTGATGTTATTGCAGGATGAAACAGGGATTCCCACCCCTTCCAAGTGTTGAAATGTAAGCCAGCACACTCAAAAATTCGGCTGCTGCAGCCGGAACGCTTTGTTCATGTAACTCAGCCATCTCCAATGACAGCCCATGCAAGTCACCTGCTCTCACGGTGCTTGGTCCAGGACAGGACGGTGTGTGTCCTGGTCAGCCCTTCCTACTGGAAGGCTCCGTCCCATGATGGGGAAAGGCGATAGCATATTACCTTGCCATAAACCATGTTGAAACAAGGTTCGTTGGCAATTTCTAGGGGTGCCAGCACAGCGTTAAACAGGTAGCGGACAGCCTGTGGCAATCACGATTTGCCCTGCTTGCAACAGCATCTGCGGCTGTTGCGGAGGAACTCCAACGGATGTGTGCGTATATTACTAACGTGTGCTGATTTCTCCTGCCTCAGCACTGGCCGGAGATTGCCTTTTCATCATTTGTTTGAACAGTTCCTGCTACCCCAGGGGGAGAGCTTACATTAGAAATCATTGCTTCCATCAGTTTCCTATTGTTAAAACATTTGACTCTTTCCCAGGGTTTCAGACCAGAGTCGAAATGTAGCTGATACAGGCAGAATTGATACAAATGAGTAGCTGCGCCCAAAATATGTCGCACGGAGGCAGATTGAGCCCTCTGCTGTAGAAATAAATGAAGTCGAAGAGTAAAATAAGACGACTTCACTCAATTCAGTTGTAAGGGCTGGGTCTTTGCCTGGTCCTCGGACAGGGGAAATAGGGACCAGCTTTCCTGTTGCCAGCTACCCAGCTCCAGGAGGATGTGCTCCACACCATGGGCAGAAATACCACTGTGCCTGGTACTTTCTGTCCCTCCAGTCAACAGGGAACCCAAAAGTTATGAGTTAGACTGGGACATTCAAGATTGCTTCAAAGCCCAGTTTTTGTAGATGGTAGAGCTGGGCATTCATTCATGAAGTTTTAAAATTCCAGCCCTCATCCCTCATGATGTCATTGCAAGCAAGATGCCCTTGCTCAGCCCATAGTCAATGTGCTCAGCTTTCTGCTCAGCCGTGTTTCTGGTGCTTGGGAGAGTGTCTGTGTGCCCAGGAACGTCCTCCGGCCTTTTGCCTGCTGGCATGTGGTGTGGTGACTCTTCTTTCTGTCCCAGGGTCTCCTTTTGCCCGTGCCAGTTTGAAGAGTGGGAAGAACGAGAGCTCATCCTACTTCAGGAGGAAAGAGAAAATGTTCCGGTTCTTCATTCGGCGGATGGTGAAAGCTCAGAGCTTCTACTGGATCGTCCTCTGTGTGGTCGCCCTCAACACGCTCTGCGTGGCGATGGTGCACTACGACCAGCCGGAGAAGCTCACCACTGCGCTGTGTGAGTACCGGGGCCTCCACCTTTCCTCTAGTGAGGGCTTGCATTTTTGATCACTCTGAGCACTGCTGTCACATCCCATGAGGTCTGGTTTTCGGCTTCCTATGCCTCCCTCAGAGGAGGGTCAGAAATGCATCAACGGGTGGTTCTAGTAACTCAAGAGTAATTGAGTCATACAATTCAGAAAAAATCCACCAGGACACGATACTGGTTTGAGATGGGAATGTTAAACTAAACGTTTATGTGAAACTTCAGATTCAACCACATTTAAATCTTGTAGCATGGCAGGAGGATTTGTTCCGTAGCAGGCTTTGTGAGAGGAGGGGCAATGGCTCTGTACTCGGGTAAAGGCAGGTTTCTCTGTCTAATCAGCATCTGCGCAGAGCACTGCAGAATTCATCCCACTTTCCAGCTGATCTGCATCCGTGGGTGATTTCTGTTGTGGACATACTTAAAGCTCTGCCAGCTCTGATGTCCCTGGGATGGCAGCATGTGCAATGGCCCGTGCTACCTGGGAGATAAAAATTTCTATCTGTGCTTATAGAATCATACACTAATTCACTACAGTTGTAGCAATTATTGTCATATTCTTTAAAAGGTTGCAACTTTACAGAAGGTCTTTTTTGATAGTCATGCCTTCCTGACTAATGGTGTGTGATTAGATGGGATAGATGTCGTGATGCCCTTCTGTGAAAATATGTGCAATAGTGTTAGAAATAATACCATACAGAAGATTATACTATATTTGTGCAAAAGCTTTTATTTTTAGCTTGGTTCCTGTGGTCACCTATCCGTTTAGGCTTCAGAAAATTTGTAAGTGCTTTTGAAGTATGATTTTTTTTTTTTAATTGCATATTGTTTTGTCCTATGATGAATAATAAATGGAGGCAGCTTTCTGCAATCAAAGCCTTTACACATCACAGTGTTACACTTGAGGTTGTAGACTTGCTCGTGAAGCCAAAAATGTGGAAGGTGAGGAACAGAGTTTTTTTGTTTATTTGAATGAAGATTGTAGGCTATGTCTCCTAGAGCTGGAAAATTTGTAGAAATTGGTAGGGTAAGAATGTGGTGACACTGAAAGTGGGACACTGCAAGTTTTTTCTTCTGAAGGGAAGGGATGGAGAGTTTGTTTCTGGAAGGACAGAGTCATTGCAGTGGCCACTTCTGACTCTACAAAATGGCCAGGAACAAATCTTTTGTTCAGCACCTGATATTCAGGTGTGGCTAGTGCAGAATTTGTTGAGTAAAACTTCTGAAGCAAGTAAACAGAAGACTAGGAAAAAAACTCAAAGTATTTCAAACAGTCTAACATAATAATTTTGGCTAGATCATTAAAAATACTTCTCTACCTAATTTTCCTTGATTTCTGTGTAAATGAGATACTTAAATATTTCTAGCCCAGCTCCTTAGGTCTTCCCTTATTATACAGAAGCAAACTTGAAGTTTTTTTTAATAGACCTAAACAGTCAAGAATACTAGCTGTTCTGACTTCAAAAAACTCCCTATTAATGTTTGCTGAAATATTTAATGCTACCAGGTAACTGGAGTAGTAATGAGAGATGTATAAGAAGGACAGAAAATTCTTTCAACTCTGCTTTTTTTTTTGTTTTGGTTTTTGTTTTGTTTTGTTTTTCAAGATTTAGACTGAAAAGAGAGATAGACCACACAGAGAAGTCAGTTTTGCTTATTCATTTCCTAAATTTAACAACGGAAATAATAAGCTAGACTGGTAGAGTAATTAGAAGTTTGAAGCTTAGGATTTCCTCTTGAATTAGGACTAAATGTCTAGGGGAAAAAAACACTTTAAGTCTTTCAGCTGAAAAAAGGTGGCTTCAGATTTACAAACTCGGTTTTGGGAACACCTTATGCAGTAACTTTTCTAAGAGAACATAAAGAAATCTGTGAGCCAGCAACTTCTACTTAATGTTCATATGAGAGCTGGAAGGGATTTTCTGTTGATTAGAATTAAAGGAACACCTCTAGGTGGGAAATGTATCTGGGGCAGAGGTCGCAAATTAGCCTCCCAACCTACCTCAGCTGAAGACAAAAAATAAGGAAGGCTGAAATTGTGTTGTGCCTGGGATCAGCGATTGGGGTGGATTCTTCTTTCAGGAGCTCTACATATGTCCATAACACCCAATATAGTGAATTAGTTTCAGAAACACTTGGGCAGCATACTTCAGTTTCTTGGTGCTAGGGTACCACCTAGCTAAGAACGAGTGATCCCATTGACTTACTCTTAATGGAAAAGTCAGAAAACCACCAAAGAACCATGTGTTCTTGGGAGTTAAATCCCCAGCATCCTCCCAGCCATACGTGCTTTCCTGTGTCTCGTCTGCCCTTTATATGTCTTTGCATCATTGCGCTGCCATTTACTTGTAAGACTTGAGTGTCCTCTGTCAATAAGGAAACACCTGGCCAGGTGTTTCACAAATCAATCCCTTAGATTCACTAGAAGAAATACTAGTGGCTACAGATAAACACTGCTAGAAACAACACTGATTGGTGAAGGGCAACGCAGAGGTGAGTCACAGACAAAACCAGAATATCTGAGGAATCATAGGTTTTGTGGATGTTCTCATATAGGTACAAGCATTGGGTCTTTAAACGGAGAGGTACAAGATTAGCCACCATGACATAGAGAATAAAAGACAGAGATGTAGAGTGAATGGTCATCATGGAAATTCTAAGATACTCTAGATACTTTTCTCTTGGGTTTGTTTTTGTTTTTAAATATAGTTTTCTCCAAGACAAGAAGCAGAGGTGCCATGGGTTCATTCTGGGGAGGATTGTCTCTGGTCTGTCTTATGGCACAGTGTAATGGAAACTCTGGGGAAAAAAAACTATTTTAACGTAATTTTAGGACAAAGAGCTGCTGAGAATTGTCTGCTGAAAAGGCTTACAAGTTCGACCTCTTAAATTACAAGAGTCCCGTACCTCCAAACCCTCCCAGCTTTTCAGGATGACGAGCTGTAGTATTGTATTCATGCCTGTCTTTGCATTGGGAATGACCTAAAGGTTTCTGCCCACTTCCTGGGGGACGGTATAGTTTTCATAGCATAATCTTTCCTACTAATCTAAAGTTTAATATTGAATGCAGGGAATATTTTATGCCTTAAGGTACATGGAACTTTGTGTGGACTAACTTGCTTTGTTGTTGCAGTCACGGTAAGACTGGACTTGGCCCCTCTCACTCCTGCGTGCACTAAACCACAGCCAGCCTGATTAACCCTGCAGCAAACACATTTGTGAATGAGCCCAGCGGTGCTTTAGCCCTCGAGGAGTGCTCCTTGAAAGCCCCGTTCTGCCCAAGATTTTTGCACACATCTGTTCGATACAGGCAGAACGGTATCACAAAACCAGGGGATTTTAAAGAGCTCCTGGAAATACTTGGCAAAATCCTTTAACTGTAAGAGTGACAGAGTTTAAAAATGGCTTTAAAGTTAATCCATGATGAGTGAACTTCACTACAGAGGAGTAGGACTTGGCTAGTCCGATGTAGCGCCAGAGAGAAGTAGCCAATTCTAATTATGTTGTTTCATGGAAGGTGCTTAGAAATGAACTGATGAGGAGTTTTGTGATCTATAGCAGCGGCAGAGGAGTGTGGTGGTCTGGGAGGATCTGCTAAACCCTGAAACTCTACCCAGGAACCTCTAATTCATTATGCCTGTCCCTCCGGGGAAAAGTTTAATTACATTACAAATTAATTTTACTTAAAGAATGGTTGGTAAAAGCCTATGGGTCTGCATTGATTTATTTTTCCCTTGGTCTTTTCTTTTAACTTTTCTGCTGTTGAATTGTTCTGCTTAGCTTTCTCCACTTGATATTCCATATTGCTGCAACTGCTTTGAAAAAGCAACTGTAGGAGCTTTAGAAAGGGGCTTGGGATTTCTTTAGTCTTATGGAAAGATCTGATGAGAAATTCTTTGAATTCTTGGGGTATGGTGAAGAACAGGACATACTTTATGCTCCTGTAATTCTCCCCGAATTAGATCAGAGATTTTCCTTCTCTGTATGGAAAGGACTCCAGTGCCACTTTGCAACAGGAGTTTTCTCATCCTGCACATGGACACATGGCATGTTCTGCTCACCAAAGCATGGACCTTTGATTAAATAAGTTGCAGTTCCCTGTAAAAGTATATATTTCATGCAGCCACCCATGATTTTCATCTGTTTGTAGTAATTTCCACCATTGCTGGTATTCTCAGAAAAAAGAGACTTCTGTCAGAAGACAACTCTGTAACCTAGCCTAGAAAAGCATCACTGAGATCTAGTAGCAGCAAAGATGCATCTTCAACTGTGAGGGCAACAAACCAACAAAATCCATAGTGTGGGCACACAGTGGAGGTGCAGCACTAAGGGTTTTTCAGTCAGGACTGTGCCTTTTAAAAATACATGCTGTAGCTTGAGCAGAAGTTTCAAGGCCGATGTGGAAACAGGTGAGTGCATTTCCATGCCCTGTGCTGTGCAGGCGGCTGGCACACGGTGGTGGTCTCCTCTTCCTCTAGCTGAAGTTATGGAAGAAGGCTGGAACCAGGGCTCTCTGGCCTCCCTGGGCAGGCTTTAGGGACCATGGTGAGAAGGTTTTAGGATTGGATCAGTGAGGTTTCACTTGGGAGCCCTCTCATCAGGCTTCCATTCCCCTGTGGCTGCCCTTCACTAAGCAGTTCTCTCTGTTTTTCCAGCTAGCACTACAGTGATCCTTGACTTGCTCCTAAATTTATATCTGTCTAAAAACAAGATCCAGAATGTCTCCTTTCTGATAAATACAATATTTGAAAAGAGTATTTTAGCCATTATGGCCCGAGAATGTCTTCCCTGTGTGCTGCGCGATGCTGAACCATGTGTTTGGTGCAATTAGGCCTTTTTTGATGATGTTGTGTTTGCCTTTGAAGTAGATAGCCAACTCCCTCCGGATATAAATATGCAGCATTTGCAATTGCAAGGAAGAGGCTTTCTGAAGCGAGCATATTTATTTATGTCTGCTGAACATTTCATGTCTGCTTTGTCAAAGAGGAGGAAGTTGTACTTCGCCGAGGTTCTCTTCTTGGTTGGTTTAATGTATGAGGAGGATAAGTAGAGGAAACCAAAGTGGCAGGCTGGGCACCTGCTCCTAAGGACATTGGATTTAGAGACGGGGCAGAAATGGAATTAATCCATGGGTGATTGACAAAAAAGAGCCGCTAAATATCTAATTCAAACATATGGGGCAAAAAGATGCTAGCACGGCCTTTGCCAATAGCACAAATTTGAAATTAAATAAGAGTATTTGTATCAAACTTTTTTTCCTTAAATCACATTACAAAATGCTTCTGCTTAAGGCAGATTAAATTACATGCGGGGTCTGAATACCAGGAGGTCCAAACAATGAAATTGCATTTTCAATTATATGGGCAGGGCCATGTCAGAATAAATCGTGTTTCTGATCTGTCTGCTGGAGAAGCTGATTCATTTCGAGTCAATTCCTTCTGCCCAAGGAGTTCACTATGTTCATATTTTCCTTGCCTCCATCCCTTGTCCTCACAGTGCTATGATTTGTAGAACCTGGTCCCTGCTGAAATATAGCTATCGCTGCCTGTTTTGAACTCTGCTCTTGATGGAAGTCATCAGCTGTGAAAGAACAAGTTGGGTGGTTCTTTCAAGAGCAGCAGAAGGAAGCTGTTTCTTGGATGTTCTGAGTTTCTAATGTTTCCTGTTGTTTGTTTGGGTTTTTTTTTTAATCAAATATTTCTTTCTTCTTCTGTTTTACTTAGGACATTTGCTAGCTTTTTTTCTCCTATGATATTCTGGGTTTGCATGTGTGTTTGCAGGATGCATCAGTCCAACGATGGAACATTGCACTGGTTGATACCTGGTTTTTATTCATGCTTCTGCTGGATGGGTGACTGAACATTAATCCTTGTTTCTTTTCTCCTTTTTTTTTTTTTTTGTTTTGAAATGATGGTAACTGTCTTGGCAAAATGTACGGAGAACTGTTGGTGAAAATTACAGTAAAAATCCCTTACCTATTGTTATTCTGTGAAAGAATATGGGGCATATCTGAAATGTAACTCTTAAAGGTGAGTCTGGTGGATAGATAAGAGGATAAGAGTCTCCCTGCCAGAGTGAGATATGAAGCAGGTGGAGGTTGTGCAATGCTTTCTGTAGGTCTGATCTACAACCCCTCCCTACGATTTTAAGTTTTGTCTGCTAAGTAAGCAAGGCCACCAGTTTCAAAGCATTGGTTCGATATCAATCCTTGTGATAGGAAGACTACACTGAAGTCATTCCAATAAGCACCGTCAGGCTTGCTGAGCTCTGCTGAGCGTGAAACCGAAGATGGGAGTGATAACGTCCCAGTAAGGGAGAGACTCCGGTCAGCACAAACGCTGGTGCAAGCTTTCCCTCTGGGCTAATGACTGAAATAGGTGACAGCAGCAGCACAAATTCTCCCATGCCCAGAGAAGATGCATCTGCTTTATTGGGGGAGTTTTGCCTTCTGTTTCTTACCGTTTCCAAAGTATGTAGTGCAGAATTGAAGTTCAGGATCTGGCCTGGAAACTAGTTTAAGCCTTTGATTTACAGGGCCAGCTATTAAAAATTAAGGATTTTAACATTCTTACTACTTCACAATTGCGATCTTTTTAGTTATGTGCCAGGAAATTCAATACCACTGAAAACGTGTTTTTTTAAAAATTCTGTATTTTTGTATTACTGGACTTGCCAGCCATGTCACTTTATGCCTGACGTTGGTTTACCTGGTCCCTTTCTCGCACACTCTGCACTCGTATAGTCAGATGGATTGCCAGTGTAACTGTGGATAACTCCCTACTCTGGGATCCCTTGTATTGGAAACAACTGTTTCCTCACTGAGCTGTTGCGTCTGATGTCAGAAAGGAGAGAAAAGTAGCACGGTGCCGGTGTGAGCATGTTTCTCCTAGCAAGTTCCAAGCTCAAAGGGAGATGGAGGTGTGCTGCTCCTTCCACTGACCATACCTTCCACTGAGCACTGAGATCCAGTGGATGGAGCCTACCTGTTGGTAGCAAAAAGGCTGAGAAGTCTGTAGACCTCATACTTTGTCATCTTATTCCTCAGATGTGAACACTTTGCCCTTGAGAGTCTCCTTTAATGATACTGCTCCTATTTTCAAGGAGAGTAGGTTACATGGTATAATTAATACCCTCCTGGTATTTCCTACCCTATTGCAAATGTTGGCAGAAGTGTCCTTGTAGGCTCCTCACTGAAGTGTTAATAAAACCTTTCTCATCTAGTTAATGCTTCCTGGGTTTCAGTTAACATTATGCCCATGATATTTCATGACTGTCTTTCATTTAAAATTTAAACCCCCTTTTTATTTTTTGATAATTGAAGCTGTATTTTTCAAGCAATTTTAAAAGCCAAGCGGCAATGCAGGATGGACCTGGGCCAACCGCGCTCACTCAGTATGAATGTGCAAGGCAGTGAATGGAGTGAAAGCCATGCAGTTTGAAAGGACCCTCGTTCCCTCCTCTCTCTTTCCCCATGCTCGTTAGCTGAAGCCACATATTGCAGGTGTACAAACCACCTGGGATTCAAGATTATCTAGCTGAAATTTTCCTTGTTGCAACTTGTATCCGTTGCCCCTTGTCTGTCCGTGTGCACCTTTGGGAAAAGTTTGGCACCATCTTGTCTCTGTCATTCCTGGAATTGTAAAACTGAAACTACGGAAGATGACTTTTCTGTAGCATCTGTGCTGCTACAGCATCCGACAACCTTCTGTGGTGCGCTAAGCAATGCGATTAATCTCCACCCGTTGAAGTTTGATTCTTTTCCTCATCTTTTCTCTAGAGAGAAAGGTTTGCCTTATGCTATTTGGTTTGTTTTGGTAGTGTAGAGGGTTTTTTTTCCCTTTTCATGTTTGTTTAACATTCCATCATTTCTATTGCTCATTGGCCTCCAGATCTACACTTGCATGACTTAAAATGCTAAAGGCAGTGTTTTCTGTAGCTTCAAGTCCTAAAAACTTGATCTGGAAATTGAAGTCTTCAGCTATGTTCCTTCTGCCCTTTGTTTCATCATAGGTGATAAATTTTCCCATCAAAAGCTTCACAGCCTATTTGCCTGTGATATGTGAAGCAGAAGGAAACAGAACTTGCTCTTCCATAATTGTATGGTTATACAGGCATAACAAAAATAAATGTGGCTATGTGCTAACAGTAGGCACAACACCTCTGAATATGAGCTCTCAGAGGCAGCAGTTCTGTTGGGCATGAAGGTATTTTTATCATGAGAGGATGTTACAAAAGCTTACACCCCGCTCCCAAAAGTGCCCGTCTCATGTAGGTACGATAGTCCCAAACATAACATTTGCAAAACATTACCTGTGCAATTAAATTAGACCCTTAGAAATATTAGATCCAGAGCTTTCTTTTGAAATTCCTTTACAAAGATGATGAGATTGTTATTTAACGCTCATACCAACCTTCCCTCAGTACACATGAAACATTGCCTTCACAGTTCTTGAAGGCTGAATACAGCTCATGTGCATATAGAAATAATTATGCAAAACTGTCCTTGGGGCCTTGTTTGCCTTTGCAAAGGGATTTTCTTCTGGCAGGAGGCAATCTGTGTTGTGAAAAATTACCATTGTTCCCCACATGAAGAGATCTGCCTACCAAGGTCTTGTGGACTAATTTAATCTCTCTTCCTGTTTCCAGACTTTGCAGAGTTTGTTTTCCTGGGTCTGTTCCTTACTGAGATGTCTTTGAAGATGTATGGACTGGGCCCAAGAAATTACTTCCACTCTTCGTTCAACTGCTTTGACTTTGGGGTGAGTAGGCTTCAGCTGCGTGGATGAAGTGTGTGGCTGTCCTGTTATTGAATGGGGTTGGGCGTTTAAGGGTGAGTATGGGAATCCATGGGAGATGGTGCTGTAAGTGTGTCTTCTGCGGGGAGTAGTCATTGTATAAATTAGCTGCGGTGAAACACATTAAGCTTCCCCTAGTTATCATCCTTCTTGAAGAAATGTGACAGCTGGGGATTTCATTTCCTCGGTGAGCTACAGGGTGTTCGCAGCATCAGCACCAGTAAATGCTCTGATTACTGAGAGATTCTCTCTCCCATTTAAATGAGGTGATTGAAAGACAAAAAAGCCACACATCTTATTGCTCATCTCCCCTATCATCCATTTAATGGCCTTTACCTCAAGATACATAGGCAGCACTTTTCAGACATGAGTGCCCAGAAGTCTAAACACATGGCTGGGTGACAGAAAGGCAAGAACTCTCACCCTTTTATTGCAGACCCTTCGTTCTAAAACTATAGCTTTAAAGAATGAATAGTGGGGCCAGTTTTGACTCCATCTAACAAAGAACGTTGCATGCAGATGTTAATTTATTCATTAAAAGCTACTAGGCTGTAATCTGTCCTCACAGAGGTTAACTCAGCTTCTCTTTAGTGTGGGCTGAGCACTGTATCCCAGAGTGGGAATCGGTCTGTAAGGTTTCTTTACAAAGCAGATACGAAACTTATGATGCAGCCACGGGCAAGGGGAAAACATTCAGTTCGTTGTACCCATCATCCAGCCCTTCTCTCCAAGATTTAGTCTGTTGTTTCTAGTCTTTATCTGCCAAAATGCTGGGGGTGATCCTTCTCCCCCATGGGGCTAAAATCCCTGCTTCAGCACTACTCCCACAAGGTAGGAGGAGGTATTTTTACCTTCGGTAAGTGACTACTCCTAAATCCAAGAGTATAGCTAAAGCAAACTTCTCCTCTTTTTGGTAGTGTCAAAAGGAAATCTCAGAGCTAAATAGATTTTGAGATTAAACCAGCCAGCCCAAGAATCACCTGTGTCCAACAGACGGAGGTGTTGCATCAGGCCGCAACACGTGTGGGGCTCTTCTCTCTGGGGATGTCCATCGCAGCCATTGGTGGCTCAGAGCATTGAAATGCATTGTGCCACTCTTCCTGGCTGCATAGCCCAAAGGATAATGCACAGACTCTAACTGTCATGAGAGGAAGCTAGAACACAAATAACACAGATAATGTATAACTGGATGTCTGCACATTCAGAGTTGGTGCCTAATCCAAGGGACAGAGAGGCTCCCCTCCCCTGAAGGCAATCAACTCATGGAAAAGTTTAACTGGACTGGCAAGATGTCCTGCAAAGGCCGGAATGAAGAATGTGCCCACAGAATACAAAGGGGCTGACACCCAGCTTTCATTAAATTCAGCGCATGCCTAAAGATCCCAACTTCTGTAAGCTGAGTCAAAGACATTGGGTAGCCAAGCAATATAGCCTGGTTAGACTTTTAAGGGTATCGTTGCCTTGTTTGCATTGTCTAGCGACAGACACGAGGTCGATGTCCTTCACCAATGGATTAAGTAGGCTCTGAACTCCGCCAGCTTGCCCCACGCTGGGTGCAAATTTCCCTAGATTCTTGTATCCAGGATGCTCCTTCCACAACAAGAAGAGCTTGTACCTGATAGTTGTGGACAGGTGATTTAGGAGCATGCATTAAGCAAGAGATAAACCTACGGGGTGTCTCTGCTTTGTCATGCTATGGTGAGTGCAGCACTGGCAATAAGCTTTGCCGAGTGCTTCCGAGGAGGTAAAGCTGTTGACCTGTTTCTAATTCTTCCTCCTTTAGAGAATCCGCTGGGATCCTACTTCTAGCTATGTTTCTTCCTCCTCACCCACCTTCCAGCCCCCTGAATTAATTCAGCTAATTCACCCCCACTGGAATATCACACAGATCTGTAGTCAGTTTAGTTTGACAAGCCATCAAGATGAAACCGTTCAAATACAAAAAGTGAAACAACAAATGAGAGCAACATCAGTGTGGGAGAAACAGTCCAGTGGGGTCTCATGTGAAACAGCTCCCAGGAGGCCATGTTGAGATGCCAGGAAAATTAATTGCCAGTGTAACATGTGGAGGTTCTAAGGAAAGGTTTTTGCTGATTCATGAGGGATTCCCGAGGGTGATAGAGTGTGGGAGAGAAATTTTAGTTCCTTCTTTTTGTGATGGGAGCAACTGGATGAGCAACTGTTGTATATTTCCCTTTCCTACTACATTTTATTGAAGTTCAGGGTACAGCATTTCTTGCAGAGCAGCTGCAAGCAGTGCTGTGTTTTTCAAAAGACATCCAGGTTTCTGTTTATGAAAGAGGTTTCCGAGCTGCTGAGTCTCCCAGCACTGCTCAGGTACCCAGACACAGCTCTGCTGGCCCTGACTTCCCATTAACACTCCCTTTCACAACACAAATAAGCTGCTTACTGGGGTCCAGTGATAATGTGTTTATGGTGTGCTTCATGCAGCTGGGGACCACAGTCCGTGGGAGCTCTGAAATGCTAGGTTAATGCAAGTAATAACAGTAATTGGCAGCGAAATGCCTGTCTTCTCTTATTAATGGTGCAGTAACCTATGTTGATATAATTGCCCTCTCCAGTTGTGCTTAACCCGTTACTATTTTGTCCTTTTTGTAATAAAGGACTGAAGAAAAGATTTCTTTATCACTTGAAGTTAATTCTCTGCCAGCCTTAAAACAAACAGACAAAACAAAACTTAAAAAAAGACCTCAACTGGGGACAATTTTTTCCAATAACTTAAGCTGGGGGCCTGGCAGATGATTGGAAGTGCATGCTAGAGGCTTTGCAGGATCTCTTAATAGCTATTATCTTAATCAGTCTCCGAAAGACTCTCAGTTGCCAGAAGGTGCTGGTAGATCTTGCCCAGAGCTAATGCTTCGCTGTTCTGCAGTGCTGTGGGTGAAGCCTTTGGTGTTTCTGATGGGAAGGGGAGGACGAGGCATTGTCCCCCTGCGTCTCTGCGGGCTGGACCGACTGGCTGCATGGGTGAGAAAATGAAGTGTTGGCATTTGTAGTTCAGCCAGTGTAGAGGAAAAAAAAAAAAAAAAAAAGTATGGTGTCCTTCAAAAAAGGTTATTTTAAGGTAGTTCGCTTGCTAGAGAAGAAAGCAACAAGTTCCTATCTGTAATTCCCTGTGCATCTGTCCTGCTTCTAGGTATTGCCCTTTTTTAGACTGGACTGCAGAAAACTGGAACAAGGTTTTTGAGTGCTATTGGCTAATTCATGATTTTGCTGAAGCCTTCATAAGAAAACCAAGACAGCCCAAGCTCTGATTCTTGTTTTCTCCTCAGCCTCTCTAGCAGCACCACAAAGAACTAAGCAGAAATTTTGCCTTATGTAAAATGGATTCTTCTTGCAGGTCATCGTGGGAAGTATATTTGAAGTTATTTGGGCTGCAGTGAAACCGGGTACCTCATTTGGTATCAGCGTATTGAGAGCTCTTCGACTGCTGAGGATTTTCAAAGTAACAAAGTAAGTTCAGCTCCCTTTCTGCTCACATGAGACTTTTAGTACCATGTGAAATCTGTATCACCAGCCCCACAGCAAGTCGTAGTGCTTTCCACACTTGTAAAAAAAAAAAGAAAAACAAACAAAACCCAAAAAACTCCAAACCAAACAAGAAAAACCCCAGTCCCCAAAACAACCCCCCAAAACCCCTGTACTAGAGCTGGCACAAAGGCCTTCTCTGTCCTAACATCCTATGTCTGCACTGGCTCTAGTGGGTGGGGGAGCAGAAGAAAATTGCAGATGCAGAATTGCCCTTCCCTTGGCAGGACAATCTGGGTTTCTGGCAGTTGAAAGTTTAGGGCGCTCCTGAGCCAGAATTTGCATCCCCAAGGACTTTTAACAGCCCTTTCCCCAGCCTTATGTACAGGTTTGTCTACCCTTGGGCAGAGGGCTCCACAGTGTAGCAATGGGTTGCATGAGAGCATCCTTCTTTTCTTTGTTTTTAAGCTTGCTTAAACCAAAAATCTCATGAGGGTGGTCCTTTATTTCTTGTGGTAAGAGAAAAAAGTTTCTTATTTTCTTTCTAAGCCCCATCAACTGCCCACTGTCCTTATCTGCTGATGATTTGGTGGTAGTTCCTTAAGTATTTAGGAACTGGTAAACTGAGCTACCCTGGTTATTGCTGGATACTAAATCCTGTGCCTGAACCACTGTGTTGACACAAATACGAAGTGTGTTGCTGCTGCCTGTGCCGTGTCTGTCTGAGGTTTTCGGTCCTGAACCTGTGAAGTTGAGTTTTGACTAGAGTTGGGTTGCCACAGATTGTCAGTTGTTTTCATGCTCATGCATTGCGTTAATGTGTGCTGGCATTAGCAAACAGCTAGCTGTGCAATTTATAAATCCATCTAGAGCAATTTCTGCAGGATTTCAAAATTGTAGTGTGGAAATTGATGACATATTTGGGTGTTCCTGCTGTTGTTTTCCACCTTTTTTTTTTTTTTTTACACCATTTTACACCTCCTCAGATCTCCCCTCTTTCCATCTTTACTTGTTCTTGGCTTGAAGTAACAAAAGGAGGAATAGCACCTCCCTCCAAAAAAACCCAACCACCCTAAATAGGTAAAGCATAGGTTGTCACACGTGAACAAAACAGTCATTTGAAGTAACCACGTACTTTTGCAGCTATTCAAACATATGGGTTTTGTTAGCTTTGTGGGGTTGGCTAATTTATATCTGCTAATCATTATGCAGATCCAAGATTTGTGTGTGATACTGTGTCGTTTGCTGTACTGTGGGACAAAGGGGTTGGAAACATTAAGTTCTGTAAAAGTCCAGCAAAAAAGGGGGGCACCTGCCCCAAAAATCTCTCTTAGTTTACCTTTGCGCTGATCTTATCTATGGAAAACTCCAGGTTTTGTAGCAAATTCGTAGCAATTATTTTTCAGCAATTTTATCCAGAGCTACTGAGATTTAGTGTATCTGATTGCATGTTGTCCTTTTTAAAAATTCTGGACATTTTTGCAAGTTAAAATGATCTTTCTGCGAGTTTTGACTCTTCAGGATTTTAGCCAACGTAATAAAGGGATGAAGCCTGAGATTTAACTTAACAAAGTGAATCATGGAGCAAGCAGAGTGCTCTCCCCCTTCTCAGGACAGCGAGTGAAATTCTCACCCCACTGATGCTGAAGTTCCCTTCACCTAATTATCTGGATTTTTTACCTGATATGACATCGTGTTACCAGAAGCCAGTTCCCCCCCAGTTCATGTGGGGGATCTCAGCTGTGCTGGGGCACATTATCCCGGTGCCTGAGCTGCACAGCTCAGTGCTAGCATAGCTCACGGAGAGCGACCAAAGCGATGGCACCAGGCACAGATTGCTGCCCACCCGCTCTCATTACAGTCTTTACTGTGAAAACATCCTGACCCTCAGTAGTTTTCTTTTTTTCCCTTTTTCCATCTCTTTCATAACATTTTTTCTCTGAAGCTCCCTGCCCTGTTTTTTTTTTTTTCCCCTCTGTGTTTAATAGAAGCCATTTGCAGTCCACCTGCTTTGAACAATCGATGGTATTAGACCTTTTGATTCATATGTCCCAAATCAGTGTGACTGCAGAGCAATGCGATAGTTAAAAAGTTAAATTACAGCCAACCTGAAAAGAGACAGCAGGATGCACTGCGAGGGGACACAGCCTAAGAGGGGCTAAAATTCAGTGAGGAGGACAAGGAGGAAACAGCTTCACGTGTTTTCCTCTTTGTCATGACAGAACTGAATGGGGACTGGCATCTGAAGGAATGCAACTCCTCATTATATCCTGGTGCTCTGTAGTCAGGCAGGGTTTGGTGCTGAGCTATTCCAGGGCAAGCCAGAGCCTCCACATGTATTTTGTGTCTGGTTGTGTTAACTGCGAGGTGTGAAGCCCTTGCTTGTGGCAGATTTTCCCTGAAGCCATTGTGTCAATCACTGTGTGATCAGGAAACCCTTCCTCCTTCTCCAAGGAGCCCCTTTTGCTTAGGGGCTAAGCCTGAGTAGGTTTGGTTGCAACTTTTTCAATTGAAGATTTTCTCCCGAGAGACCAAAGTTTCCCCTGAAACCTCTGTCACTGTATTATGGACATAACTTTCCTTGGAATGCGTGCAATGGGAGTGCAAGATTCTGCTTCTCCTGGGATGGACGTGCCTGTATCATCCTCAGCACAGAGAAACGTGGGGTGGTTCAGTCCTCCCAGCTACAACTGGGAGAAGGAAAATGAAGATAAAGGATGGCATTTCTGCTCTTCTGACTCAAGCCCTGAGCTTCTCTCCCCATCAGGAGATCAGACAAATCCATGGACTGACTTCTGCCGGATACCCACAGCTGCACTGCAGGAAAGGAGCTCAGTGCATGGGGCTGTCCCCAGCACCGCAGCCGGAGGACGCCCGGGGCTGGATGGCAGAGCACGCTGCTGCGGAGAGTGACGGATGGCAGCTCCCAGCACCGGGCGGTGGAAACGAGAGCGGTCACTGGAGAAAAAGAGAGAAAAATCTCCCTCCGTGGTCTCAGACTCAAAACTTTTAACAGAGGACACATGAAATGGCTCTAAATCACTCGTTTCCTACTGCCTGCTCCAGCTCTGTTGTTCCGCACGCCTGTCTGTCCAAAAGGAGATTGTCAGAGAGCTCCTCTGCTTAATAGCTCTTTCTGCATTTTCTGATTCATTAGTTTTCCTAATATAAATGCTCCCTGCCTGTTCTCAGCAGGGCAATAAAGCCAGGAAAAAGAGGGCTGTTTCTGAGCACCCTCCCCGGCACACCGCCACTCGACGTGCCTGCCTGCACCTGCGAGCGTGGCAGGAGCCGCCTCGGGGGACGAGGGAGAGAAAAGCAAACTAAATTCAGTATCTGGCCAGATGCGACTTGGACGTGTCAGTCAGGATTCGGGCTGAGCCATTCCCTCTTGCCGTGTTGGAGTTAATGTCCTGGATTTGATTTCATCCTGCAAGGCAGTTGCTCGGTCCTGGATGCTTAAACCGTGTGGCTGAATTGCCCCACGCTGAAGGCATCGCTGTGCAGGAATGTGTGTGTTAAACATCTACAGAAATGTTTAAACGTGGGATTTTAAGCCCGCTTGTGGACACTGGCATTTGATAAGTTGGAAGGACACACTGTAAAGATGACCTGGTGGAAATGAACTGTTCATTCCTGATCCGTGTCTTACGAAGGGAGGGGTTTGCTATCCCCGCATTCACTCTCACCTTGATATTAATACGTCCCTGGTTTTGACACCCCTGCTGACTGCCATGCTGGATGAGAAAATGCAGAAAGGTCGAAATCTATACCAGGAAAGGGGTTACTGAGAAATTAAACCGAACGCTTTCACTGCAGACGACTGCTCTGCACGGGTACACATGCACTGAGGTGACCATCTCTGCCCTTGAGATGCTACAAGAGGTTTTGCCCCTCACTGAGCGTTATTTTCCAATCATAGAGGGGAGTTTAAAGATGCTGATATTCCCTGCCATTCCTTTCCTTTTTTTTTAATAAGAAAATAGATCGTATTAGTTTCTCGTGGAAGGCTGCTCTTCTGCTAATGATATCTCTTGGCTGCTCTGATCTCCAACGCAGGTACTGGAACTCCCTGAGGAATCTCGTGGTCTCCTTGCTGAACTCCATGAAGTCCATCATCAGTTTGCTCTTCCTGCTGTTCCTGTTCATTGTGGTGTTTGCTTTGCTGGGGATGCAGCTCTTTGGAGGACAGTAAGTCTAATTAATCATTGTCCTTTCAGGGGTAATCTGAAAGCAATACCCGAGGGGGAGAGGGGCCGCAGGGCTCAAAATGTTCCCATCATGGGTGCAGATGTCAGTCTTTCTGGGCTTCTGACTTGTGATCTCTGGTTTATAAGAGAATAGTTCCTGTTCTGGTGTTTTTTCTGGAGCTGAATTCTTTCTAGTTACTACAAATCACAGCTCCCATGTCATTCCATAGTCCCCATGTACACCCAGACTTCTGAAAGAGGACTGAGGGAGGCAGCACTTCTTCTAGTGTGAGAGGAAAGGCAAATTCTTTCCCTGACAGCCAGAGCAAAAAGATTTTTTTTTTCCACTTGGAATATTTTTCTGCTGGAAAACATAGTTTTGTTGAATCTGATTTTTTGCACTAAGAAATGCCAGTTGTGATGGAAAGAACAATCACAATATCACCATTCAAAGTCCAGTATAATTTTTGAAATGAAATAACTTTTTTTTTTTAATCAACCACTATTTTATCTTAAAAAACATTAAAATCAAATGACAGCAATTTCAATTTTGACTTTTACACTTGAGAACAACCACTTGTTGGAATGGTTTGTTCCACAAAAAGCATTTGAGGTTTTGATTGTTCATTTTAATTGTGGATGAAAATGAATTTCAAAGTATCAGAATTTTCTCCAGGAATAAAATTGAGTTTCTGCTAATGGTTCTGTTAAGCATCTTCTCAGAGATGCTGTGTTCCCCGCTGTGGTTGCCTGGGGTGTTATTGCCAGGTGGAACAAATGTTGCTTTCTGACTTGGGTTACAGGGTATTACAAAACTGCAGGAGAGTTGCCTGTCCCTTATGGCTCTTGTTTTTATTTCTTACTTCTCTCTAGATTCAATTTTCAAGATGAAACACCAACCACGAATTTCGATACCTTCCCTGCTGCTATCCTCACAGTATTCCAGGTAAAGCCATCCCTTGTCCTGAGTGAGCATTAGAAAATAAATTCCTGGGCCTCTCTTCCTGCTTATGGGGAGAAAAGAGGTCCCCAAAAATCCATGGAATTTAGGAAAGGGGAAGCCCTTCCTTCTCCTGTATTTTGCCACACTGACCACTCAAGCACGGTTAAAAATCAATGCTATGGAATTAAGGAAAACCAGAACAAAAGATTTTTTGCTAGGGAAAAAATATTGATAGACATTTCTGTGCCGAGCTGAAAGGCCATGCGTGCCCAGGCTCTCTTCTCCTGGGGCTGCACGCTGCAACGGCAGCACCTGCACGTGCCCCGCTGCATAAATCGTCCCGTCAGAAATCCTAGACAGCGAGTGCGTCTGGTTGACCTGTTCCACTTTCTCCTGTGGTTGCCATAATTTAATGAGGAGAGAGCCTGAGCTAGCTCCAGGCAGTAAGGAAATAATGTAGCATTTTGCATGGTAATAGCTCAAGATAAGATAATGTTGGATAAGAATTACAGTCTGGGGGGGGAGCACAGAAAGAGGCATCAGCCTTGGGCAAGTTCGTGTGATGGCAGGTAGAAGTCGCAGTTCTGGCAGACGCAATGCTCAGATTTAAGAGCCTAATTTTGCAGCTGTTCTCTGCATGCCTGTTAAAAACAGTTATTTCAGGTGTTTCAGTAGAGAGCTGGGGATGCTGCACCCTGCTCCACGTGCAAGTAGCACTCACAGGTCTGTGGAAGACCACCCTGCATTTATAGCGTTGTCCTACACAAACTGTTGATGTGGGCCTGAGCTGAGACTTGACCCCAGATCCCACTAGATCTCAGCAAGGCTTGGATTATGTATTTCAGTGTCCCATCCCAAAAAGGAGAAAAAAAAAAATTGAGTTGATGACAATTTTTGGATTAAAACAGAAAAAGTCTCTAAAAGAAAATGTGTCCTGTGACCTCTGAATAAGCAGTTTCATATGCGTATTGCTCCTCTCCAGATGTGAAGCAGGTTCAGTAGTACTTGCCTTGCAGGATATTGCAAATCATGGTACATCAATATTTGCATAGTATTTTAGTACTCATCAAAGAAAGGGCTTGCAGAAACGTAAAGGTATTGCCACAGAGCTGGAAGTGAACCCGAGTCAGGCTCCGGATATGAGCATCTGGAAATTTTGATATTATTTTGCTTTGGGACTATAGCTATCTCTTGAGAATACTTAGCTGAAATATTTCCTTTCTATTCCTGAGATAAATAACACTGTAATATAGTGGCTGTGGGATGAAGGAAAACACTTGATTTTATGAGATTTGTGTAGAATGTCAGAGCTACGAATTAATACCAGCAAAACCCATCAGCACTGAATTAACTCAGTGCAGCCTTGCAGAGGCATTTCGATAACCTCTGCTCCCAGCCCATCCCCCCTCCTCCCATGAATTTCAAATATCGTGTCAACATTACTTCAGTATGGGCTTTGGATCCTTTCCTAACCTCGTCTCCCATAAACTCAGGCAAGCCAGCAGGCTCGTTTGGTTGCTGCTCTAATGAGCAGAGTAGCATCATTCAGTGAATGCATTCGGTGTGTTGAACAAATATAATAAAGCCAGATACACCCTGTTCATCCCTAACCCCTTTGGAGATTCTTTGTTTAAGAAGCAATCTTAAACAAAGTCTTCTGCAGCCTGCCTTAGCCTATTTTATTTCAGCAGACCTGGCTGGGTCACGGTCCTCTGTCATGCAACTCCCAGGACGCGTTTTGTCTGCCTGGCAGTTGGCTGAACTCAGCATTGGGTGCAACTGAGCCCCGCTGTCCCGAAATTCCCTTTGAAGAGTGTCACGCGTTTTTCTCCAGCTCCTGGCTCCCAAGAAAGTCTGAGCTGAATGCTAAGCTGTGTATATACAAAATACAAACACAGACTATATGTATATTCATATATATACATGTGAAAAATAGATAGCGGCATCTCCCTATTCCAGCAGTCATTGAGCTGGAAGCATTTACAACATCCGTAAGTGCAGAGACTCTATAAAGCAGAAAGACCTCTGTTAACCATGCGTGCTCTGCTCCCTGAGAGCTGCTACGTAAATAGTCACACGCTGCCGGCTGCTAAGAAGCCGAGCACCGGTGACCGAAGGAGCTGAGGAGTCGGGGTGGCAGGATGGGACTGAACCTCAGCTCTGCTGCCGGGCGCCTGCCGGGGCTTGGGAGGCAGAGCGGGCTCAGGATTGATTCCTGTGTGCCCTGGCTGCCCTCGCTGACCTGCCTGCGAGATGTGACACCGAGCTGACGTGATTTTGCATTCACTCAGGCCCTTCTTCAGGAAAGCATCTCACTTTCAGGACAGCCTTTTGAAATGGTGTGATACTGATCCCCAGCGTCTGACTGTCTCCCGCCGTTAATGTGCTCATTAGTCCATTAAGATTTCACAACAGCTCTTGAAACCTGTTTTTATTCCATCACCTGATGGCTCCTCAGCCAAGCCTGTGTATTAAATGCTGAGCTGCACTGGACAAAATGTTCATTTGGGGCAGCCAAAAGCAGTTTTGGGCCCGGGAAAAAACAAAATGTTTGGGCTTCACCTTACTCCAAAGCCCTCATTGCTTGCACCCCTCCCTCGGCAATGCTGTCCTTCTCTCTCCTGTAGCAAGAAGTTCTTATAGCATCCATAAACAGAGACTTTATAGAGCAGAAAGACTTTTTTTTTTTACTGCATGTGCTCTGTTCCTTGAGGGCTGCTACCTTATTGCTTAAGTAATTCCTCCAGCTGATGGGTGACAGCGCAAACAGTGGGAAGGACACCAGGTCAAAGTGTCCGTCCTCTTGCCAGGGCCTCAGAGAGCATCCTCAGCTCTGCACAGGCAGGCTGGTGAGTTTAGACCATTTATCTCTCTGCAAATGTTCCATAAACCATTTTTTTTTTTCCTTTAAGTTTTTGTTCCGCTTCCAAAATAATCCAGTTGAATTTTCGAACCCAGACCCCAGCCTTCTGGACTTGTTTACGTGCAGCCTGTAATTTGTGATACCTGTGACTCCTGCATAGACATGTTCCCACCAGTTTCCCTTTCCATGAATGTTTGAGTGAACAGAAATCGCTTTATGGTTATTCCCAGAAAGCAGGTACAGTTGTGAATTCATGGAAATTATGTGAATGCAAGTTTGTGAACAGTGTTTTGCGTACTTGAGTGCCAGAGTTGAAAGCCCAATGCCCTGGTTCATGTTCTCTAGTGTAAATCCAGAGTAACTCCAATGGTGTGGGTTAGGCTTGGGCTTTGAATCTTGGTCCTTGAATTATTTGAGACCAGATTCTACATTTAGGAAACAAGTTTGTGTATGCACTGTATGTCCTTGTGTCTACACTTGCTCTTAGCCTATTGATGCCATCAGCACCAACCCTGCAGCAAGAAATTTTCTATCAAGCAGCTGATGACTAGTCTGGAATTTGCAATCGTTTTGAGCACAGTGTGTGATTACTACAACATACATCACGCTTTGGGCTTTTTCTTTTTTTTCTTTTTTCTTTCTATTAAACACAGATAACTTCCTATTTAAGAATTTGAGCTCCACATCCCAGTGGGCACATTTTAATGTGCTAAAAGTAACTATCGTTCGACTCTGCCACGGCAGGCAGATGAAGTGTTGATCTGCCCACAATTCAGGCAATTCAGGCTGGTGCAAAATTAGCATCTAGCATGACAAGGCTTATTTGAGTCTTTGGTGTTTTCACTTATGATGATTCATTTTTCTATTATTCATGTATTTGCTAATTAGCCTCAGGTCAGTATCCAGAGCCTGCAGCCAGGCTTGTGCTTGCCTCTGTACAAGGACATCTGTCCTCACTCATACGCACTTCGTTATTGCTTCTACGTAGGGGTTTTTTTTTGCGGTCATTTGGGTGGCTGAGGGTCCTTGTGGCCTTGGCGAGCAGGAAATCTTGGAGAAGAACCCGTTGCGGTGCAGACCCCTGGCAAACCTTGCGGTGGTTGTGGTGCCCAGTGCCTGGCATCTGGAGTAACATCCAACACACCCCAGCTGCAGCAAAGCTGTCTGCAGCCCCGAGGGACAGAGGAAGAGTGGAAGGGGGTGGCAAGTGTTTCTCCTCCTGTTACAGGGTCGCTCAGTGGGTACAGCCTGTGGGGGCTGGGGGGGGAGCTGAGCAAACCCTTTCTGTATGAAGTGGACGAAAAGAGTTGAAGCTGGCAGAGGTCCCGCTGAGGGCACTGGGCTTAGAAGTCAAGATTTTTCTTAGGTCTGTGAGAAGTGCTGCACATGGAGCTGTTGAAACCTGGTATCTCTGCATGATTTGAAAATGGAGGAGGGGGTGAGAAATTTTGCTGGGGGTGAAGTGTTGGAACATGGCTTTTACTGCCTCTGCATGGGAGCCTACAGTCAGAGGTGGGCGGCAGGCACGTAACCAGGGGAGGGCAGGAACGGGGCAACGGTCCTCCCTCACCAGCAGTCCTCACTCCTCCTCAGCCCATGCCAGAGGAGAAAGCTGCATCCAGCCCAGGGTGAGACTGTCCAGGGCTGGGGGGTTGGTGTCCAACACTATGGTCTGCCACACTAACGTGCTCATCCATTTTCCCCCAGAGACCAGTCCTAGATTGCATCAGGCTGCCTAGCTCCCCCAGACCTTACCTGCTTTGTCTTCCCTTTGAGTCACCCTTTCTTCTTCTCTCTTGGCTTTCGCTGTGCAGATCCTGACGGGGGAAGACTGGAACGCGGTGATGTACCACGGGATAGAGTCGCAGGGTGGCGTCCGCTCGGGGATGTTCTCCTCCATTTACTTCATCGTCCTGACGTTGTTTGGTAACTGTATCCTTACACATTGCCTTGGTTGGTGGCACAGTGTGCCACACACCCTTCCTTGGGTGCTAGAAATATCTAGTTTTGTTTAAATTATCACACCCTCACTTATGCTTTTTAAAACCAAATCGTTGCTATAACTTTCCTCCTTACAGCACCCAAGGTGAGAGGTGTGGGCAATTCGTCTATGTTGGTGTTCCTTTTCTGATGGCAATGTGGGCATTGTCTTCATTAATTTTAATTTTCATGTTTTACCTTAAGAATGTCCTCTTCTGAGTTAATTTGTTGTGGGAAAAATGATTGAAGTCAAGTCAGAGCAGGACCTCTGTACCTTGAGTATTTTCACAGGCAGTTTGCACTAGGTCAGGGGAAGAAACAGTTGAAATTGGTTTAGTGCATAGATCAGGTTCCAGCCTCTTGGTGCTTTTGTCTACATGACAGCTTAACCAGCTGTGTTATTCCAAATGCTTGGAATTGTCTTGTACCCACATAACACTTAAAACTTAAGTCCAGATCTTGGGTTTTGGGCTCTGGGAGTATTCGGTCATGTTCCGAGACCTGATGCATGAAGTCTCTGAAGATATTTTGTTCTGCTTAGTCATGAAAATCTCTTGAGGGCAACAGGAAACTGGAAGCTTGTGTCCCCCCAGAATGTCCCAGGGTGTCTGCTGGGGACCCAGCAGCACTCTGACGTGTGTTATGTCCCCAGAGAGGTCTGAGGAAGAAGACATCTGCAAGAGGTCTGCAGAACTGCAAGAACGTAGCAGTTGCGTGGAGCTGGGATTTGGAAAGGGAGGCTGTATTTTATACAGAAGTGAGCAAAGAGATTCTCCGATCTAACGGCTGGGTGTGATTAGGAGAGCCAGCAGAGCGTAGTAGCTGCGATGGCTCTGTCCCGGCTTCATGATGGAGGCTGCTGATGGGCTGATGTTGTGTAGCATTGCTCACATTAACTAGGTACAAAATTGTTGGTGCGAGATGTTTGCTGGCTGCAGTGACAAGCTGTGTGGAGCCAGAGCATCCTTAAAAAAGGAAGCTTAAAAACTGTTGTGTATATGAGACAGCCTGGCTGGTTTGTTTATTCTGTAAAATAGGGATAATAATGCTGAGCATTGCCGCTCTGCTTGAGAGCTCTCTGGAGGGTTCCCCAGCAGTACAAACCTTCTTGGTAGTTACAGTCCCAGCATTCATCTTTTCCTAAGAGTCCTGTTTGGGCTGGCAGCATCGGCTGGCTACCTAGGAGACAGGGAAGGGTATGTGGGGGGAGTACTTGTGCTAAAGATGTAGAGTTGTATAGACATAGACCCCCTTCAGCTGGGGGTCAAGATGACAGGAGATGGGACGTCAGTGCCCACGGACTGCACAGCAGGGCTCCGGCCCTTTGCTTTGCCTGAAATCTCCCCAACAGTACAAGGAGCTGAGACAGGGAACAGCGGAGCAGGCAGCGTGCGAGCTGTGCTTGTCACACAAGTGTGTCTCTGCGGGATTTATCCCATTAACGTGTGCTGTCAGAGCCAGAGCAGCCGTGACGCCGGGGCTGGCTCGGCAGCGATGCTCAGACATCCGCCTCGTGGCGGGCAACATGCCCCCTTCCAGAAATGCGAGGCTTTGGAAAACTGGGTCAATAGAGAGCTGGGAGGGAGGGAGATCTCTAAGTCCTCGGGGCTTGGTATTTGAAAATGAGATTAACCTGTAATCAGGCTTGACAGCAGGGCTGAGAGAGAGGCTTTTAACCTTAGGGAAGCTAAGATCCAGCATTTTTGAGGAACAGGATATAAATTCCCTTCTTGCACCTTTAATTCAAAGAGAGGGCTTCTCCCTTGTCCTTCAGTTACCATTGAAAGGGAAAGAGCAGGGGATGTTCAAGAGGAGGGAATAAGGACCAAGTTCACCTACTGCCACTGCCATGAATTTGCTGTTTGCTTCCGCCTGCCCTGGCAGTGTGGTGAGTCGAAACCTTACCCACGTTCTCCCCAGATATCATCCTGGCAGACAGCAGCTGTCTTGCTTTCCCTTCTGCTGTCCTGCTGCCGAGGAGAGCCAGGAGGTGGCTTTCCTGGCTGCTTCCCCAGGACCATCTCCCGTGCCGCGCTCTCGTCCCCTTGGCCTGCAGTTGCATGCTGGTGGCACAGCTTTAACGCAGCCAGGGCGCTCCGCAGGGCATTATCCGTGCATTTAGCAAGGAGGATGTGTCAGGTGTGATTCTTTAATTCTCCATGAGTCCTGCAGATGGGGATGAGTTTGCTGCAGGTGAGTTTCTGTGAGCGCAAGGTACGGAGAGAGGGGAGAGTTGGCTGACAAACAGTAACAGCACTCAGAAACCCTTTTACAATGTCCTAGAAGACTTCTTTCACCAGCTTCTAGTGATCCGAGTTATAAACCTGAAGCAAATCTATTAATTTCTATGAAGATCTACACCCCTGTTGGAAAATCAGAGACCTGGCCCAGGTTGTCTCTGTAGAAACTTAGTCGGAGAGCATCAGCTGCTTTCACGGGGAGCTTGTAGGAGCCCTTCTGCATCGCGCGTGGACCTGTTTCCTTTAAGCACCGTGGGCAGAAGGGGGGAACTGAGGCTGGAGTATGTGGTGGAGGATGAAGGGTTAAATCTTTTCCGTAGGAACTGCAGCATTAAGCCCACTAATGCTTGCGCTGATATTTCAAACAGTATTTCTGTAAGGTCAGTGCTACCCCTGCTTTTCACTAGCTACAGTTTAGATGCTGAGAGCAAGCAGCAGGCAGTCATTTATCTCTGAGGGAAAGCTGAACTTGTATGACTTACCAGGACTTAAGTTATCATTAACTGTCAAAACATAACCAGGAATGTCTGAAAATAAAGTTTAGTTTGCCAGAAAAGAACAGTCCTGCATTTTTGCGGGAAGTAAAATAGTCATTAATGTCAATGATGCTGCAGTGCCCCAGTGATGTTAAGGATGGGCAAATGTAGAGGGTGAGGTACGAGTCTGAGCCTCGGGGTCACCTTCCCAAGGAGAGCCCCACAGCCCAGCAAATGCCAAGAGGACACCCTGTAGAGAGCAGTCCAAGTTGTGATTAGCTTAATTATAGATTAGATTAACGTGAACTATCTTTTCTGCTCTAACTTGGGACTTCACAAAGATCTCCCCCCTCTGCCTTACAGAACTCCCTCCAAAAAGCTTTAAAAATGTACTTTTTTTATGCAATAGATTTTTTTCATTTGCCAAGTGTGGGTTTTCCACCAGCCCTCCCCACACAGACGTTCACTGCAGCTGAATTTCTTAAGTGGGACTTTTTGTTTTTATTTTCTTATATCACTACCGTTGAAAGCAGTCTACGCCCTTCTGGATGCTGATCAGCAAAAGGCACTTTGGTTCCTCTGCTGGGAGGGGTTTTGTTTTCAGTTTTTGAACATTGGCATTTGGTGAGTCCATTTTTAAGAGTTTAGGCAAACTGGATCAAATCTTGTTAGAGAATCGGCATTGGCGATTTTGGGTCAGCTTGCAAAGCAGCTCTTTTTAAACATGAGGGACTCCTTTCTTCTCCCAGAGCTGCTCGGGGCTTTGTGATTGTTCTTTTTCATGAAGAAGAAAGGCGGGTGGGTGACGGCTTCCCCTGCTTTTCACTGCAGCTCAGTTGTTTCTTTGCATCTATTTACTTTTTCAGGTGACTATTGCAAGGAAAAGATCCAGAAACTTTGTTTTTGTAAGTTGGAAGTCTCTCACATTACGTTCCCAGTTCCAGCAAGTTTGTGTGGAGCCAGACTTCTGTGTCTGAAATGGTTTAATGAAAGTAGCATGATCAGAGTAACAGCAGGATTTGGCCCATTTTCTAGGAAATTACACCATGCCTGTATTTATTGTTATCCAGTTAATTGATAAATTGATGCATCTGTTGAGGAAAAAAAAAAAGAAAAAAAAAAAAGAAAAACTGCAGAGGAGCCTGAAATGAAAAGCAGCAAATGCCTGGAGCATGCTGCCCTTCCCCTTGCCCTTAGCTGCCGTGCAGGAGGGCTGTACTGGGCACCAGCCGCGGGCTCAGCTGCCCAGCGAGCTCCGTGGGTCTGCCCAGGTTATACAGCCTGGGCCAGAGGCTGGAGTTTGGGTGATATTTGGGAAACCCCGAGCTCTGCAGAGAGGGCTCTTTTGGGGCAGAAACACCCAAGTCTGCTAGATCGTGTCTGCTTGGTGATGGATCAGAACAGCCTGATCCATTAAAAAAAAAATTAATTATATTTCCAGTGGTTGATTATATTACACAAGACATTTTTCAGCATGTGTGTGTAGGAGGCAGGGCTAGGGAGACAGTTTTATTACCAAGACATTTATTCGCAGAGCAGGAGGCTTGGAAACATTTCCAATGTGTTGTAAGCACCCCAGAGGAAGAAAGCCAAACAGTCGGCACCGGCCGGCACCCCAGCAGTGCCATGGGTAGCTGTGCCTCAGCCTCCCTGCCTGCACCCCCGGCCTCCCTGCCTGCACCCCCGGCCTCCCTGCCTGCACCCCCGGCCTCCCTGCCTGCACCCCCAACCTCCCTGCCTGCACCCCCGGCCTGCAAGTGTCAGCCCCCTCTTGCCAACCCTTGGTTAAAAGGAAATGGGGAAATTAGTATCTTTGCAGACGAGAAGTTGATCAAGCTCTGACTTCAGCGTGGGAGGGAGGTGATCGGTTCAGCATCATTTTTCCCTTTTTCTTGTTCTTTATGTGCTGGGCTCAGTGGGATTGAGGTGCTCCGACCCCGCGCTCCTCGCTGTCCTGCTGGAACGGAGGAAGGAGCAATTGATGGGCATCACATTTCAAACCTCTGTCTGTCCCAGAGGAATCATCTTCACATGATATAAACCTCCATCCCGTGTTACATGACATGGAGAAAACCTGACGGATGACCTGGCCTTTGCCTGGAGAAACCCCAGGGCTCTGTGTCCCATCCCCTGCAGGGCTTGGCAGTCAGGATGCAGATGCATCCTAAGAGATTAAATACAACTCCTGCTTTCCACTGTCACAAGCAGAGGTTCCAGTTTTGATAGGCATTCAGGCCCTGGAGACGCTTGTCTCAACGGGAATTAGAGATGTGAGCGTCTGGTTCTGAAGTCTTGGCTGAATTACGTTTGGTGAAAGCTCTTGAGAGGGAAAGCAAAGAGGCCTGGAGCTGGTTGTTTGGGCCAACTTTGGTCCCTGGCTGCCCTGGGAGGTCTCCTGAAGCTGTGCCAACGTGGGGTGATGGCTCCCCAGCCAGCAGCGCCCGCAGCCAGCGTGCTGCCCGGAGGCTGCTGGAGCACGAGGATTTCTGGGCACGCTCCTCTTCGGCAGGGCGACTGCAGCCGATGAATCAGCCTTGCACTGCTCCTGACTCCTCTGCTGATGGAGAAACCTCAGATGCCTCCTCCAGGCATCCTTCTGAGAAATGGAAAGCAATCAGAAGGGCGCCGAGGCCAAGGTTTCCCAAAATCTCCTTGCAGGTTTGCCAGCACCCTGGGAGCTCGCCCTCTCCTCCCCTGGCTGGAGCCGTTGCCTGGCTCCCCGCAGCACCCTGCCCTCCTCCCGCAGCCCTGCCTTCGCTGCCGCGTTGCCTTGAGTGCTGCTTCCAACTCACGGACCGAAACAGGGGACACGTCCAGTTATTTTCTCTTGGGTTAGCTGCCTAAGGATGCTGCAGTCACCCAGCTTATGGGGACCTGCATCTGGTCCCAGACTCGTAGTTGGCTCTGGTGAGGACAGTGCAATACAAACACAGTAGAAGCGCATTGCTGTTAAAGCCTTTGTGAATCTCCAGAGAGTAAATACTCATGAGATCAACTTCATTATCACGTACATTCATATTTAGAGGAACAATCATAGCTTTACACAGCTATGGAGTGAGTGACTCTCCTGTCACCAGGTAATGTGCAAGAGCAAAATGCATTTCCTTCTTGGAGAGTAGTTTAGACTTGGTTTTGCTTTGCTTGCTCTCCTTTCACATGCAAAGGTATCTGATTTACAATTGTTTTGGGGTTGTTTTGCAGACGCATAGCTGGAATAACAGCAATAAAATATACGAAGGGACAAGTAATAGCTGAAATCGTTAAGTGGAAAAATGAAAATAAAATATGAATAAATAATTATAGGGAAATGTTGTATGTCTTGGTGATATAATGCAGTGCTCTGCAGAGAGACCTAGGCTGGCGTGGGCACTGGCGGTTGTTGAGCTGGGCTACATGCAATCTGGCCTGGACTAACGGCCTCCTTCCCGGCAGAGCTCATTAGCTCGGGCTGGGTGTCCTGCTAACAGGCTCTTCTGCAGCTGTGTTCTGCATGATGCTGCAGCATTCAGGATAGGGGATGTCCGTGGTGGTCTAATTGTCATCCCAACTTCAGTGTGATAAGTCATGATAGTTTCCTCCCACCAGTATGTAATGCAGTAGTGACCTAAGCTTAACTTTTTCATGGTACCCAATGCCCTTATAAATATGTTAACATAATATATGTTTTATATTATGCAAATGTTGGTTTTAAAATGACTGATTTCCCGGAGCTCTACCAGTTGTCCTTTTAAACAGGAAGGAAAAATGAAGATTAAATCATCTGTGTGTGTGTGTATGGGCAGGAGTGTAGGTGTGGACTTTCTGGAACAAAAAAAGGGGCTGTTGTGTCTCTAGGACCATGGTGTGGTCCTGTACCTGTTGCACCTCCAGTGCTGTGAAGCCCGTCTGCTCAGCACCTGAGGGGATATGTGCTGGGGAAGAGACGAGTGGGTGTCCAGCACCTCTGTCATGCAGGGCTGGCTCCCAGCAGAAGTGGGTGAGCTAGAAATGAAGACAAAGCAGTGGTGCAAGGGGTCAATCCATGAAATACCGATGATTGTAAGTGGGGAAAGGTAGGTAGTGGCAGCAGAAGGGGAACAATCTACTGTATCTGCTCTCTGAAGATTTTTTCCTTAGCTGCTTCCCGAAAGATACACTCCTGAATGTCTTCTTGGCTATCGCTGTTGACAATCTGGCAAATGCCCAAGAGCTGACCAAGGTATGTATGAGATTTCTGTTTCTTCAAACTTAGAGCACAGCTGCTGGATCTAAAGCACACATTACCGACCCTTCCAGACACCCTGAGATTTCCTCTAGAGCCCGTTCATGTGGTATCTCTGTTTATCAGTTTACATTGCAGAGAGGGTCCTGGAGGTTTATTCTTGTTCAGGTTTGTTTCATTTCAGGCTTGTTTCAGTGAACTATTTTGTGTTCTTGAGTTTCATTTTATCACAGAGTGGGCAGTGGGCATTGCTCATCTCTCTGCTGCATGGAGGTGCACAGGCATTCGTAGCATTTGCTGTTTTCAAGAGCAGAGGCGAAGCAATTAACAGGTTTTGGCTGACTTAAAGCTTAGGCATGGGGAAACGCAGGTGGTGTATTGCTGCTTTTGCTGTCTCACCCTAATGTTTCATACCTTGCTGAGTTTTGGGATGAATCAAAGAATTAGCATTCTCCAATCAACTCCCTGGAAAACAACTTGCAGAGGCGATTGTGAATACTCAGTGAAGATGTTATAATCTTTCTGCCTCTCACCAGGTGCAAGAGAAATGCGAGGCACCAGCCCAAGCGCAGGCAGAAAGCCAGGTCCTGGCAAGAGGTGGAAATGACACCGATGTAACTCTGCTGTATGTGCAGATTTATATTGGAGCGTTCCCTGTGGAGAAAAACTTATAGCCTTAGTATTGCGCAGGAAGGATTGCAAGTGCTGCAGTTTGTATTCGTATTATTACGTACTTTTGATTTCTCATTGTAGCATACTCAGTTGTATTTATGAGGCAGCATTAGATTTTGTTTGCACATTTCTAGCTTGTTCTCACTGAGTGCATAAAAAGATGCACACCCCATTGCTGTGCTGCTGCCATCGCCATAAGTCACAGTGACCTGCTAGTGGCAAAAGAAGCGCTGTATCCACCTTAGCAGTTGTATTTTACAAGCTTTAGCTTATATACACCTTATAGGGTAAGAGGATCACTAACCACGTGCTTACGCAGCAGCGGGCAAGGATGTTTTCTCTTTTTAGGGTTGCAGAAAGGTGCAGTAGTTCATGGATACATGATGCAACTCCACAGTTCAGGGACACAGAGATTTCTAGGAGTTTCCCACCCCACTCCAGCTGCTGATGACCAAAGCAGCCGATAATTCCTAGTTAAAATCCACATCTCTGTTGCAGCTGAGCTTGTATTTACCAGCTCTCCTTTTCTGCTGTGGAGCTGCGCGACTGGCTTCAGCTTCCAGCTTTGGCTGGAGCCTTGTTTCCTGACAGCCGATATCCAGCACAGACCGTACAGGAAGGCTGGTGGCTCTCAGGTGTATAATGAATGTTCCTATGTCTCTGAGACCATGTTCTGCATCCCTCCTCTCTTTAAACACAGCCCTGAGCTGCATTCTATGGCTCTCAATGTTGTTTTTTTTCTGGGAAGTTTTTCCCTTACAGCAGCTCAGCTGCTTCTGTTCTTTCTAAAGCCCACAGAAATCTCCAGCCCGGAGGCATGCATCCTCCCAGCCTGTTCAGGAGATTTACGGGCATCCCTTGCATGTGCTAAGAGAGAGGATCAGTCCCAGCGCAATTTTTGATAATGAAGCTCATCCTACTTCTTTCTTAATCCTTTTAGTGCTTTCTTGTGAATATTTCAGCAGCTGACTGGGATGGCTAGAAACCTGACTTTGTTGATGTTTATAAAATATAATTAAATATTGATGGATTCAGCAGCATTGCCAAATCATAAACCTTCTTGAGAAACTCTTTTTTTGCTTTAATTTTATTTATGAGTCCGAAAAATCACTAGGGCTTTCAAAAGAAGAGGAAAAAGATAAAAGTAATTCAATTATATAGCATACCTGGAGAATGAGGGATTTATTGCTAAGTAAATATGATCATGCAAAACCAAAAATGGCCCGGAGATATAATTAAGTTACTCAGGAGTCAGTTGATCTCAGGAGACTTTCTTGACATTTATGCTGTAAAACTAATTGAGATCAGTGCTGCATATAATGTGGGAAAACCATAAGCAGTTTGCAGCTGCCTCTGTTTTGGAAAGACAGAAAGCTTTCCAACTAACCTTCAGGACTGAAACATTTCAACCAATATTTCCACTCCTGGATGCTAATTTGGACTTCTTTTATCATGGTATTTGAACATTTCTCAGTAGCCTTAGCTGGGTCTTGTGACCTGTAACAGAAGTTACCAGAATTGTAACTATATTTAACTTAAGCTTGATCATCCGATGTCTGTTACAAAACTCACCAGTACTTTAGAATGACTCATTTGGGGGGGGGGGAAAAAAAGAATCACCACCTTTGCTTTGAATATATAAAGCATCTGTTCTCCAGCCTCAGCCTCTCCCTCCCCAGGTCTCTCCCCTCCTCTTCCTGTGCCGGCTCTCCCTTGCCACTGACTTAAACTCTGCCAACTTCATTTCTAGTGATTTCTCAGAACTGTCCTGAATCTCTTTGGTTGCCTACCCTCTAGATTTTTCCACATATTGGCAGGTTTTTCTTCCTGCTCACTTATTCAGAGTGGTATCTAAAATTGCCCCCAAAATTTGCCTTTAAAATCTTCTCTCCACTGACCATCCCGCAATGTCTCTGGTGACACACAGCAGTTCGTTCTTCATCCTCGTTGAACTGGCATGTAACGCCGCCACAAGTGACCCCTTATTTTCCTAAATATCCTAAAGCACAAAGTGTGTTCTCTGATTTCTGTGCACTGCCAGCAATCCCTGAGAAAGCAGTATAAATGTGGGATAAGAGAGATGTGTGAATTTTATAAAAAAATATATAAAAAAAATATATAAATATATAAAAAAGTTGAGAAATTCCCAGAAATAATGGACTGAAGTGAGCAGCAAAACCAAGAGTCTAACAGCCATGAAGACCCCTCCTCCTCCTTCCCAATGGGAGGGCTTTAATTGGGTGAACTTAAAGAGGAGTCGGTGTTAACTATGCACGTCGTTACGGGTAGCACCGAAGATGGATTTTACCATGTGATAAAATGTGTGGTGCAAATGAAGATTTAGAGCTCTAGAAAACAGAAAGGAAACACAGAAGAGAGATGTCCTTATAGGCGGGACCTTCATCTGCACTTGCCCCTGTATAATGACAGTGACAGTCGAGCTGCCAGAGCCGGGCTGTTGGTGGGAGGTGGGATGGATGGATGGGTGTTGCCGTCGCAGCTCCGGGCTGGCTTCAGTTGTGCACCGTCACACCCCTGCATGCTTCAAGCAGAACAAGATGAGCCTGTGTCCCAGTGAGACCCCGCAGTGTAAGTATCAGGCAAAAAATTAATTAATTTTTGTAGTGATCTGCAATCTCTGGGTGGAAGGAGCTACAGGAATATTATTAAGCAGTCATCTGCTAAAGAGTGTGCTTGTTCTGAGTTAGGGACGGCTGCATTTATAATGTCAACGGATATTTTCTGCTGTTACTTTGAGATATCGAATCCAGCAGAATTACTGATGCACTGGGAAGAATGGAGTTGAAGGTACAAATTTTAAAGAGATGGTAAAAACTGCACCTGGTGCTTTAGGTGCAGAGAAAGAAAAATCAAGAGCCTTTGAATGTGTGTGATTTTAACACTGCTAGAGAGCATCCTCAGAGAAGAAACAACTTGAAGATACCTGTGGAATGAAAGGAAAACATTAAAAGCCTCCTTATTGGGGGCATTAGTCCTCAAAATATTCATATTCTGCAGATACCCTTGATTTACAATAAGCTTCCGAATAATTGATAAATTTACTGGAAGTTGGCAGCTGAGAAATATTGACTTTGTATAATTGTTCAGCAGGGCTTTTTTTCAGGCCTGTCTCAGGTTCTTCATCCACTACATTAGGAATTTACTTGTTACAGGTTTGTTGATATTTGGAAAGGAAAAAAAAAAAAACCAAACTTCATCGGTAGCAGATTTTTTTGATTAATTTCCTATCATTTCTTTTTTCTTTGAAAGGAGAAAAGGAAAACAGTTTCAAAATGAGTTTAGTTTAAGCAAATAACACCAAAGCCAGAGCAAGGTATTGTTTATGCATATGGTATTCAGGATGGATAAATCTATATGACTTCCTATTTCAAAGCTAGGTGTCTTACTGTCTGCTTTCATTATTTCAAGCATAACTCCTTCACAGCATTACCTTTGAAGAGCAGAGGTAGACCCGTGGCATTTCGTAAAATTTGACAGAAGAGGCTGTGACTGCTCTCGTCTTGATGTCTGGTTATTCCTTGAATATGTGTGATGCTGACATTGCCATCAGAGGGTCTGTGTTTATCCTGCCATGATTTTACTATCTAATTTGACTGGCTAGAAAGTTCAAAGGAAGTTTAACCTAGATGACCACTGAAGGTGAACCAGGCTGTTTCTTTGCCTTTTGCCCTCATCTCATTGCTTAAGATCCTGTACTTTGAATTTGAGCAGTATTTCTCTTGTCATTACACCAGGTAGGAGGAAATAAATCACAGTTATACTCTGCAATGCCAACAGAGGTTAAAAATCCACATGATCTGGGGATATACAGAAAGCATGAACATACCCATCTTTCTGATCTATGCTTGAGTCTACAAACTATGCTTTAATATGGCTCCTCCTTTCTGTTTTCACCCTGTAAGTCCTCAGTGATTCAACTGAAATAAGTGGAAATATCTCGGGAAAAATTGGTATGAGCAGGACCAGTCAAATCCTGAAACGTATTGTTTCAGAAAAGTCACTTTGGCCAGAAATCATGAAGGATTTAGGAGTCTGTCTCATACCTTTCACTAGGACATAGGCTCTAGAGTGTTTTTACATATGCAAGATGGAGATAAATGGGGCTCACTTCACCCCAGAAATGTCACACTTGTGGCCAGGTCTCTCCCTGCTCTGCCATAGTCTCCTGCCCGAATGCGGAGTGGTAAGAGGAAACCCAAGAGAGGTAAGAAAGCTTTTCAAAGGAGATGTCTTCTTGGTAGAAATGCACTAAGCACTTGACCATATTTCTTATCTCAACCAGCTGTTGCTGGCATCAAGGCCCTACCCAGGGTTCCTTGGAAGAAGTTATGAAATTCTGCCTTATTTTAATGAGTTTCAGCTGTTCTCGCAGCGCAGCAGTGACAGTCACAGACGACTCGTGCCTTGGGGAGCTCTGGTTTTGTCGTTACGTGATGCACGCTCTGATTTCTCTTGATTTTCTGCACCAGGACGAGGAGGAGATGGAGGAAGCCACCAATCAAAAACTCGCCCTGCAAAAGGCCAAGGAAGTGGCAGAAGTCAGCCCCATGTCCGCAGCTAACATTTCCATAGCCGCGTAAGCATTATTTTATTATTTGGGAACTTTGCCATTTGGTTTCTGTTTTTCAGTGTCGATATATGTCTGTTCAAGTGGAGCATCCCATAGTACTCTGTCAGCCCTTTTATACCATCTCTGTTACTGACAGGGCTTTAGGTTGACGGAATACTTCAGCGCTGATCACTTAACCATTAATTTAATTAAGTATGTCTTTTAGTTTGTTTTTCTTTGTAATGCCTCATCTTTTGCCTTGCTATAAATAACTGTATTTTAGAAGGATTTTTTTAAGTTGTCCTAGGATAGATTTCACCAGGTGAAGTGTTAACATTTCACTTTGGAATTTTAATTACGAGAGGTATGTGTGCACATAATATATTAACTATTCTTTAATGATCTCTGCTTCGAGAACTTAAGTGTAAAGGCATCCTCCCAAATAGTAGACTGAAAAATATGCTTGAATGCTCGCTCTTTGCTGTTTGAAAGAGTGCTGGGCTGAATAAAATCACATATGCGAACAGTCACTGGTTTATAGCTAGAAACATCAATTTTTATTTTGAGATGCAGGCTTTTCTGAATGGATGTGGACATATGCGCAGATTCCGTGATACCAGAATCCTTCGAAAATGTTGCCTTGGGGCCCACCTTTTCATACACACTGATCTAAACTGAAGTGAAAAATTGATATGTAGGTGGAAGTACTTGTCTGGATGCTGCTGAGGTCAGTGCAGAGTTCTGCCTGCATGGGATTATGGGCCTGTGCTTGAGACATGCCTACCTTGAATGGATTTACTTAAAAGTATGTTATTCTTAAAGGTTCATTTACCTCTTCTGGAATTTTAGCATCAGGACTTCCAGCATCAAAAAATTTGGTCGTGCGTTTTACTGACAGCTGCTGATATTTTCCAGCTCCCTTTTGCAGGGGAGACCTCCAAAGGCTGGAGGAGCTCAAGCATAGAAAAAGAAATTTCCTGTTCAATTTTATTCCAAAGTATCTGAAATAGAGCAGGATCCCTGTTTGTTCCTTCAGTGTAAATCTCTTGAGACCCTTGTTAGTGGGAGTTTAATCCACTACATCAAAGACAATAGGCCAAATGGAGCCAGTTCATTATATGTGAAGGAAAAGAATATTATTAATTTGACTATTTTATTCTTCTTACCATTTTACTTTGCAATTACTGCTTTAATCAGCTCCTATTTATGCCATGTCTGTTTGTTGGTTTTGAATATAATCCTTTTCTTACAATGATTTTGTGTCCAGTCTCGAAAAGAAGTCAAATGAGGATATTTGCTCTTGTTTTTTGATTAATTTCCTGGTAGTGTTATTTTAAAATGCAAGATAATGATGCTTATTTTCTTCTTTTTTAATCAAAAGCATACTGCATGTGAAGATTTCTTAGAAATCAGAAAAAGAAAACACTTTAATGGAGCTAAGATTTCACACCACATTGTTGGTTGCTTAAAATAACCTTATTCCATGATTTTTCACCACGCTTTCACCTGGTTTTCAATATCACAGGGCCAGTTTTGTGACCACAATCGAAAGTGAGTACAAAATTGTGGATTTCTGCTTATTTTGCCTCAAGTTGTATCTGCCCGGATTCCTACCTGCCACATTTATACAGGCAGATAATTAGGCTTACAAATGAACGCATTTGAAAGTGTAGTCGATTGCTTCCACATCTACTAACCACGGCAACATCGCGCATGCTGTGTGGGAGCCGCCATCTAACCACCGTCGCGTGACTTCTCGATATCTCTGCTTTAGTGCCAGCGAGGTGCTTACAAGGTCACTTGCAGAGCTCGCAGGACTTTCGTTTGGAAAAAGAATGCATTAAGGTCAATAGGTTGATGACCGAATGGATAATGAGATCGAGGAGAAGGCAAGGGAGAAGTTAGGTGTTTTGCGAGAGAGAAATAGGTGTATGGATGCCTGATGATCCAAAAGATATTTAATGAATGCATGCCAAAGCAATTTGTTTAATACATAAATAGCGAACTCCAAAGGGGCTTAGCAGCTACAGCTTTCAGGTTTGCAGCACCTATCCCTTAGATATCTCTGTCCAATACAGTAGGGCTGATGATAAGGACCTGTGGTTGACAGCCAGATGTACCCCATTACTTCATTTCTTAAGGTCTTAAGCTACACAGTGGTCCTGAAGATGGAGCAGATGCTGTGTTGATGGCAAGACCTGTCAGATCAAGCCTCAGAGGCATTTCAGAGCTGGACACGCCGAGAATGAAAAAGTGTTGGGGATGCTTGGAAATGGGATTTCTGGCATATGGAAATTCTACTGCAGAAAGCAAACACCTATAGAGCTTGGGAACCCCTAAGTGGGCGGTGAGCAGGGGCTGGGAAAAACTGAGACTGAGCTACCGAAGGCCTGCTGCAAAGGTGGGTCTACCCTATTGGTTTATCTTTTTATTTTCTCCTAAGGAATAATTTTTTAGTTTTAGAATTTGATTTTCTTTTCATAACATATGAAAATTAATTTCTATAACAACAGGCATCTATAGCATGGATCAGTGTTCTGAAAACATCAATGTTTTCTCCACCTGCATCAATCAAAACAGGTCTCCCAGGTGTTAGCAGAGGGCACCATGACTTGCATTTCCTGAGTCATGATGTTCTTTTCCCGGCCTGCTTGTCCACCTCCCACAGAGGTGACAAAGCTGTCCTGGGGCTGAGTCTGGTGAAAAGTCATATCGGTTGTTCTGCTGTTTCACCAGCAAGGTGCTGTGCTTGCTGTTTTGCTTCTTTCCCTTCTCAGTCCTACATCAAGGACTGAGAGCGTGTATCTTCCCCTAAGCCTCCTTCCAGGCCATTGCATACTCTGTAGTGTTGTATCTGCTCCTCCACCTCCGGCATTTTTCACGTGCAAATACAGCGTGAGCTCGTGGTTTGTATGCTCCTGTGCCTGCAGTTTATCTGCACCAGTTCTTCTGCTCTCCTCTGCCGTTCAAGCCTTTCTTCATAACTGAGCTCCAGGAACTGTTCAATTTATTGCATCAGTTGCAAAATGTCATTTCCTAGGCATAAGAAATTGGTTGCTTATTTAGCATGTCAGTCTGCTTGGAGGGTCTGAAGACGTACCTTCACCTTTTCACGTGCAATAGGCTGCTGCGTGAGCCACAAATTGGTTTGTGGTTGATAGATGGTGAAGCGCTATGGTGTCATGGGGGTGTGTTTTAATAATATACTCATTATTACAGAGGCGTCGAGATATCATCTGTCTTGCAACTGACTCAAAGTGCTTTATTACAATATTCTACTTGCATTCGGTTTGTAGCTCCTACTTCATCGATCTCCCAGGACTTCTATGGTTTGTCAAAGGGACTTGATGTGAACAGAGTTGTCCGACTGCAGTTTGTTTTTTCACCTGGTGAACTCTATCCTGAATGGGCCTTTTTGTTTTGTAGTTTTTCAGGATTAAAAGCTAGGATGGTACGTTGTTTTTGTCATCGTTGCAAAGTTTGGTTTAAAACAGAGTATCTGTTTAACGTGTTATTGCGTTTTAATTTGAGTCCATTGTTTCATTCTTATTTTTGTCATTTTTTTTGTTTGTTTTCTGTTTAGCATTTTCCTTGCTTTGTTGTTTCTGGAGGTGAGTTTCTGGGTTTGTTCAGTTTGCCCAGCGTTGTCTGTAAGACCCTCTGTTTCGTACAACATTTAAACCACTCAGCCTCTTGAACTGAGCGCCTGTACAGACTGACGGGTCTTTAGAGCAAACCATTGGTGCAGCTTCCTCGGCGGCAAGAACGGCGGAGGGGGGAAAAGGGCAATAACACTCAGGTGATAGATGTGCAAAGCACTTTGTGACCCCACTGTAAAGGCACCAGTGGAAGGGAGAGCCGTCAGACTCCTTCCCATGGTGACACGAAGACCCCAGCACAAACACAGTTTTATTTTCTCTATTTGCCTAACCCGAAGCCTGAACTCCCCGTGTTGGGGTTCCTCCTCTGCCTTTTCTATTCCAGCCAGAGATGCACCAATGGCACGTACAAAAGGGGCTGTGATAAGCACACCCAACCCCGCGCGGGCCAGCAGACCAGCCGGAGAGGACACAAGCTGCGGCTCACCTGACACCCAGAGCACCTGTATTTTCCAATGGCCTCTCTTCACCTTTTCTTGGGAAAAGTCTTAAAATAGTAGTTGCAACAGCAAGCAAATGCTACATTTGTAGGAACCTGCTAAATAGTTATGCTGAAGTCATGCTGAGTGATAATTTTTGCATTTTGTTGCTTATGGGTTTTATTTAATTCCATGTGGTAGCCAGACCCAAGGAAATTATTTAAACATAGGTATAGGGTGTGAGTTCTGGATGGGAGGAGAACTTCCCAGATGTTATGGATGAATCTTTGTAGAAAGTGGTGGAGACAGTTCATGCAACGTGGGCACCAGACCTACACACTGCCTATAGAATTGCCCACTACCATTTTTCAAAGTTACATGTGCTTTTTCCCAGGACAACCTTCCAACCTCTAAAGACCTCTTCCTCTCTCCAGGCTCTGACTGGTTTCTGCTGGTCCCTCACACGGTTGTTCAAAGCAGTTTACATTTTAATTGCATGCCCACAGGTGGATACTGCCTGTTAACGTGACCGAGTTGACTATTCATTAGAAAAGTGCCAAGAGCAAATACAAGTGGCACATCATTTCACAGCGACTTCTCAGAGGTGTCTGTCCCTTTTGTACAGGTCTGGGGATAAAGGGGGGGAGTTGCTCTGTTTCTCCAGGACATTTTCCATCTCAGAGGCTCCATATTTTCCTTTTGTCTTGGGAATACTGTGGTCTGTTTCCAAATCCCTGTTGGGCTGTCGGTACCCAACAGGATCCAGCAAGAAGTGCCTGAACACCGAGCCCATGAAACATCCCGTGTTGGGTGATGTGTAGACTAGAAGGAGGTGTTCTTTTTCTCTTGCTGGCTTGTGATTTCTTCCCTTTCTTTTTTCCCCTGAAGTGTGTTGATGTGTGAGGTACTGTGATTCCTCCCTTGAGCTTACCTTTTTGCCCTTGCTGTTGGTGTAACGGTGACTCAGTTGCACCTAAAGACACTCTCTTGTACTCTGTCCCTCATGGATGGTAAGTAGCAGCGAGTAAAGCTCAAGTACTTCTGTCATTTTGATTTGGAAAAGGAGGCTGTCTTTCTTTCATGGCTTTACACCCTGCAGTTCCAGTGCAAATGTAGTCAAATTTATGGTTTCAAAAAAGCAGACTCCGGCAATGGGAGCAGAGGAGCGAACCTGGAGTGCTGCAGGACTTGCATAATGTCGGCTGGCCAAGTTACAAGGATACTTGGCAGGATGAGAGCGTGGCCTCTGTCCTGCACTGCACCAAACGAGGCAGGGATAAACGCAAAGGTTCATTCAAGCCTCCTGCTGAGGGACGTTGAGATCTGCTTTCAGCAATTAAAAGCAAAATTTCCACAGGTATTGCACAATGCTGGTGCTGACTCTCAGGTAAATTAGGGCAGCCCAGTACATTCTCCTCCATCGCGAGTTTTCAACTTGTTTTGCCCAAGAAATTTCTTACCTATGCTTGAGACATTTGTGCAGTCAAGGGTTTGTTCAACAGGTTTTTGGTTGACATCCTGGGGGTTCAGCATCCAGCCAGAGAGTAAAGGGATCCCCAGCTTGAGAAACCTGGAAACAATAATTTTCCTGGCAAACAAGCAGGGCATGCCAACCCCACTTTGACTCCTGCTCCCATTTCACTTGGCACGGTACAAATGTAGAAATACTGAAGTTTAGGCAAAATGCTTTGCCTGGCTGTTCAGCAGATTATTTTGCTCCAAGCAAAACTTTTATGATGCCTTTCACAATTTCTCATACATTTGTTCCAGGTTGCTTGACCTCTGGATTGTTGTTATGTACTTTACCTGGGCCAACATTTCTGTTCAGAATAGTCCATTAATTTTAAGTAAATGTATATTTAAAACTCTACTTATATGATATCCAAAGAACATTAGATTTTAACTAGACATTCTGGCTTGCTGGTATTGATTGTTAACAGATTAAAACTCTCATGGAAGCAGGAGAAAAAATGCTGCAACTGAAAAGGCAAATTCAGGAGGTGAAGGGATTTTATTTTCAGTCTTGGGGAGGGTTCTTTGGGTGATGTAGCTTTAGAAATATTATTGTTTATAACTACAAAAAAATTAGCACCTCAAGCCAAGTTCTATCAAGATATTTAGAATCCTGTTTTTCTGTAGATTCCCTGCCAAAGGAAGAATAAACTCTTTTTGTGTGTAATTCAGTGATTTCTGTATTTAGAACCCCCCACGTATAATGGTGTTTATACAAACATTGGATGGAGGAGAATCTACAAAATTACTTGTGAACTGAAACAAGCTCCTTTCTATAATGCGTAATCCCCTGCCTAAGCTGCAGCAGACCTGTGGTTTTTAGACACGGTGAGCCACATTCGGATGGTCTGAGCTCAGGCACATCCCTGTGCTGTCAGAGGAGAGAGGTAGGTGCCTCTGAAGACCAAATCCGAGGCAGGGACCAAGCAGAAGCAGCCTGGCACCAGCTGCTGGGGCTCAGGTGGATTTTGGTTCTCTGGATGTGGCCCAGGGTCCTCCCTCCAGCCCCTGCTCTTCTCCGTGCTAAGGCTTCTTCCTCGTGTCACAGGGCCAGAGTGGGAATTAGCATATCCTGCTCCCACTTGGAAATAATTATTTGCAACACAGCTGTAAAAGCAATCACCACCTGTTCCTACAAAGGCCTCTACCCTGAGGTCCTAAAGATGACTTCTGCGGAGGACTTTCATTGTGTGAGTATAGCATATGGAGGCATAAAGTCCTAATATCATCGTGTGGCTTTTGGTTCACCTTTTAATTTTTTTCCCTTTTGGTTCCGTTTTTGATTCTTTGGTTGTTTCCCTGTTAACTAGAAGGTGGTGTGTCTGTGGCTTCCACACTTTCTGAAGCTTGCCTGGTCTCCTACCGAGATGCACGCTGCAGTCTGCATTCAATAGGACACAGCCTGTATGAGTCTCCTCCCAATGTCTTTTATGGTTTCTCTTCTCTTCTTTTTTTTTTTCTTTTCTCACTTTTTGTTTTCTTTGTTTGTTTTGTTTTTGCATGTGCAGTTTTGTAAAGCAAACTCGAGGTACTGTATCTCGCAGCTCGTCAGTCTCCAGCGTAAATTCACCGTGAGTTGCTCTCTGTTACGATATTCAGTAAATGGATTTATGATATATATCTCTATATTTATAAACCTCCCTCTTTCCCCTTCTCATGATGCCCTCAGTCCCCCCTTGTTTTTTCCAAAATCATTCCCATCATTGTGGAAAGCCTCCAGACCAACATACGGTGGAAGGACTGGAAGGTGTGCGACATTGCCATATAGTGCTTGTGATTTGATCGTGAGCAACTCTGTAGTGTTTCGCACATTGACCGTGATTCCCCCCCCCCCCCTTCATTTTTTTCCCATCCCCTTAATTATTTTCCTTTGTTCCCTCCTTAACTATTTTCCCTCTTCTCCCCTCTGCCCTCATTTGATGGTTCGTCTTGTTCTCACTTGTATTTCTGTTCTCTGTGTTTATTATGTGCTGAGCTGATGGCTTTGATGTTCCACCAGTGTTTGCACTTATGGTTCAATAGGAGAACAGGGGCCCACCATGAGTGCACTCTTTAAATGAAAGCTGGAGGAGGACTTCAAAAGAAACTTCTGGAAACGGGGCCCAAGTGAGACCAAATTGGAAAAGTCTACATAAACATCCTTGGGAAACTTATACTCACGAGAGCACTGGTTATGCCAGTGCTCTCTAACCTTCTCAAGCTGGAGTTTAAAGCTACAGATATTGTAAAAATGAGGCACTCGACAAGCTCCTATGTACCAGTGGTTGAGCAAACACGGTGGTAGTCCTTCCATTCACTCCACGCACTTCCTAACAAACAAATCTTGCTGGCTTTGCTGTGAATCACGGGTGCGCTTTGACACCTATGCAGGTTTGTAGAAAATACCATCGTTCCCTGCTGACTAATACAACAAAACTCGTCATCAGCTTCTCATCAACCCATCTCAGTGTCTTGCTTTGGGTTATACTTTTACCGTTTGATGTTATCTTTCTTCTTTAATGCTTTTGGAGAGACAAGTAAGTGCAGTTCAAACTCTCGTGGGTTTGTCCTTACGTGCACCATAGCAGGTACCAGAGGCATGGTGAAGCAAAGGAGATTTTCCGCCAGCTTCCTGACATCTTCCTTTTTCCCCGGGTGTTTTGGGGGTCCTTGTCCACTGGTGGATCTTAGATATGTTTGTATTAAAAATATGTTGATACGATGTGTGAGTTTAGATATTGTGACCAAGACTGAACTTTTGCGACTAGCAAAAGTGGGTGTGACGTGTCTGTGCTAAGATCTGAGATCTCACGGGGTTGGGACAGTGAAAATTAGGGGAGTAGACTAGACCGAGGCAGCTTTTGGCTCCTTTCTTCCAATGGATTTCCCGGCTGCTGAGAGTCCTGACAGGCAGAAAGGTGTGGAGAGAGGTCTGCTGCCCCTCGGGTCTCTCTCACCCTGCCTTACCCCTGGCAGGAGGGAGGTTAAAGGTGGTGATGGAGGAGAGGTGCTGCCAAGCTGCCTTCTCCCCACACTTGAATTCACTCCAGTAGAAGTAGCACCAAAGTGGTTCGAGGCAAAGTTTGCACAATTAGGAATAAAGCCTGAAAGAGTGAAGAATTCGGCCCCTTTTCTAAACTTCCAGAGACAGAGCTGCCTTTTAGAAAGATGAAATCAAATTGCAGGTACTAAAACCCCTTTGGAAGGAGGATTTGCCCACATTTGGAGGCATTTGCCATTGAGGTCTGTTGCTAACTCCCCACCAGCAATAGAGACAGTATAATAGAGGCTTCTTTTGCTGGTATGACTCACATCTGTTCTCTGAACAGAATAAATTTTTACTGCAAAAAGCTGTAACTGAGGATTCTCATCCTCTTTAACATTTCTATGCACCGTCTGGGCAGTAATTTGTAATTTCCTATGCAAACCAGGACCGTTTTTGACAGATGAGCTGAGTGTGCATTTTCTTCTCTGTGGGTATCTAAAGAGCATTTCCCCAGCAAAATCCCTTGTTTTGATTAAATAAATGACTAGACCCTATAACAGTGTGCAATATATAAAAGTAGCAGCCATCACAGAGCATCAGTAAAGCCTCCCTGACATGTAAAGACATCTGAAGGTCTCATTTACTCAGTATAAATGTCATCATTAGAAATGTGTTTTTTATTTTAAATTCAAGTAGATAAACTGGAACAACTCCTCTTAGGGACGTGCAGGTGCTGTGGACTCCCGTTCCCTGGGTGAATATTAGTATAGGTTCAGGATGCCTTTATATCACTCTGTTTCTACCCACTGTGAGTGCTATTGCTGTAATTATACTGAAAGATAAGTGGTCTAATTTTTGTGCACAGATGAAAGTTGAACAGTAATCTACTAATCTAAGAGAACTTTTAAAAGGTGGAAAAAATCCCTGTTCCTTTTTCTCCCTTAGGTTACTCAAACAGCATAAAATATCGTGTGCCTTTAATATCAGTAAGAACCAGGATCTGCAAAACCATGGTGATCTGTTCTGAAAGAACAAAACTTATTCAAAAATCTTTTGAGATACAGAGGGTTGGTTTTTTTTCCCATATTCTTTCTTTGATTATTTTTCTAAAAAAAGTTTCTAAATCGTTAAGAAACTATGGACAAAATACTGGAGTTAGTTTCTTAAAAATAAATTTTAAAAAAATTAAAAAAAATTAAGGTGAGTCATTTTCTTGTGCTAATTCCAGGTTTTCATGCTATAACAAATTTATGATACAGGCAATGCAAGCAGTATGAAATCCATTTGTAATTCACTGAGGAGAGGTAATTAAATACAGATATTCTCTATTTCTCTAAGTAGATCAGCTTTTATCTAAAATACGTACTGAAATTGGCAACTAATTTATATGTACATAGGTGATGACACACAACTAAGTGAATAATTATGTTGTATTTTTCCAGTAGTATGTATGTAAGAGTTATGGGATGTTAAATTTTCATATGAATCCTTCTTATATTGCAATGGCTGATGAAATCCAAAATGATGCATTTAGTAACTTGAGGTTTTATTTGTATTGTTATTGTTTATTGTTTATTTCTAATAGGATCTAGAGGTGTCAGTCATTGCTTGGACATGAAAAATGACACGTTCTTAAAGCATTTTCTAGAATGGTAAATAAAGCAAAAGCCAGTGTTTCACAAGCTGGGGATATTTTTTTCCAGAATTGCTGAACCCCTGCACCTGCCAGAGATATTTTTGGGGTTTTTTTCCACAACAAAACTTGGTTTTCTTTGAGCAGCTCCTTCCCACCCCAGACATCACAGCATGTCTCTGCTGCATCCATCCAGCTGTAGACAAGCTGATAGCGTACAGAGGGAAATGAAAAAGCTTAAATATCTTCTACCAGGATGAATTTGTCATTTGCCATTCAAGAGCCCAAATTGTTCTTGATCCCTATCGCTTGTTTTTGTATATTCACTGTCTGGGCCATCTGCTTTATTTCCATCCTCATAGTGCAAAAAAGGGGGCTGTGACTTCATTCCCTGATGTGTTTTGTTTTGGTTTTTATCAAAAGCCTGGAGCTCACGGTAGGACTTTGGCCATAACAGAGTCTGGTCTGGGCCATTGCAGTGTAATCGCCAGAATGTCTTCTGGAGAGTCTGGCATGAACACTTCAGAGGAAAAAAATAATTTAAAGTAAAAATAATTTGACTGGATTTTAGGAGAACTTAATGATTCCACATATTTAACCTCAGTGTGTTTTTTGTTAAATGAGGCCGTAGCATTGTGGCTTTCAACTTTCTTTTTTTTTGTTTTACTTTTAACTCTCTCATCCTGTTATTTATTACTGAGGATGCAATTACTTGATCTCAATTCATAATTGAAATACCAAACAAACCTTGAGGTCTGAAAAGGGATCTTGTGAGTAATGATAGCAGTATAACTTGAGACAGAATAAATATTTTCTGGCGTTTTCTTAAGATCAGAATGTGCATAAAGCTAAGCCTCATTTATACTTCTGGGATTAGTATGTGATGTACTTTTACCAGAAACAATTAGAAAATTCTTCTTATTAGAGCAATAGGGAGCAGCGTGCAGGATAGTGAGTTATGGTTGAGCGAAATCATTCTGTTGTTCTTGTGAAAAAACTCAAGCTGAAAGCAGTAAAACTTTTGCTACGTTAACACCAGGAAGCTTTGGCTTGGATGAACTTTGCATCACTTCAGAGCCGTACAAAACAAGTGACGCACTGCTCTTTATTTCTACTGCTCTTAAGGGGAGCACGGACACTTCATGGGAGTGGTAACTAAAGGCTAGAGCTTTCCTAACTTTTGTTCTTTGGAAAGTTTCTGGCTCTACGCTGGCCGAAGGCAGCAGCCGAAGGGCTGGCAGCTGCCGAGCCGTGCCCAGGGGCTCCCCAAAGACCTGCAGTGGTGCTCAGCTCTGTCCCCCTCTGGCATCTCAGCTTCCTCCTCCTGCTGAGACCAACTGCCTGTGGGCAGCAAGTCTGTACCCGCAGTTCTCCAAATTCTCTAAAAGAGCAGGTAAAGGGAGTGGAAATTCAATCCGAGGATGATAATATGCACTAAATGCAAAATGTGGCGTTTAGTGAACTTTCTTGATCTAAGAAGTTGGAATCTAGATAGTTTGAAAGGCATTTCAAATTTCAGTAGCAAGTTTCTGAACATAAGGATGTGATATAAGGCCAGTATTATATTAGGCTTAATCAACATTCAAAATCTAGAGCTTCTAGCTAATAGATGTTAGGAGAAATATTGTGAAAGAAAATGTTTTCTTTCTGAGAAACTGCAATATCAAAAATTCTGATACGTAAAACCAAGATCGAATCCAAGAATAATATTGGAAGAGGCTGGGCAGCCTTTTCTGCCAGAGTCCTTGGTAATGGTGTTTCTGTGAGGCACACCGTTGCACCAGCTCGGTGGGAGAGCACAGTGCATCTCCTGAGAGAGCTCAGGCAGGAGAAGTAGCTCATAAAGAAGAAAAGGTGCTAAAGCATCCAAGCGGCAACTCCTGGGGTCACTGGCAAAGCAAATTTAGACTCGCTAGTGGTGAGTTCATCTGAAAGAAAATTGTTTTATCAAACCAAACAGAGATAAAACATTCTGCTTTGTGCATGCCTACCCCAAACTAAAATGCTTCATTGCATTTTCCAAGTGGAAAATTGAAACGTGGAGAGAGCTTCTCCGAGTTTATGAACAGAAAATATTATTTTAGTGGAAAGGTTTTTTTGCATTGAATTTTTTGTTGAAACTGTGTTTTAACAAGAAATTCCCTTTCATCTGTAATCAGAACATATTCTTTCATACCCACAATCTAATATGTAGGTATTTTTAACATCAAATTATTATGTTCATAGTCAGCTTTCATTCATTATTTATAAAAACAAAATTTTAAGGATTGCATTTATGTAGCTGATTAAACCAGTAGTTCTGGGAAGCAAAGTGCCTTTAACTGAAGCAGTGTTTTAAAAGGTTATGATAACAAAATCTTTAATCATTAAGGAATACCCTAAGATTAGAATATGACTAAAAATATGCTTTCCTTTCTTGAAGAATCTACGCAGTGACTGGTTACATTTTTTATTTATACTAATATTAGTCACTGATTCGTTAACATGAATTTTATTTGATTCTACGTGAATTGTATAGTTTTCTTTCTAGCCACAGGCAGGAGTTGTTTGACTGATGGCTTCTTAATCCAAGCAAAACCAGTGGAGCTACTCAGAGAAGCGTATTAGCAGTAATATCTACTACAACATTTCAAGCCTAGAGGACCTGAAGACTGAGTGTATTGCCAGTACCCTTCAAAGAATTTGAAATACTCTGTTGACAGAAAATAGGGATGGGAAGTAATTGTAAAGAAAGTGAATTAACATTAATCTTCGTACTATGCCTATAAATCGGAAGTGATTATTGCAATTTTCTTAATGGATTCAGAAGGATTTTAAGCAGCAAGCAGTGAACAGGATTTCAGATAAGGAGTTGGCTTCATAAATAGATAGTTTTCTCTTGTGGAAAAAATATTTGTTATCACAAAGGCTCATCTTTATCAGTTTGGACAAGTCATGCTATGCTGCGGCATATCACGCTTGTACTGTAGACGGTTTGTGTCTGCCCCAATTCATACAGCCCTCAGTAATTAACTGGACCAAACGCTGGAGGAAGCAGAGGAAATGATTTTGCCCTGTCTATGTTTTTCCATCTCTTCTGCAATTCTTCGTGTTGTGTGCATAGGCACCGTGTCCTCATAGGCAGGCAGTTGTAATGAAACTGTGTTTTGTTTGTAGGTGACATTCCTGTTGTGCCACAAATAAGTTCAAAAGCTCTCCTCTGAGAAGAAGTACAGCAGAGCAACAGGAGAGAAGCTGTCGCGTATGTCCATGTTCAATTGCTGTGGGAACTTGTAGAAAGTGAGAGTCAGATAAATTTAATTGGACAAACAGACGACACATTCCCTCCAGTTGCTGCCGCGTTGGCACTGAAAACCCTAAACGCTGTCCCCAGAGGGACCTACCTGCTCGGTTGCTTTACTTCCATTTCCTACAGCAGGCTTCGTGTGCACTGTCACTTGCTCCTGATGTTCTTGACTGGTTTGAATATGATAATGAGCTTGCAGGCAGGCTTCACATTTTCCTGGTTCTTTTTTTACGGAGCTTCATATATTTTCTGGTGTGTCTTTTCATGTAGAAAGAAGAAAGGATGCAGTAATTACTTCTGAACCTCCTGCTCTTTGACTTGTTAGTAACCAAAGCTGGGGGGTGGCTGCATGTTGTGGTCTTTTGGCAATCACCTCTGCTACTTGTGTCAACGTTAAAGATGCATCTCGTTTCTAGATGCTGAGAAATTCAAATCTGTAATGTCAGTGTCTGTTTTAGCAAAATACGCTTAGTTAATATGTGCATTACTTGGTTTCTCCAGGTTCTCAGTGGTGTATGTACCTGGCAGCACCTTTCAGTTAGCCATGAGTGAAGTACAGTAGAAATTTTAGCACCTCAGAGATAATTTAAAGGCTGATTTATATTCTTGGTGTAACTGAAACACAACTAAAAAAAACCCCTCCTGAAGTGATACATCCTGTGTCAGAGCTAGCAGGTTCTGAGTGTCTCCTCTGCGCTGTGTGGTGAGTACCAGCCCTGCATCCTCAACCTTCCTCCTCACCACATCCAGCCTGATTTAGGAGATTTTCTTTATATCTTGGCTTTGATGGGCTCAGCGCAGGCACTGATGGAGAGTTGTGTCCATGAAAGTTACCTAATGATTTATTGTGTGTTTTACTTTGGAGAGTCTCTGGGGGTTTGCTGTCCCACCCCTGCGTGGTGCCTGTCCCATGGAAAGGGAGCACAGGATGGAGCAGGCGGTTGTGCTCTTCTCTGTGCCTTTGGTTTGTAGATAAATTGAAGGTTTCAGTCAGCATAAAGGCAGTTTCCCAACTCTAACTCGTTATTAGTAGTTACAACTTCAGTGTTGACAGCTTGCTTTGGCTGTTCAAAGCACAAAACAGAAGCCGGTCCCCTCCCTGAGGACTTTCATTATGAAGTAAGAAACATCCCCTAAGAACAAATGCATTTGTTGGCCCGCACCGAGGCAGCACTCGGGGAGCTCAGACACGCATATACACATGCATGTCTTGTTTCCTGAGCCTGTGTGCTAAAGAGGTTCATTTTTGTAGCCCAGCTCAGTTTAGCAGAGCTATATCTGGAGCACAGCAAAGCAAGGCACCCCCTCCATCCCGGAGGACGTGCAGGATGTCCCGGGATGCCCATCCCAGGCAGTTCCGTCTCCCTGTGTCCATCTCTGCTGACTGCGGAGAGCTGCAAATGCAGAGCACGTGGTTTCTCATGGGAAATCCTTGTATGGGACGGCAGGTCTGGGCAGTCAGAGGCTTTGCATGTTCCTCATTAATTGCTTCTAAAACCAAGTAAATCTGCTGATGACTGATAGCATTTCAATCTTTCGTAATGTTGAACCAAAAAGAAATGGCAAGTTATTGTCTGCTATGATGAGACTGTTGATCCTTGTGCCAGGGGTGACTAGGACAGCTTGGGGGTTGCTCCCCCCTAATGAGGAGCCTGCTGTCCCTTTGAGGTGGGATTTTTGGTGAGTGGGGCTCTAAGCTATGTCCCCAGTACCTTCTGGTATCATTTACACTTAGAACTGTGATTTTTGTCACCCGTTCTTCTGCTGTGGTGTAAATAGGGCACTCAGCTGCTAGAAAATTAGTCCAGAATGTGCCTCTGGGGAACAGGGGCTGTAGATTTTTAGTTTTGGTGATTAGCTCTGCTCACTCTGATTTCTGGATTAAATCAGATTCCTTCACACCTGCCTGGGTGCCCTCATCCCATCTGCAGTGAACGTTTAAGTAGGTTTTTGCCCCTTTGGCAGAACCGGGCAGCATCACCCTCCGTAAAGAACGGATCCCGAGCAGAGCTCAGAGATGCAAAGCCTTTCCGACAGCTCCCGCTGTGCTACACGAGCCCGTCCGAACGTTGCCTCCCCCAGGGTCTGCGCACGGCGACAGACCCTGACAGTCCGAATCAGCACAAACGCACAAGCTGCTTTCTTCTATTGTCAGGGGAGCCCAGAAAGTACATAAGGAAAATGCATCTGCCTCCTTTGTGGGCTGTGCATTGTGCCGGAGGTCGGTGAGCCCCACGCAGCCCCTCCAGCTGCAAAGGTCAGACTAATGTGTGGCAAATGGAGACACCTGAGCAGGCTGGTGGCAGGAAAATGATTTTCCTCTCTTTGTTAGAAGAGGTTTCATTAAGAAGGAAAATGGGTGCTGATCCTCCCCTAGGCTAAATCCAGAACTTCACCGTGGAAGCCAGTGGGTTTACTTTGATTTTATGTAAAAGCAGAATTTGGCTTGCAAGAGGAAAGAAAAAAAACCTTCTCTTCCTGCATTGGCTAGGTAGGTGACCCATTTGCATGTGGTAGTCAGAAACCAAGCGCTGTGCTGAAAGATCAAAGCATGAAGGCAATGCCAGTGGAGGTATCCTCATCATAATAGATGAGAGAGACAGAAAACAGCAGGTCTGTCCAGGAGATAAAGGTGCTCTCATCACATCTGCATCTACGTGTGACTCCCCCAGTCCCCGGGGGCTTTTCACAGTACACAGAACAGTTTTTCTTTCTTACTTGTACTTTTCCAGACTCTGGTGATGCTTGGGCTGGGTGGTCCGTCCCTACCTTGGAAGGATGCCACGGGTTTAGAACAACAGCTCTCCTGTGCCATTAGCCGATGGGGCGGTGCAGCCTGGAAAGTGACCCCTCTGGCTCCTGGAAGGGGAAGGGGCTGGTGGCAGGGTGCTCAGGCTCGGATCCTCAGGGGCGGATTTCATTTCCCCTTGCTCCTCCTGCCAATCTAACTTCCCTTGCTCACTGCTAATTTGCTCATCCAGACGTTTCCAGGTGGGGAGAAAGGTGTTGCTAATTGTGGGGAAGCCTGGTAGGCTGTTTAAAAGCTCTGGCTGTGCTATACGATTTTTGTGCGCAGAGACTTTAACCCTTCAGGCTATACCTGAGGCTTCCAAGGGGGATGGCCACGTTTTAGAAATCAAGATAACTCCTTTCCAGAGGGCCTCTTTCATAGTGCCTAACGCGTGTGGGGGCAAACTAACACTGATGATCCTGCTGGCTTTCCCTGCTCATGTTCTTCGCCAGCCATTCTCTCTCCATTCCTATTATTCCTTGCGCTCAACCTTCTAATCCCCCGTCTCAGCTGAAAATTTCCTCTTTTTTTTTTTTTCTTTTTTAGTTGCTTTTTAGGAAATTGGTGCAAAGTTGGATACTAACTTTTCACCTTCCTCCCTTCCTTAGCAAGCAGCAGAACTCCTCCAAATCCAAGTCTGTTTGGGAGCAGAGGACCAGCCAGATCCGTATGCACAATTTCCGAGCCAGCTGCGAGGCGCTGTACAACGAGCTGGATCCGGAGGAGCGGGTGCGTTACGCCACCACCCTTCACATCAGGCCAGACATGAAGACTCATCTGGATCGGCCACTGGTGGTAGAGCCAAGGGGGGAAGGGAGGAACAACATCAGCAAGCTGAGCCCTGTGGACGTGCAGGAGGTGGTGGAGCAGACCAAAGTCAGCTCTACTGATGGGGCAGAAGCTCCACGGAAGCACCACCGGCATCGGGATAAGGACAAACTGGGAGAGCAAGAGAAGGGTGATGTGACCAAGGATGAGAACGGGGAATCTGGCGCCAACAATAAGGAGGAGCGGCACAGGCAGCACAGGAGCCGCAGCAAGGAGGTGGAAGGGGGGAGTAAGGAAGGGAAAAGTGATCGCAACAGGAGTCAGGAAGGGGGAAAGAGGCACCATCGCCGAGGGTCGGTGGAAGAAGGTGCCGAGAAGGAGCACCGTAGGCATCGGACTCACCGGCACTCTGCCGAACGGCAAGGCAAGGAAGGCAACGGGACAATCAACGGGGCCAGGAGCGAGCGACGTTCCCGACACCGGGGAGGGTCGAGGTCTGGGAACCGGGAAGGAGAGCCCGGGTCCAAGGGCGAGAATGGAGAAGAGCCTCACAGGCGGCACAGGTTCAGGAACAGGGCGCTGTCGACGTACGATTCGGTGGAGAAGGAGAACGGGGAGAAGGAGGGGGAGGCTGGCGAGAAGGAGCACCGGAATCATCAGCCCAAGTAAGTGAGTGCGGCGTGGCTGGACTCATCCCTGGGACAGCTTGGGGGGCACGAGACCCCAAACAGGTTTCAGGAAATTACTTATTCCCCTCCCAGTGGCATTCCCTGCTGCTGTTCTCGCACTCACACCAGCTACTGCCATAACCTGCAGTTCCGTTTTGCTTAAATCGGTAATGACAGAGGCTCCCAAAGATTGTTTCAGTCCATGATGGCCCGTAGAATAGCTCAGGTTTAAGGAAGGAAATATCCTTGATCTAAATACCAACAGACCCTCTAGGACATAACGTGGAGCAGAGAATTTCACAGGCTCTGAAGGAAGTTTCTGAGGGACATATTTTTAAATGACATCCAGTCTCGCTTATAGCCCCTTGGTTTTCTTTTTTTTTATGGTAAGCCTGTCAGCTGCATCACCAGTTGTCACAGCACGTGGCGTCTTCCATTAAGAACAATGATGTACCCCATTTGGTTTAATTCTTATGTAAGTCAAGTGAGAAAAATAGTACTCGTGAAGCATTTAGAGTAGTTAATAAAGAACGATAGATTGCCTTTTCAGCTTTATTAGTCTGATGGAAAAGAAATTTCACTGGGATTCTTTCGAATAGAGTTCATGTCACCATGGAGAGCTGTGAGTGGCACTGAGATAATAATTTTCCTGTCTGTATTATCTTCCTTTCAGATGGATTTCAAAACACTTTGCATATTGTTTAGTTTGATCACGTGCACAAGCTCACTTTCCTACTCACTGAAACATAGTCACTGCTGCAGAGGAATGCAGAAGCTATTTAAGCATTATAGAGTTGTTTAGGACTGGAACAGAGAATCACCAAATTTAAATAAGGCCTCAGGAGAACATTAAGAAGCAGAATGTCAGACTTCATTCAGAAACCAGCTGATGCTGGAAAGCTAACGTCACTGTTACATGCAAGTGCCATGTGGTCCTTGCTTATGAACCTCAGTTCCGAGTCTCATTAAATTGAATAAAATGGCGTTCAGCGGCACAGTTCTTCTTAATGTTGTGCTTGGATGTTGGTTCTGAAGTTTTCAGAGGAAAAGGTCACATACTGTGCTACCAGTAAGTTGTCCTGCTGTCTGCGACTTTTCTGCAAAGGACTTCCATGAAGAAAACAGTCTATGAAACCTAGCAGGAGGCACAGCATTAGGGTACATATGTTCTCTGAATCCTTCTTGGGCCATATTTAATAAAATCTGCTTTTCTACCTCAGGGAGAATCAGTGTGAGATTGAGGCTAGTGGAAGTGTGAGTGTCCCTGTGCACACCCTTCCCAGCACCTATCTGCAGAAAGTGCCGGAGCAGCCAGAAGATGCTGACAACCAGAAGAATGTGACGCGGATGATTCAGCCACCCCTGGACAAAACCACCACTGTGAACATCCCTGTCACTATCACTGCCCCGCCGGGGGAAACCACTGTCATACCAAGTGAGTGCCTTTGTCCCCCTGCTTTTTGCTATGAAATTGCCGGAAAAGAGCTAGCTTTCCAAGGAGCTAGCAGCACACACTGGGTGATGGGGGCTCTCCTGGCCACCAGCACATCCTTGCAATAAGTGGACAGGAGAACTTGTTGTTGATATAGGCTCTACGATTCACGCAGCCTGCAGGAACCCAAAATGGGTTCCGGAGTCACCTGGTGGCTCTGGAAAACGCCACGTGAGGTTCCCTGGAGATGGCTCACCCAGAGCACATCCATGTATCTTTGCATCAGAGAAAGATGAAGGAGCAAGAAAAACAGCAAAATGTAATAACTGAGAGCTGTGCAGCAAAATAAGCAACTTCTGCAGCAAACCAGTCAAGACCTCGTTGTGAGCACAGGAGTAGGTCCTCTGCTTTATCACCTTCCTCTGCAGCCATGCTGCAAGCTCCTACTCCAACAGCCCTGTGCTATGGTTCCTTTGGTGTCCCAGGGGCCTGACTGGCCACAGACACCTCAGCAAAGGACAGGGGAGGCAGTGGCATTGCATTCAAGCTCACAGACCGAATTCACGCTTCTTGGCTTATTAGCTGACCCCACTGTGGAGCAGCAGGTCTTTCATGGCTGCACAGCTATCGCAGCATCCATCGTGTGACCCTGCTGCTTTGGGTTCCTGCAGGCTGTGCAATTTTAGAACTTCTTGAAATCCTCTGCATCTTCAGCAGATCCACCCTAGCTTGTCCTTTTCCAGAGTTCTGTGCCTTGAGTCTATCAGGGTAGATTTACGCTGTTTTGCAGACGCTCCCAAGACCATTGGGCCCGTGGTCTGCTCTGCAGCCACCCAGCCACCAGCCTGTTCTGACCAGCTTGTGGCTCATCCCTGGCAGTGTTGGCACAGCCATGGCAAGTCTCGAGAGCTGGGGGTGCCAAGGAGAATTGCAGTGTGAAATTTAAGAGGTCCACATTAGATTGCAGGCTGTCAGGACTCTGCTTTTCAAGAGGCACAGCCAAAAACTAGCGGTTCCTCTACGTGCTTTTTCAGTGTGTTGTCAGCCACACAAGACTTGCCTTTTTTCTTTTTTCCTTCTTTTTTCTTAAATGGTAATTTTACTATATTGCAATGCTGAGTTTGTGTCAATCACAATTTATCACCCTCTCTCTTTCCTGGCCATTTCTTGTGTAACTGGCTTGAGATACAATAAGGATTTTATTGAACATGTCACTCACACGCAATGGAAGGAGGTCATTTTGTTGCAAAATAAAATAAAAAGTAATAAAAAATATGCACCTAACATGTTATAGGTGGGTGGGGTTTTTGGATTCTAGGTCCTGTGAATTAATGGACAAGTGTATATGTCTGTCTAAGAAGAGAATTTGCAGCATAAAATGTTTTCCAGTTCATATATTGGACATTATCTTAAGTAGATTATTCTATAAACCCACTGCAAGTAAACTTATGATGGAAATTAGAGAATGTATTTCTAACCTTTGGGAGTGAGGTTCAGAACAGTGTTCTAGAAGGGGATCATGTGAGTTAAAAACCTCATGTGAGATGAGGCTTGACACCTTTATACATGGGGAGCTCTGCCAAAACTGGGGTGCGCTATGCAGACACAGAGCTAGGGGGTCCAAGAAGTCCCTTCCAAGTCTCTGTTCCTAATGGTGGGAAGTTCAGCAGTCTTAGGCCCAAAATTATTAAAGCTCATCTATGAATTTGCTCTTTCACATGTTCCAAATCGTGCTACTGATCTATAGGAGAAGATACAGAATTATGCGGTTGGTTAGACTTACTGTCTTTTTTTAATTTCCAAGGATCCCTAGCTGATCCTCTCTCCCTAATAATTTATGATATTTGGAATGGGATTTCCATGCCCAGTTTGGCAGCTCTTGTATAAATAAGTGTAAGGTTTATTTGTTTGTCTGCACTGGGCATCTTCATTTCCTGGCCATTTCTGATATATTGCTCATCAGTGCAGCAGTTAAGGAGTATAATTGCAGTGTATATCATACTGTAGTAAATAGCAGTGATAATAATGAAATGATTGTTCATCACATTTCATCAACATATTCAAAGGCTGTTTGCTATCCCAGCTGCATTGTTTGCATATCCAGCTGTTGCAGGCAGCCTGCTGTGTGAAGACTGCAGATACATTTTTTAACTCTCTCTTTTCTGTTTTCTTAAACTCACATTTCAGTGAACAGCGTTGAATTTGAAAGTAAAACAGAGGAGAAGAAAGACGTCGATGACTTGACGAAAAATGGGCCTAAACCAATCTTGCCTTACAGTTCCATGTTTATCCTAAGTCCTACAAATCCGTAAGTCCTCTGACTCTATAATACCACTTATGGGTTACAGGTACTTCAAGCATGGGTATTCAAAGCAATAGCATTAGCTTGATCTTCATCTCTGCCAGTCAAACACATTGGGAAATGAAATAAAAGCTTATGTAGGCTGCGGACCAAATGCTGCCTTTCAGCTGGGCTTTCCTGGGGAAATAAATTGCCAGGATAGGGAGAAGATGATGCTTGAGGCAGACCCTTCCTAACTGCCCTACTGACGGTCAGGTGGGCAGTTATTTGCTCAGTCGTAGATCACTAAAGGGTGGGAGTAGGGACTATCACTGGGAGAAGACATTATCAGGAGAAGGAGGTTGGGGGCTGTTTTTAATGTCAGCAGATTCTTGCAGGTTGCTTAGCTGGAATTCATGCTTTTTCCGTACTAGTACCCTCGCATCACTGAAAACTTCGAACTTCCGAGAAAACGTGAATATTTTTCATTTGCCAAGGTTGAGAATACAGCTTGTGGGATCTGTTGGGATTACAGCATTTCTTCTGCTTCAGGCATCTCTGCCTCATGAGGAGCTTTGTACTCAAAGCCTGTAAATGCTGAACATGTCGCTCTGAAGGGCTGCAGGACTAGACAAGAGCAGCAGGGGTTGTAATAATTGTAGCATGAAGGCCTGTGAGTCATTTTAAGCAGTAACTTAGGGCAATGGAGGGCATTTGAAACTTCTGCCAACCCAGAGATCTGCTAGGAGCAGATGTGATTTTTTTCTCTCTGGCTCAGGTAGACTTGTTGCAGATCCTAGATGTTGCTCTCTGAGGTTGTACTCTGCATGCTCAGATGCCCAAGGTGGACTCATGCCCTTCCTTTGGCAACTCAATTCAAGAGAAGGAGCGCTCCTACACCTCCTGCTACTCAGGACTGTGACATCCCAGCTCCTTATGCGGTCGGTGGAACAAAAACGGGCTGCTCCGTGTACTCATCTTTGACATCAGAAATGCATCAGTGGTGGAAGCCGTGGTCCGGCACCCCTGGACAGTAGGCAGGCTGAATACTTTCTTTAAACACAAGTGCCAGCTGCGTAGCTCAGGCTACAGCCCTGAGTGCTCCAAGATGGTATAGCTGTGAGCACAGAAGGAATTCATCAGTGGGAGAAGTTAGAGATTATCTCTCAATGCCGGCTGTTAGAGAGGGAGAATGACCCCAAACTACTGCTAATCTAATCTCATCTCCGAAGGAAATGAACTGGAGACTCAATACGTGCCCCTTCTATCTCAAACCCACAAGAGAGACACTTGTGTTTCCCCTTTGCCTTCTCCAGCCACCTGCCAGGTAGACCTCAGGACACTTTAGGGTAACTGAGCCGAAAGCCCAGGAAGTTTTCCCTTTTCAGAACACTGTGATAGCATTGTGCTGTTTCAAATAAGGCGACCTGGCCTTTGAATTCATCTAAAAGGCAGCTAAGGGGAAGAGAGAGCATTAGATGCGGTGCACTCATAGTGTAATTCTACTTTCTCGGGCAAATTTGAATTATGGAGCTTGGCCCCTGTCTGGTTGGATAAGGAAACAGTATTTCCCTAATATTGATAGCTCAAGTCTTTTTGTTATGGAGTGATCACCAAAAGCAAGTGTTAGCAGCAAAATGCTGAAGGCAGCGGTGCGGAGTGGGAAGCTAGATGGTCCCAAGCCCGAAAGAGTCTGAGCTGAGGAGTGGACTGGGCAGACAAGAGAAGCAGCAAGGCTTTTTGTTTCATACATATGCTATCTTCTCTCACCTCATCCTACAGTTACAACCTTCTGAGCCTCATAGTCCAGGATTTGGTATGTTGTTTCAGTCATCTTGCAGTTTTCTCCAGCACTCACACCCGCCCTCCCCCAAAAGCTGTACTAAAAGACCATTAAAAAAAGAAAGTTCACTGGGAGAGAGGTATTGCGACACAGGGCCAAGGGGAAATAACAAGAGGAAGACCAAACTCTAGGAATGTCAGCAGCTTGTTTTTCTTCCTCTGGGCAAGATGCAGGCCCAGCTGGATCCCCTCAGGTGTTTTGGCTGGTGCTAACTTCTCAAGAGAGGTCTTCCTGCTTTCTGGGGTATGAAGGTTTTCACCACACCTATTGCTAATTATCTCCCTTCCAAGCCCTGCTGGGGATGCATGACCCAGGTGCTGCTAGTGGGCAAAACAGTTTTGAGACGCATAAAAGAAATATATTACTTCCCAAGTGCCACCCACCCTCTTAAAACAGACATGCATTTAAAATGATTTCTCAAGCACCACCGGCAGTTTACAAATGCTCCCGCACCTCACTGCTGGTTATGAATGATGAAGAACTAAAAATAGGGACTTGTTATTTCCTTGATGAATTGAGTTTGATGCATGAATTACAGTTACAAATGTTATTGAAGATGTTGCCTTTCACTTCTGTGGATTCATAGAGCACATAGATGATACTTCTCTTCCGTCAGATTGATAACCAGAGTTAAGGGATCCACAAAAGCACTTTTCTTCATGTTATTTTGTTTCAAATCTGTTTCCTTGGTATTTGTAACCCTTTTTCATTCTCAATCCATTAACAATCCAGAGAAAATGAATCTATAAGTGGATGTGAAAAATAAATTTTAATTCTAACTGTTCAGATATTTGCTTAGAGAAAATGTGATATAGTAACTAAATTACATTCTCAGATAACAAGGTTGTTGGCGAGTTACAGATATAATTTGATTCTCAGGCAGAACCTAAGTCTTTATTCAGCTGACAAATATGGTAAAAATGTAGAGTTCTCTGTGCAGTTAAGTATTTGTGAATTGTGGTCAGATAGAGTTATTATCTGAAATTCGTGAATAGTTTTGCATTGCTTAGAAATTGAAGCATTTGTCACTTTTCTTGGACACAATTTGTGAAGAAAAAGATTAGGTTAAAGTAACCAGATATATTACTGTAAAGTATTTGTGCAGCTTATAAAGCATCGCTTAGAATAAAGTGCAGGCAGAGGTACTTGGCAAGAGAGAGACTGCTAGAAGTAATACTCATAGTTACGAAGCCGGTTTAAGCTGAGTGTGTCACAGTCCATAGCATATATCTGAATTTTAAAGGGATTAGTTGATATTAAAAGGATTTCAGAACTAATTTTGAACTCACAGGACTTTAGCCTGTGAGTTCAAAGTGAAAAGGATTGGGGGGTATATAAACATAATTTGTAGAATTGAGTCCGAATGCTTGAAAGCTCTCAGTGCCCTTTTGCTAGATACATAGATGTCATTGCTTTGCAGAGGGGGTAGAGAGCAGTGCAGAGATCTTAAATGTCTTTAAACAGATCTTTCAACAGATCTGTTGAAAGCTGGAGTTTAAAGCCATTGATCCTAGTTTTTATTTTCTTACTATTATTGTATTAGGAATCCTAATTAGGAGCCCTGTTCCTGATGAATGTTGTCCTTCTGCCAGTCTTTCATACCACAGCGCTTGACTTACAGCACCTGCAGTAGCCCTCCTATGTGCTTATGTTGTTTGCAGGATTCGGCGTCTGTTCCACTACATCGTCAACCTGCGTTATTTCGAGATGGTCATCCTCATAGTTATAGCCCTCAGCAGCATTGCCCTGGCTGCAGAAGACCCTGTCCAAGCCGAGTCACCGAGGAACGATGTGAGTGCCAGCCAACACGGCCAGAATAAAGTTGTTCTGCTTCTCCCAGCAGTTATGCACATGGCACGTCCATTCCCACCTCCAAGGGATAACATGGTGCACTGGCAAGTGCAAAACTGGATCTTTCTTTAATAACACACTCAAAATAGCTTGTTCCACTGTCAAAGTGCTCACAATTCCTCTCCCTTTCTGCTGCTTCAACCACATCTGAGTTTGAGAATTTGGAAATCACTGGTGGTTTGGCTGGTGTGACTTTCGTGGAAGAAACCTGCAAAGCTTACACACCATTCAGGCATGGGAAAGGCTTCCCAGTCACAAGCCAGGGCTGACATTGTCCTAAGATCCCCTGCTCCTGCTGGATCAGAGCCTGAGGAAGTAAAACCAGATACGGCTCTGTGTCTTGGTGGGGCATGGTAGCAATCTCCTAGAATTAGTAGAAAACCTACTTATCCATGGAAGTGAAACCAAACTCGGAGACTTCATAGATGGGTGCTGTTATGAGCAGTAGGAGTGTGCCACCTTTTACACGAGAGCGTGCAGCCCAGGAGTGTTCATGAAGCAGGTAGTTGAGTGTCTTTTTTCAAGCACATTCACATGAGGACATTGGCACAGAGCTGGTTACAGTTACATGGACAACTGGGAGTCTATAGAACTGAAGATTAAGTATAGAAATTGCAAGATGCAGTTGCCTAATTTTGGACTCTTCAGTGTAGATAGCTGCAGTATGTGGTATCATGTAATATTTATATTGACTTAATATCCGTTCACTGTGTATAATCCTATGAATCTGGCTGTGAATAGGTGCATCTCATCCAGAGAATTATGTTAAAATTTAAGAGATCTATAGATATTTGAATGGGCTGGTATTGCATTTACCAGAATGTGTACTGAGGAGTCTGTGTTCATCCACCCCTTAAACAGATTAAGGGACTGAATTGCTTCAGAGCACGAGTCGGCAGACCAGGTCAGAGCAGGAATTGCCTGGCCTGGCCTCCTGCTTCTGAATCCGGTCAGTATTAGCTTTTTCCAGAGGATGACCCACGAATCCCTATATCAGTAATGAGCTGAAGTAGCTACGAGCAATCTCTCTTACTCATCCTTAATAACTGTGGAATCAGTTTTACAAAAAGGATTTTATCACTTTCTTACTCTCCCAAGGTCTTTAGTAACACTATCATCAGCTCACAGAGCAGAAGAGAAACCCAGGCTGCTACACAGATGCTGGCAAATAAGCTCTTTAGGAAAGGATATTCAAATATTTCGATTTGAAATACCCATTTAGCCTTATTAAACCTACCATATGTGCAGGTGCACTGAAGCAACCCATGGGCATGCACACTGCAGTCTGGCAAGGACTGGAAAAAATGTTGCTGTTTAAATCAGATGATTCAAGTTTGTACCTAAACAATTTGAAAGCCTCCCATCAGATGATATTTACCCATTGTAGCAAACAGACCGTTGCTAGAATAGACCTTTTACTCTTTGCTCATGTGCAGATTATTTCAGTGTGTGGTCCCCCCTAATGTGCATTTCTCTTTCCCATTTAGGCTCTGAAATACTTGGATTATATATTTACGGGTGTCTTTACCTTTGAGATGGTGATCAAGGTAAGAATTTTCCCAAGCAGAAAGGTTCACCTCCCCTTTCAGATTTACACTCATCTACTTCTGGGAAGCTGGTGATGGTGGAAGGCTTTAACTCGGGAACAGCACTCAGAAGTAGCCAGTGCACAACAGATACCTTTCTGTAGCGGCTCTCCTGGTTTCTTTAATCTCACATTTTATGGAGGAAAATGAGGATATCTTTAGTAGCTGTGGTTGTATAAGAGGATAAGAAATGTGAGTGCCTGATGCAGAAATGTCTGTGCGTGGCTAAGGACTCAGGAGCTGATAGACCTTACTGAGACACGTCTGATTCTTCCCTTTTCCTTTGATGCTGATCAGGAATATTAATAGCAACTGATTCTTGGTCTGTCATGTTTTAAAAAGTTGAGGATTTATCTTTTTACTTTACTCAGTAGAGTGAGATGTTTTACTAAGACTGTGGGACAGTAACTTTCCAGAAAGCACAATTCTAATAAAGTCAGGATTTATTCTTGGAGTAATGATGGAATTAGTTTTTACTGTCAGGGCATGATGCAAAAGAGATGCAGAATAAAAAAGAGATCTTCCCTTGTTTGTTCAGTAGAAGGATTTGAAGCTATGTGAGGAAAGCAACCTTACGTGGGCAGTTATAGAGCTCTCGGAAAAACAGATAAAATGTCTAGCATGCACTTTGAGACTCAACTGTAGAAGATCTTTAGCAGCGTTGTAAGGGGAGACTCAGTCTCGTGCAGAAGCAAGCCAGGCTGCTGCGCTGGGCAGCACCTTTCAGCCAGTGCTCTGGAGCAGGCGTGTTTCTTTGACTGTTGCATTTGGCTGTGGGTCTTCCCATCCTCTCTTTGTGTTTTATTGTGTAGTATTCTGGGCCAGCTGTTAATTCCTACTAATCTGGTAGGACTGGGGTAGAACACAACTGGACTGTTTGGATGTTTCACACACAGACTGCTGTTCCCATAAATTAATGCATGTCTGTGCAAAGAATCCTATGTAGCAGTTAGTACTCTCGTCTCTCGTGCTTTCAGTCACGGTTTATTGACTTTAGCTTCAGTTTTGACAGAGGTCTCTGTGCCTGTTGGAGGTGAGCAGCTTGACTAAGTATCTAGATGTTGCCCTGCTGCTGTGAAGCCCTGAAGAAGAGTTTATGAAGGGTCATTTGATCAAGGACATTCCCTCTGTACCTTGGTAGTGTTGATTTGGTACTTGTTTTATTAAAACTCTTTCTTTTCATGTGTCTCCTCTGAAGATGATTGACTTGGGGCTGTTACTCCACCCTGGCTCCTACTTCCGTGACCTGTGGAATATCCTGGACTTCATTGTGGTCAGTGGGGCCTTGGTGGCATTTGCCTTCTCGTAAGTACATTTTCCCAATTTCTAGGAAATAAGTTGCAGAGGAGGCAGGGCCCTGGCACAGAGCTAGTTGAAGTGTAGTGTTTGTGGCTCCATTTCTCAGAGAAATGTTCAGTTTCTGCCCTTTATCACCTTGTAGCTGGAGGGAAGAAAAAAAAAATCCCTAAATTTGTTTTGTAGAATCTCTTGAAAATTCTCCTAGCTTTAGGGTGAGTCCATTGACTGTTTATTCAAACATAAAGCCAATATTTTCGTGACCCTTTGGCAAATTTATTTTCAAGGACACTTTGTAACAGTTTGTGGCAGTCCAGTGTCTTCAGGCAATTGTTTTAAAAATTGTTCTTACTATGCAAAAATAGTTAAAGAAATCAGTTGATAACTCAGTGAACTCTTTACAAAACATTATTTCTAGAGTCATGGATATTTCTGGTTCATATACCTTTGGTATTTCTCTCTCCTCCTCCTTCCTCATTCAGGGCACTTGCATTTCCAGAGTTTCACTTCTAAGGTTAATTGCTCCCTCCCTCAATCACAGCTCTCTATTTATGACGTTAAATAATGTTCTGTGTGCTTCTTTAATGTCATGGAGGATTTTGAGCAACAGACACAGAGGAATTGCTTTTTAAAAATGAAGATTAGCTTTTCGTTTGAGCATTTTTCTCAGAAGAGACCAGAGGAATGCAGGTTCTTCAAAACTTGGGAAGCTTGGAGTTGGATGGTGGAAAGAAATTTTCCACGTGTAGTTCTGGGCCACGGAATAACTGTATTGCAAATGTTTTCCTGAGAAATTCTAGGAGATGACCTGGAAACAGGCTACAGGACTTGGCCAGTTTAATCTTCTGCTAAATTAGCCTTGAGTAATTACAGTGAACATTTAGCAGCCCATGCCCAAACTCCACTCACCTGTTTGTTGACATGATGATTAGAGAAGGTGAAGAAATTAGCAGTGTTTTACTTGCTAATGAGAAAAAGCATTCACCTTTGCCAAGGAACTGTGGAAGCGTCTCTTACATGTTTTAGACCGACAGTAATTTTTAGGCAGACAGCCGTATCCATTGCTCCTCTTAGGAGCTCTGCTGATGAAAAATACTGCCATGTGCCTTGCAGCACAAAAAATTACTGGAACCTTTCTGGTAAGGTTAGCCTGGAATATTTCTCAGGAGTTTTTCTTTTTCTGAGGTGTCAAAATTGCTTTCACATCAAGGCTGTGAGGTTTGTATTTTATATCTTCTATTCTTCATAGCAAATGCTGGAAAAAAAAAAGTCTAAGACAATTTGACCAAGGAGTGGATGGACAGAAGGAGACGGGATTGACATTGTTGGTATGATTTTTGAGCCAGATGAGGAGTGACACTTGGGGATATCGGGGTCTGGGCTTTCTGTGCCCAATCCTACACCAAAGAATTGTTTAGATCTTGGAGCGAGTCACATCCAATATAAGTTTTTGAAAGGGATGCTGCCCTCCCCTCTTTAAAGACTTTGTCCCTATTCATTAGAAACTTGTTTTTCAGAAGAGCTGAGCACTCTGTTGTAAGCAAGGTCGTCTTGAGATGGAATTGCTGGTCTGGTCCGGTGAATGTCTTGCTTACCTAAAATTTGACATCCAAAACCAGGCTGCTTTTTAAGCTTAGTTTGTGTGGCTTAGTTTCCTGGCACATGAAATGTGTTAAGATAACATCTTTCAGAACTGGATGTGGTCAGACCGAGTTAAGCAAAACCTTACTAAAAAAGTTTAGCAAGTTAATGGAGCTCCCCGGGATTGAAGAGAAGTATAAAATTAAAATAATATTAGTCACAAGTATTAGTTTGCAAAACAATATTACCCAAGTCAAGTTCACTGAGAATTTTCCTTTTCCTTAAGAATTCAAACTTTCAAGGCAGACTGGGAGAAGGGGCATTTTGTGAGCCCTTCAGAGTGACTCCGTGTGCTGCGAGAACAAACATCGGGGTTTGCCTTTAAAACATCTTCTCTTTGAACAAGATTTTCTTTTGGACAAGTTATGGATTAAAATGAATAATTTTTAATCTTTCTGAGTTCTTTTTGTGCTCAGGTTTTCTATTGCTCACATTGGGCCATGAATATCTAACAACACCTCATCAGCCTCTAAATAAATTACTTGTACGTCCCCTGACTGTGCTTCATAATAGTGTGCCCCAAGCTGCTTCTATTTTACATGCTCTTTGAGTAAGTATTGAGCAGGGATTTACAGAAAGCGAATGCATAAAACCTGCCTGCCTATTTACTGTCTCCCAGATTAAAGCAAATCAAACCTACTTCTGAGACTTGGAGAAACTTGAATTTCTTCTGTGATTTTATTATGACTGTAACCTCTGCTACACGTCCATGTTTCAGCAGGCAGTGAGTGTTGACGTCCAATTCGGAGAATACTTGCAGTATCTCTGGTCTAACGTGAGAGCAGGAAATCCAGTCATTCGTAGGAGATGACTTACTCTCTGTTCCCACTAGTTCAGTTATGAATACTAACAAGGCTCAGACTGCTCAGATGAAAATTGGGTAGATAGTCATGTCCTTAGCTCAGCTGCGTTGTTTGGTTAAACCAGACGGACACACCGAGCCTGCTGAATTTTGATAATCCTGAAAACAAGCTTTTGAAGAATAAATGGTTAATCTTCGTTGTTTTGTTAGTGGGCTTTTTCTAGCAAACACTACAGTCCTGTCACTCATCAGTGTCACTGTAAAAATGTATTTAATGTGGCTGTTACCAGTTTCTGTTTGCAAGAATACACGATTGCCACTCAGTAGGTGTGATTTAATTCATGCACGTTCTTGACCTCATTGGTGTCCAGTGAAGGTGATGTGAATCAACTTGTTGCTGAATAGACACGTCACTGAAAACCTAGGAAAAACAGAGCTCCCAGAAATTATTCCATCTGGAATATTGCAACAGCCTATGTTTGTTTAGGCATACGAGATGGTATCAGTCATTGCTGCAAGGTTCATAAAATCCATCTCAGCCTCTCAAACCAGCTATCAGTATCCTTTCTGCCTGTAGCTCTTTAGAAGCTATTCTGTGCTTGACTGTAGTTAAAAAAAGAAAAAAATTTAAAACAAGGTCCCCAGTGAGATGCTAGAAACGTTAATAATACTGATGATGATGATGATAATAAAATAATGTCTTCCATTTAGCAATGTATTTCAAAGAGAATTCCTTTCTTTTTCTAGGGATAAACATGCCACAAACACACAGACATGTTTTAGTCTTTAGGGAAATAGAAGTAGAGGAGCTTAAAGCAAGCTAGCAAATTTGTCATCAAAATTTATCAGCCCCAGGTGTAAAATGTACTTGCTCAATAGAAATAGCTGATGAATAGCAGCAAAGAGATTGCATTTTTACCTTTTCAACAACAGAAAGGCGGCTGAGATGCACAGAATTTCACACTGCTCTCTGAAAAAGCAAAACAACATTTACCAAACAATCAAGGTTATTACCTCCCAAAGTGTCAGGAGGACGAAGGTATATTTGCCCTGTCTGCTTGTCAGTCGAAGGGCTGATGCACCGCGGGGGGATGTGTGGGTATGTGCTGTATAGCCAATATGTTGCTTCCTTGCTCGTTAATTTTTATGAACATTGAGTTGGTGGGTGTGGGACAGGGGATGGGATTATCTGCCAGCACATATCTGGATGTGCATGGGGTGCACTGTATAGCCTTATGTTTCTGTATGTCATTGACTCTGCTCTTTCTTTGTCTTCTTCTTGCTGGAATCTCTCTCTAGGAGTTTCATGGGGTAATATGTTATTCCTGTCTCTTGCTGCACTGTTATGCCTGTCAAACGTGTGTACACACACTTGCCACTGTGGAAACGAACCATGTTACACCCATTGCATCGACTCCTTTGTCCCTTTATTACTCATTATTCAGTGAAACGTATTTTCCCTTTACAATCCTCATTCATCTTAATTTTCTTTAAGCAGAAGATAGAAGCAGACTAGAAAGCCAAGTAGACCAGAGAGTCAGAAACCATGATAAGCAGATATATTTGTACCAAAAAGATTTGAGGGGATGACTTAGTGGGTACATCGGTAATGCGTGAGTTGCAATTCATCAAAATCTTACTAACTAGGTTTAAAGCAGCAGTGTTATTCGCATTCAGAGAATTGCACCTCTAAACTGCATTAGCCATGCTGGAAGCTTCAGGACTAATTTTGTGCAGTCTGGGCAATGCGACCCAGCTGGGATTCAGGCTGTCAGCCTCTGACATTGGTGAAAAGTCTTTGACATGAAAACAGAGTGTAGAGAGCTTTTTGAGAGATTGGCAGGGGCCACTTGTAAAGAAGGAGGTAGCAAAAGCTACATCTGCAAGGAGGTGGCAGTTCTGTCATCGGTGCGGTACAGCGCAGCTTTGCTTCGGGGACGGAGGGGGAGGCAGAGCTGCATCGTCTCACGCCGCACGATAGGAGCTCGGGTGGGCTCCTCCGCAGCAGATAACCCAGAGATGCAATGAAAAGGATGCAAAGAAAGGTCTTGGATGTGGTCCAGGAAATTGGGTACTTGCTTCTTTCTTCTGTCTAGGAAACCAGATCATTTAGACCCTGGAAGAAGGTGGCTTTGTGCTTGGGCAGAGTTGCATGACCTCATTTACTCTTCGGTGGAGGAATTCACCTTCTGCCTTGGGGACTTCAGGCAATTGCAGAAGGCGGTGACTCCGCCCTATTCTGAATATTTGATGACGTGACTCTGAGAGGCCCATGTTACGCGAAATCAGAGCTGCTGGCAGGAGCAAGAGAAACAAGAAGCTTCCATTTTAAAGAACAATTAATTTTTTAAAGGATCTTTTATTTATTGAAGGAAAAAAGGCCATGAAAAGCTCCTCTAAACTATTTTTAATGTTTTAAACAAATGAGCAGCAAACTGCCCCAGAAAAAACAGAACTGGTCTCACGTAACCAGAATTGACCTAATGCAATTTTTTTTTCATGGTGTTTTTTCTTTTTTAAGTCATTTAAGTCACTTCTGTTCGCTGTCTGTCTTTATACTGCTTCTTCTGTAGCTCTTCTGAATTTTGTAGTTGTTATTCTGCAGTCACCTAAGATCTTGTCTTTCCATAGTAATTTGTTTTTGTTGTGAGAAATATTCTGGTCAAATGTGTGCTTGTATACACGTTTTGACTGAATCCTAGTTCCATCTGGACCTTTTATTTTGTGGGACATCTGGCTTTGTATTGGAGTGGTGTAAAAAACAACATTGCCAGAGGGGTTTCTTAAAAACACGGAAAACAACCCTTAAGGTTTTATTTGACAGTCTGAAATAGTTGCAGAAGATCCATTTAATTAAAATGCAATTTGCATCACTCTAGTTCAGAGTACCAGTCTGTTGAAAAAGCTTTCTTCTACAGCAGGAACCTTACTGTGACAGGAAATAAGTACGATTTTTCAGGATTCTCTATGTGACTTAGATCATAAATCCCGTTAACATTTAATTGGCTCACGCTCTTTATTTGCTTAGGTGACTGAAACGAAAAAAAAAAAAATCAACCCTTCTTAGTGTCCTTCATTCAGGCAGAAGGAATTTTGTAGGACTGGAGCTGTCTGCCCTTTACCTCCAAGCTCTCAGTGCACTCATCCGCACACCTCCCCGTGCGAGGGAAAACCAGCTTCTTCTCTCATAGACCCAGGAGGAAGGATTTGCTCTGCCCCACCTATTTACTCGTCCCCAGTAGGTCTGTTTAACCTTCCTAGAAATATTAAGTCCACAGAGGTTGTTGCTTCAGGCTTGGAGCCAGCCCTGTGAGACCTGAGCTAGCTCCTTCAGAGCCGAGAAGCGTCTCTGTTCCCGTCCTGAACTTCCCTTCCAGGAGGCCTTATTAGTACAGTTGTTATTTAGCGCAAATGCACAACAGCATAATAAATAGGTCTTTAGGTCTCCTGGAAGACACCATGCAGAAATATTCTGTGGTTCTGCTTGAACCCAGGTGAGGACTGTTGAGGTTTATTAGTTCAGTTGCCACCTGCCCGTGGCTGTGCTTCTAAGCTAGGCTGTGTGTGTTAATCTTCAGACCAGAAACATGGCCACAAATGATCAAGAATTGAATATAGTTCTGGGCCAAGGTATCCCACCTCTTTTGTTCTCCTACCGCCCCAACCACATGTCCCTTAACCCTCTCACCTTCACTCTTCCCTCACCTCTATTTTCCTCAGCTCCTACCTCTTCACCCTCTCTGCCCTGGCTTCCTCATCTAGTTAAACCCCAAATGTCTGGGCAACATGGGGCAACCCAAGCAATCTGCTTGGCCTTCCGGAGGGGAGAAGGTGGAGGGAGCAGCAGGGGCAGCCAAGGCGATGGGCATGTGCTGTGGACCATCAGCCATGGGGACAGGCTGGCTGGCCAAGCCAGGTGGTATCTCCCTCCCGGTAACCTATTTCCCCTTCTACTCCCCTCCTGCCACTGACTGTCCTCCTCCAGAGGCTGACCAAATTGTTTTGCAGCCAGGGCATTGCTAAGGATCAAAGCTGCCTGGGGAGTAGGTGAGCTCCAGTTTGGCTGGCTCAGCTGGAGGCTATGGTGACAAGGAGATGGCTGCAGTGACCATGGCATGATCATTGCTTGCTAGGAATTGGTGATTTGAAAGCAAGTATGCAAAGCCAAACATGGGCCAGATCTTCAGTTATGCTAAAACCTGAAGAGAAAGCCAGTAAAAGCTATGTTGTCAGTGCCTGCTTCATCTCAACCAAATTAAAGGGTCTCTAATGAGAATCAAAAATTATTTCTTTTAAATATATAAGTTATTTTGTGGCATTAAATCAGTGCTGTAACTCCGTGAGTATTAGCTCAATCACCTGGATTTACAGCCGTGCCAGCAGTCAGGATCCATCTGCGGCTGATTAAAATGGCACTAAAGCAGCCCTGAAAAATGAGATACGGAGAGGACAGATAAATCTCCAGCCTGTTTCCCCTCTCCTCCATTTCTATTAAATCATGTGCAAAGGCAACTTGTGTTCAACGCATAAGTCATTGGGATATAACCCATGGTCCTCCAAAAATTCCTTGTGTCTCACTGCTTACTGCATTTCAGGACAACTGCAGTGACTGGTAATTGGAGGAGGAGACCAGAGATGGGACAGGAATGTGTGTTTCTAGGTTGCAGATTCCAGTCCAGTGTCAGTATTGAGTAGTACAGTCTTAGTACTGAGCTATTAGTCTTTTAGAAGTGGATAGATTGCAAAAAGACACCTTCCAGGGCTGAGCAAGGTCAGCCAGCCACAAAACTGGGTGGTTTCCTCTGCTCTTGGCGCTAATCCCTACGCACAGTGCGGGGTGGGAGGAAGCTTTGCAGTCCACTATCTGCACATACCTCTTGTGGGTCTCTCAGGTTTCTTGTATTTCTATTGCTTTCCTGTTGGAGAAGAGAAATGTTTAGCAAACTGCAAGAGCATAGCGTAGGTATATCAGCATCTGTTCAACATGTTATTCATTCACACCTGTGTTACTTCAATACAGTCTCAGACCCAAACCTACAGTCATGAATAAAACTCTGTTAAAGATTTTCATCCCATTTTTCACTTCATATGAAATGAAGGGGAATGTCATTGTTTTGCTGTTGGGTTGGAAGAAGATGTGACTGTGTCTTTTTTATTTATTTTGCAAGTGCACGAGGAAAGGAACTCTGTCCTTCCCCTAAAAACCTCTTAATGGTAACAAGAGGAATGGTCTCAAGTCTTGCACTCAGTTTTAACAAAAACTAAAACCAAAATGTGACTTACTGCACCTGCATGCGTAAGTGGGAAGTTGCCCTAGCACTGTTCCAGGCATGTAATATGCCATCATATTACATGTTCCCACGTGGGTTTGGTAGCATGTCTTCCAAGAGAGACTCAAGGATGAGGGTACGGGCGTTGAGCGGCTCTGGTCCCCAGGAGAGCTCTGTCCCTCACCGTGAAGGCTCCAGTTCCCTCTGGTCACTGTCTGCTTGTCTAGACACAACATCCCTGCCAGAGAAGTGCAAGAAGCACACAGAGAAACATCCTCCTGTCTCACCCGCGTGCCTGGGAGGGAGGAGAGCCAAGTGTGACTTTCTCACTTCTGCCTGGGGCTGGGATGAATGTACTGAGGCTCCTCTCCTGGTGGCTGCAGCCGAGGTGTGCTGCTGCCCTGGCTTTGACCGTTGCCTGGGTGGGGAGTTGGGGCAGGAAGGTCACCAGTTCCTGGGTGATGCTCGGTGAGTAGCTGGGAAGTGAGCGAAGGCTGGAGAGCACGTGTGGCTGAACGCTGCAAGGACCATGTCCTGCCGACAGCCTTCCTCCTGTGCACGTCTCAAGTGGGCGTTCATCTGCCATCTTCACTTGTACTGTGTCCATGGTGAGGATGGCACCCAAAACCTGTAAAAAAAACCCAAACCCAAAACAGTTCCACAACCAAAACCACACCGGGTGCCTACAGATACTCTAGTTAGTGAGCTGAGGACCAAACTATTCCCTCTGTTGTTCTTGTGCCTTTTATCCCTTCCAGAGGAACCAAAGGCAAGGACATCAACACAATCAAGTCACTGCGAGTTCTGCGGGTCCTAAGACCGCTGAAGACCATTAAACGGCTGCCAAAACTAAAGGTTAGAGAATAACAACAAATCTTTCCTTCTCTGGAGGTTTGCATCTGATCTGAGTGGAAGCTGATGGACTAAACTTAATCCAAGTTATTTCTGTTCCTGTTATTTTGTTGTAATTTATCCCTTTGCCAGATTTATAAAAATAGCTGTGCAGATGTTTAGCAAATGTCAAACACTTGTTTCCTTTACAAACATTGTGTGCAATATTATGAATTATTGTGAATCCATGTTAAAATAAAACTTCTAAAAAAAGAAAAGAAAAAATGCAAATAAATTAAATTACAGTTCAGAAGTGTGATGCTCTTCAAAATGATATAGGAGAAAATAGGTTTTGGAGTGTTTGACTTTCCCTAGAGAACTTAACATGAATATTGCAAGATTTTCTACAGTTAGTCTAAAGAGGAATGTCATTGCTGTATGAATAGTTTTAATCTGTTCAGCTTTTCTATTAAAGAATATATAGTGCAGGTTTTTATAGCCTTACCCTTTCATCTCTAGAATACTAAGTTACAAAGTAAAATAAATGTAATGGCCTGTGGTTACTTATTCAACACCATTTCATGAACACTTTGAAATACAGCCAGCCCCTGGAAGCAGAGAATGGAAGGAGTTAAAAATTTAATAATTTCTGAGTTTTGGGAACTCTTGAATACCTATTGTAGAACATCTTCATGTGGCATCACTGCTTGCAGGCTCTTTTCTGTGAGAGATGGGGAAAAAGCAACGGGTGCTTTTGCAACGGTGAAACTGTGTCTGACAATTCCTGTTTTTACATAGTGGCAAGTAAAAATCGGGGCCAGGTGTTATGTAGATTTGGGTTTGTCCTTACCCACAATTCATGCTTAAATAATTTTGATTTTATGCATTTTTATGCATACTAAATTTACGTCAAAAGATAAGGAAGAGTAATGTTGAACAATGTAGAAAACGGTCTTTGTTTGTTTAGAGATTTGAAGTGTACAGCTCTTAGGTCATAAAACAGTCAACAGTAGCTCAGTCCTACAGCAGGACACCGAACGCTTGCTTTTTATCGAATGTCTTCCTTATTTTCAAACTATTTGACAGAGTAATTTTACCGCTTCTAAAGAAGTATTCAGAAATCTTTATGTGAAGCAGAAGTCATATTCATATGGTTTGTCTCCAAAATTATTTCAGTTTTTCTTTTTCCTGGATGTGGTCTTGCGTGCAACAATCAGCAGGATTAATGGGGTGATTAGAGATATTTCCAGTGTTTTAATTCAGGATTTCTGGGTTGCATCAGGAGTGTAATTTTGTGAATTATTCAGCTCCATTCAGAGAAACAGTAACAGTATTGTACAAACCCCGCGCTTGGGCAGTAAGACTGCTCAATTTCTATTATTATGACAAACTTCTCAGACTAAAATTAAACTGCAAATTACTTGTAACAATGAATCAGTGACTAATAACCATATAATAAATGTATTTGAGAAGTTCTTTGCAGGGAGTTCAGAAGTGACGTATGCTGACTAGATTAGTCACACTTGATTTTGATAGACAGTTCATTAGAAAAATATTATTTGAAATATTTGCGTGTTTTGTATCTGGTATATTTTCCTTATTATTCAAGCAGTTCATATAACGGTCAATGAGTAACTTATTTGATGAGTTTTTACCTATCCGCTGGGAATAAATTAAACACAAGTACATTTTTCATTTCATAATTGGCCATGGAAATATTTGCTTAGGACTAATATTTATCTCGACGAGCTGTGACTGTCTTTATAAATTTTACGGGCAGCACCAGAAAATTCAGTGGCACAGCCAACCTCGCCGAAAGCAGGAGACGTAGGAGGCCGGCATTATTTCTCACAGCTGGAGCATGACTCTTGGTCAAACACTTGTTGTGCAAGTCCATGAAACCACCCATGGGTTGTATGTTGGGTAATTACTCCCAAGTGTAGTTGGATGCTAGATGCCAAGAGGTTAGATGCACTTTTCTTTTCTTTTCTTTCAACCCTTTAACCTTGTTCTCCTCTGTCCCCAGGCTGTCTTTGACTGCGTGGTGAATTCCCTGAAGAACGTCCTCAATATCCTCATAGTTTACATGCTCTTCATGTTCATTTTTGCCGTCATTGCTGTGCAGCTCTTCAAGGGCAGATTCTTCTACTGCACCGACGAGTCGAAGGAGCTGGAGAAGGACTGCAGGTACGGCTGGGGGGGGGGGGACACCCGACTTCCCTCTGGCAGCAGCAGCAGCTCCCTTGACTGTCCCAAAGCTGCATCAGTCAGGTATCTGCTGAGTTTAATGAGTCTCCTGTAAGTAAGAAGAATGCTTCAGCACAATTACCCTAGAGGTGAATTTTCCCTTTTGTTGTTTTAATAGCTGCATGTTCCTGGCTCTGATCTAGCAAATGCTTACACAAATGCTTAATGATACAGGGGAGCAGGCTCCTTCTCCTGGGCAGGGCTAGGGGTGATTTTAAGGTAAAGGGTTTTTGAAGGGATGGCCTGACTCCTTTTTCTACCTGCTGCCTTGATTCTTGGTGCTCATATGAATTAGAAAAACGTAATGAATGAATAATGGGAACTGAGTCGGAAGTTAAAGAGCTCCTAATTAGCTAGAAAAGGGGTCGGTATTTGAATATCTTAAAAGCCCTGTCATGCTTTGTTCTTTGCAACAGACTGTCGAGGTGCTTTACTCACCACAATGTGCGTCTTCCTCACTTGCCTTTTCCCTTGGCACCCAAACTGCATCCCCAGCGCCGTCCGGGTCTGCCTGCCTTACCCCGCTCCCGCCGCCTTGCGAACGCAGGGCACGTCCCTGGTGGGAGCCCGAGCGTGCAGCAGCCGCGGAGGCTGTCGCTGCAGTTCTTCCTGGCAATAAAACAGATATATTACAGAAAGAAATGTGAAATGATAGAAAAATGTAGGTTGGAGGGGAAGTCTCCAGATGTCAGGTCCCTCAGCCCCTGAAAGCAAGACCCAGTTAGAAGTTAGATCCAGCTCTGAAGTAGAAGCCAAAGACTTTTCCCCATCAAACAGCACAGTTTTCTGTGGGGTCAGACAATTTGGGGGCTGTTAATTGCTGTCTTTGCCTAATGGATGAATGTCCTGATTACAATTTCTTTCATTTCTAGAGCTCAGGTCCAGTTTCTCTGGCTCAAAATAGCTTGAAGAATGGCCTTTACTTCTGTTACAAACCTAGGGGCTCTCTCTTTATTTAATACATAGCACAGTCGGACTTTGCTACTGGGGCTTTTCGATGTTCCTCAGCGAGTCATACGAAACGGCTGATTTGGTTTAATTCTCTCATTTGGTCTGAATCTCTGTTTTTCCTAGGGGTCAGTACCTCGATTATGAAAAAAATGAGGTGGAGGCACAGCCCAGGGAATGGAAAAAATACGAGTTCCACTATGACAACGTGCTCTGGGCTCTGCTCACACTCTTCACCGTCTCCACAGGCGAAGGGTGGCCAACGTGAGTACCCGGGACTGGCAGGGTCAGTGATCGCGGAGGTAATGGCAGCTTTCCACAGCTCTGAGGGACACGTAAACGGCAGGTGACCTGTGAAATAAGAATAGTCTTTGATCAGCTAAGCTTTTACTTTCCCTTATGCGATTATCGGGTGAATCAGCAGGCAGGGCTCTGCGTTTTTCTCGACGTTCTTCTGAGCTTGCACAGGGATGCTTAGGCAGTTTTCAGTACTTAATAGCTTGCTCGCTCCAGTCTTTTGGACTTGCACGCCTTTCTCAGGTGTAAAATTGATAATGGGAATGTAAGAAAATGAGGGGAAAAAGTATCGTGACCTATGCTGAAAGTATGCTGGGTATAACAGTCCTAAAATTATCTCTCCTGTTCAGCGTATGACTTTATTTTGGCACACTTTTCTGCTGGGATGCGTGGAGTACAATTCACGGTCAGGGTTTCTCCATGACAGGCCTTCCCTGTCCTCCACGTTCAGCTCTTTCATAAAATAAAGAATAAAACATACAGCATCAGTCTCCCTTCTCCAGTCCCTCACTGTGTTCCCCTACTCGGAGATCATCACCACCTTCCTTTTCCCACCCTTACTTCATCCCTGTTGACCAGAGAAGAGAAGCCAGATCTAACTGTATCCTCTCCCCTTGGCCAGGGGGATAAGTGGATCTGTACATAGCAAATCTCCACCATTCTGCAGAATGGTGAAAACAGCAAGGGTTTCCCTAAAAATATCCTCAAGGAAAACTTCCTCCCAGCTATAGAGATGGGAGTGAGTTTGACCTGAGCATATGTGGAAAACCCTCCATGTGAGTGAAGGCCAGTGAGTGACTATCAGGGTGTCATTGGTGCTTCATACTGATTTCCTTGACTTTTCTTCTCTCTTTGCCCTTGATTGCAGTGTGCTGAAGCACTCGGTGGATGCTACCTACGAGGAACAGGGTCCCAGCCCTGGCTACCGAATGGAAATGTCTATCTTTTACGTGGTGTATTTTGTTGTCTTCCCTTTTTTCTTTGTGAACATCTTTGTGGCGTTAATCATCATCACCTTCCAAGAGCAAGGAGATAAAGTGATGTCAGAGTGCAGCCTCGAGAAAAACGAGGTACCTGCGTCTTCTGAATCTGGAGTTAACACCTGGGGGCTCAGAGCACCTCGATACCGGTGGAAGCCCACTCCTCATCCCTCCCATGCCGTGGGGGGCTTGGGAGCAGTCGTTACCTGAGGGTGTGTGGTGTAGAGATCAAACAAATTACAGACTGTTTCAGCTTTTGCATAAAAACAATACCAGGGAGAGCCCCCGAATGCTGCATGTTAGTAAGCACTGTCACACGTCCCTGTGGACCACTCCTCCGCTTCAAAGTGAATATAGACTTGCATGTTAGCTCAAGCATGTAGGTGTGAAAGGAGGCAGAAATCTTTGGCCTTTTAGAGGCCAGTCACCAGAAATCAAACTGAACTACAATTGCTGCAGCTCCCCAAAGGAATGCCTCTCTCACCAGGTTAGTTTTGTGCCTGGCTGAGGTGATGTCCTCCTGACAGCAGCCGAAAGTAGATGCCTTGGGAAGAGTGTAAGACCAGGGCAAGCACGTATGAGGCTTTTCTTTAACGCCCTTGTTTTCAGGGCAAATACCATCATTTTCAGCTCAGGAATCTCCTGAGTTGGACGTGGCTTTTCTTTAGTTAGTGGCATCTGCGTATATTTCTTCCATGAATGTATCCAGTTTCCTCCTGAACCCATGCAGATTTTTAGCATCTGCAGCATCCTTCGTCTGGGGTTCCACAGCCTCAGTGACCTGTTGTGCAAAGAACCATCTCTTTTTGTCTATTTTGAAACTGGAACCTGATTTTTGATGAAAAGAGATGACATTTTAATCAATTATTAATTAGTGTATTGTTTGTCTATGTGACCAAAAAGTCCAAAATAAAGCAGAATATTTAGAGGTGCTTTACCCACATTATTTTTCAACTGAGCAGAAAATATTTTTGCACTAATTTGAGGTTTTGAATTCTTATCTAAATCCAAGATGAGAAGACGCTCCAGAATCAAAACTTCTTGTGGGTAGAAACCAATTTTTAATCCAGTTTTATACTCATAATAATGTGAACAGAAATAGCCAACTAAGGGGGTCTTTCAGAGTTCACCCAGTAATATTTGTTGGATAATTTATTGGTTGAGTTCAGTTCACATTTTATGAACCTGGACAGATTTTGTTGTGTGTGAGAACGTACCTGGGTTTCACAATACTTTTTTTTAAAACACAGATAACATCTTTACCAATCTCCCAGTTTCTACAATTATATATCAGGAGGAATTGGCAGAGTGTTTTCTGAAGTGATCCTGTGGATTTATGACTCCCTTCCCTAAGTGGGAAGGGATTGGAACCTACTGGGAGCTGGGCTGGAATGGAAGGCTGTCTCATAGGATTTCAGGGGGCCGTAGGATTGTTGTGGGGTTTAATATTTCAGCGAGTGTTCAAAAGCGGTGACAATTTAGGGATCCTGTGTTGCATTTTACGGGGGTAGTCAGTGTTCATGTTGTGTGTGAGAAACACTTAGAAATGCCATCCTCCACTAAATGCTCCGCTCCCTCTCCCAACAATATCCCGAGTGATAGAGACTGCCAGCCCTTTTTTTGTACTCTTTTCATTCCATTTTTGTTTTGTAGAGGGCCTGCATAGACTTCGCCATAAGTGCCAAGCCACTGACCCGCTACATGCCTCAGAACAAGCAATCTTTTCAGTACAAGATGTGGAAATTTGTGGTGTCCCCTCCCTTTGAGTATTTTATCATGGTCATGATTGCACTCAATACCATTGTCCTAATGATGAAGGTTAGTGGGCTGTTACTGAATCTTTGCAATTTCGGGCTAGCGAATGCGGTGTTTACTGGAGAGGCTTTGTACTCTCGATCTGAGAGCTGGGGGGGATCAGCAGGAGCAATCGCCACTTCTCATCTGCCTGATGTCATTTTTAGAGGCCTTGTGGGATTCCTTCGGTCCCCAAAGGGCGGTGGTTTAGTTGTGATGAGGTATTGCACAGCGCTGGTTTGGCTCGTAGCCCCTTCAGCGTATGGCCAGTGGGATGGGAACTGGGCTCTGCAGGTCTGGGGCTCCCGGCTCAACCTGGGCTTCCTGCCGCAGAGCAGAGTCACTTCTTGGGGGTGCTCGACATCCAGCCATCCCAGGGAAATTACTCAGATTTGCAGCAGTGTCAAGCTTCTGGAACATGAGCCACAGTGCCTAAGAGGAAGAGATGCAGATGGCCGGGTATTGTGGATGATCACCCCTCCTGTCCCTTGCCTAGCTAAAAGTATCTTCACAGTCAAGGCGTCACCATATTCTTAGGGCCTGCTGGAACGAACCACAGTTCTGCACTTGTCCTCTGGTTTTGAAAATGCCCTTCCTCCCTCCTGGTCCGTGCTCTGCTTACAGGGAGATGTACACCAGCAACAGTCTCTCCATCCTGGGTGTATCCCCAGCTACCCCATTAAGATAGCACGTAGGCAATGGTGTTCTTCGGGAGTGGCATGAATAACCATATTGTAACCCCAAGTCTTGCTTAAAGTGAGCACAAAATCTGGCACTAAAATGGGCAAGAGTCTTGCAGTCAGGCAAGTCAGCTGGGAAGGTTTTGTTCTGTAAGTGATCTTCCAGTAACAGCCTTTCTTCCATCCTGGTTTAGTTCTATGATGCTCCAGAAGCATATGAAGAAATGTTGAAATGCCTGAATATTGTGTTTACATCCATGTTTTCAATGGAATGTGTGCTGAAGATCATTGCCTTTGGTGTGCTGGTATGTGCCTTCCTCATTTACTTTCAACTGTTTCCTCTCTACATGAAATGCTTGTATTTCATGACGCGCGTTTAAAAACAAACAAACAAAAAAAGCCTGTGTTGCAAGGAAAAAAAAATAACCCTTGGCTCCCTCTATCCCCCTTGTGTTTTTGTTTGACAGAATTATTTCCGAGATGCCTGGAATGTCTTTGATTTTGTAACAGTGTTGGGAAGTATTACTGATATTTTAGTAACAGAGATTGCGGTAAGTGCAGTTTGCTCAATTTGCTTCATTTACCAACAAAGCTGTACCCTGTCAAGACGTTGCACCTTCTCCCTGCCAGCCTTATTCCCTAGAGCTGCCTCTGGGACTCACTGTGTGATGATGTCCTTGGGTGACCTGGCAGCCTGTTGCCATTAACTCTGCTCTTTCCATGGAGATGAGCACGGCTGTCTGCCCCAAAGACTTTCATGCAAAAAGCTGTGATGAGAACGACAGTGCTAGTGACTCTGCTGGGAATCAATCTCTCGTTCAGCAAACGACTCTAACCCCAAGCCATTTTTGCCTATTAATGGAAAAATCCTGTTGAATTTAACAGAGGGAAAAGATCAAACGGATTCCGGTGAAGACTGCTGTTCTGTAGTGCGAGGTGCTTTGCAGGGCACACACACGCGTCGGTCCCTTGGGCCTCCTACCCCATCTTGGTTACGGGGCAGAGGGAAGGCGATAAGAGGAGTGAAAAGGGGAAAGGTGATGGGAACGTGGAAACAGCCAGAAACTCATCAGCCTGCACGGTCTGGCTTGGGGGAACATGGTGCATTCCTATTATGTGCACAAAAGCTTTGCAGGATAATTATTAAAACTAACTAGCAACTTTACAATGACTGCTCTCTCCCTGCTAACAAGTCCTGTAAATTACAAGAAGTGTACAAACTTGCCATTAAATTCTAGAGGATTTTTCCATAAGGGCAGCAAATGTCTGACTCAAGCCTTGACAGCCTGATATTATCCAATTTAGAAATTGCTCCTCTCCTCTCCAATGCATGTTTTAGCTGATGATGCTGTATCTGTATGTGATGAATTTGAACTTTACCATAATTTTTTTTCTCAGTCCCTGGGATTTGCTTATAGATCTGTTTTGTGTGTGCTAAGAACTATGCTCCCTAGGCTTCTTTACAGGATATTCAGCTGGTGGTGAAGACCATATTACTGTTTCTAACAAAAAACATTATTATCTAACCTCCTTGGTACAAAAAAGCACACAAAACCCCAAAGTTTTACTCCCCGCATGAATGGTATTCATTTAACGGTTGGCGAATCCTATCTCGTAGACTTTGGATTACCTTTTGTTTTCAGTGCACGGCTTGCAGCCAGGGTAAAGTTACTCAGATCAAATGCAAGGTCTGACTACCACTTCTTTGAGTGCTTAGGAGATTTATGGCACCATGGGCAGGTACTGGGTGCTTGCCTCCGCTCCCTCTGTCATGGACACGCTTTCTTGCCAGACTCAGGCACCCAAACCTTTGCCTTGGTTTGAAAATTTGTGAAAACATTTGCAAGTCAGCCACAAACAGAGACTGACGCTTCTCTTCCAACCCTCCTTCGGCCGCTCTTACTGGGAGGAAGCAGCACAGCCAACTCGCACGTGGTAAGGGAGCCTGTCGTCTCTCCGAGATTGGTACCTTCTCCTTCAGGAAGGTGTCTCCTTCGCAACACCAAGCCCACGTGCCTCTTAGTAAAATCCTCCTCTGTACAGCTATTTTGCAGGTAGAGAGCAGCCATCAGTGTTGCCCATTCCCTGCTTGGCAGGTAGCGGTCCCTGCTCGGTTAACACCCATTGCCTCCCCCTCCAGCTCCCACGGGGGTGGCCCAGCCTCGGTGAGGGTGTCCAACACCTGGAATTGGCTACGGACCGATCAGGTTGGGCTGTGATATGTCGCTGAATTTAAGACAAAGCCACAGCACGTCTGGGGCTGTGTATGCACGTCCCCAGCTTTTTGGAAGCAGCAGCTGTCCCTTGGCACTGCTGGCCAACTCTTAGGGGAAGGAGAGTTAGTGTGTAGGCAGAGGTTCCTCACCCCCCTCTGGTCTTTGGGCTGGAGAGTAAATGTGCTCCCAAATACCCTCGTATGAGCTGGCAGGCACTGATCCGGTAACCTCAAGGGTGCTGGGAGTGACGGCATCACCTTCCACTCTGCAGTAATTTCTCTGGTTTCTAGTATCAAAGATAGCAGCAATTTGGGGACGCCTTTGAAGAGTAGTATGAATTACCTCTAAAAACAGTCAGTAAACTCCAGTAGGGTTAAGCTCCCGAGCACCTATACACCTTTCTGTTAGCCTCCCAGGTGGTAAAGGAGAGGCTCTTGGTTTATGAGTAACTAGATCTATTAAGTCAAACCTGAGAGAGGACTTTCTAATGTAGTTCAAGAGCTTCCTCTGGCAGTGTGTCCAATACAAAGCTGCTCACAAACATGTCTTTAATATAAAAGCCATATGTCCCCAAGTACCACTCCAGCCCCTGACCTCTTGGTCCTCTGTCTCAGCCCATAGACCTATTTGAGCTCTGCTCTCTCTAAATCTTCCCCTTCTGCATCATTTCTGTATGGCCATCATGTCTCCTTCCCAGATGCTTTGCCCTGCAGACAGAGAGTGTCCAGAGGTCCCCCCGCACCTTCCTGCTAGCCTTGTTTTTCAAAACTCCTTTCATAGAGCTCCTCTGTGATCTCTCTCCAGCCCTCGCCCATCTGCAGCAGCACACTCATCTGCACTGAACGGCTTTTGTGGCCACTGGTGTACGCGTCCTGAAGCTGCACACATCCATCTCTCGGCCTCAGGCAGGGACGATGGGCTGAGAGTTCAAACGCGTCGTGCACGGCTTGCTGAAGAGGCGTTAGGAGCTTGGTTTGCTTAAAAGTGACATTGATGCACAAATCTCAGAATCACTGTTTAATTACACGAGTGGGAGTTTGCAGCGGTGCCCCAAAGATTACATTTATAACAGAATTGTTAATGGCAGCAAATAACAGCAGCTTTCAGGATGTCTTTCACGGAGCAGTTCATTTGCTTCATCCAGTGGCATGTGGTGGAGGTGGTCTGGTACCAGGATCTCCACTGCCACTGCAAGCCTTCCTCTCCTTGCAGTCCTGCGGACAGGCTATGGCACGTAGGGTGGAAAACAAGCAGAAGGATCCAGGCTCTGCTCCGGTCCTGTTTTGTTGGCTCCACGATAGGTTGCAACAGGAGTTATTCTGACCCACAGCGCATAAGGGGAAACCCAAAGTGTCCCGAGGCTGCCTGGGAAACATCAGGACTGTTTTGCTGCCTGGAAAGTGGGACGGTGCATGTATAACCTGGAAGAGTTACACTTTAAACCAGCTTTGTAATATATAACCTGCTATTTTCTTCAATTGGAGTTGCACCTAAGTCACTTAAATACTTCTGGAATTTAGAACCAATTAAAATGTAGAAAAGGGCTGAAAAACCTGATGCAGTGATAACAAGCATGCTGTTTGCAAACAGCAGGGACCAAGGTGAGGACCGGTGGGTGCCTCATTTGCAGAGCACAGATCAGGTGTACGGCCTTGAGTCTTTAACCCCCACTGCCTCCACCCAAATGTTTTCCATCCTTTACTTTTCCAGGTAGGGAAGAGTAGTAGCTAAGGACCGGGATGAACATCCACTCCACACAGAACGCCATAGCTAATGCTTAACCCCACTTCAACTTTCTGGCTCGGTGCATGACCGGGGGTGCAGCAGCTCTCTGCACCGTGTTACAGAGCTGAGAATAACCGAAGAGCCGAGCAGGTCTTTCCTCATCGCGACTCGGAGCTGTGTCCCCAGCAGAGGATGCTCTCTTCTCCATCTGCCTCCCTCAGCTCCAGGCTCTCCTCGGCTGATGGGCGGCCGTGGGGATAGTTGGGTGGCAGCCCCCGTTAGTCCTTCCCTGTGGATTCAGCCCTGTATTCCCCATCCAGACAGGCGGAGAAGCCCAGGTGACAGCCACAATGTGAGCCTGACTGTCAGTCTGCATCTGTCCCCCTAACAGCCACCCGTGAAGCCCTCCAGCTCCTTGCGGGGAGGGGATGCTTTCTGGGTATGACTTTGAGATCAGGCTTGCAAATAGTTGCAAGAGCACCGCTATTCTCCATGACTGTGTTTCCCAGCTATAAGTGTTCTCCAAGGTAAATAAACCTGCTCACCTGGGCAGTCTCATCTTGAGAGACTAGGCTTCCACCAGCCTTGCTGCATCGGTACTTTTAACCCACTGAAAAGTAAAGATAAAAGGAAAAGAAATGTGTTGATTAATTGCTTTATTTTAATTTTGTAGTCATGTCATATGTAATTTACTTTGTGAATGCAGTGGAATATACATATTTTTTTATTTCCTTAGGCAAAAGCATGTGTGTCAGTTTTTAACCCTCGCAGTGATTGGAAGTAAAATAGTAAAATAGGTGGCATTAAGGAGAAGGTGTCCTTGCGGACACGGCCGGCCTCAGGAGGCTGAATGGGTGTATGGCAAACTGACATCTATTTCTATGCCTGGAAATATAAAAAACATACTGAGAAGTGTTTGTGAATTGTCTCCCAATTTGCATTACAAAATGAAATGCAAATACTTACTGCACTGTCTGTGTTACCTTTAGGATCTCAGAATCTGTTTTGGTTTGAAGCATTTTTTATTTATATAATTATCATAAAATAACACCCCCAAAACCCCAACAGTTTTTTTCCAGTGAAATTTTCAGAGTTTCCTTTTTTGCTTGTCCTGATTACTCATTTTCTCTTTTGTTTCCTGTTTTGTTCTTTATTTTCCTTATCTACCTGCTGAATCACGCCATCCAATCAACATACAATGCGAAAACCATGTCTCCGTCTGTATGTTGTGCACCTGCTGCTCAAAAAAATAAATTTGTAAATAATCTTGCAAATATCCATCCATGAAAACATCACATATAGGACACGGTTGGTTTCATTGAATTTAAACAATTATTTAAATTCTCTGCTTTTATTTTCTCTCGTTTTTCTTTAATTTAATTCGTTTTGATGAGATTTCCGATTGCACTGGTGAAAAAGCCTCACTGCAGCGTGCCTCAAAACTGGCTTCTGTTCTGCATCTTCTTCCCCTTGGCTAATTGGTGACGTGAGGCAAATGCAGTTACCAATAGCCTGTTCTCCGCTGTTTGTTACACCTGACAATGATAAAGGGGAGACTGACACTTGCTTTATTTTGGTGGAAAATTGAATGAGAATAGGAGGGAAGGATGCTTCTGGATGACCTGGAGTAGGGAAGATTGGCTGGCTGGGAAGCCCTTCGTTTTGTAAGTGGTGGTACCAAATTCCGTTCTCAGAAATCAGTTTTGTTTTCTTTTACGATGAGATGTGTTGAGCTTTCCGCAAAGGGAAGTGGTAGGTTTAAGAGGACTGCCTTACAGGTGCTTTAAGCCCGTGGTTTACACTGTATTGTAAGGCAATCAAATTGCTGAAGTGATTACAGACTTGCTTCCCTCAAATCAAAAGAGAAGTCTTAGGAAAGAACGATTTTCATTCAACTTTGAAAACTCTTTGTGATACCAGCATATAGAAGCATTTTGTCACTGCAGTGGACACAGAGTCCCTGGATGCAAAAGCAAATATCTCAAGGAAAATGCGTAAGCCATGTTATGAACAGGCCTGAAAAGTACCGGGAACCAGATCCCACTGGGAATTTAGTGCCTGATTCCAAAGATGCCTTTGGAAATACTGGCCTCTGTCTTTGAAAATCCTAAATTAAGCAAAAGAGGATGAATAAAGAAAAATACAGTCTAAAAAATGTATATATTCTTCCCTTCTTAATTATCTTGGCTATGGTTAATAACACAAATGAGACCATAAGTATATCAAATATACTTGCTTGGCCACCTGACAACAGCTCTTAGATCTGTGTTAGCATCTGGACTTTCTGTTGCACAGTTGCTGTTAAGAAACAAATCCGAGTGAATCTTCATGACAGACTGCAAACAAGCTCCATGCTCCGTGGAGGGTCACAGGAAGGAATTTTCTGCTAGGAAACAGCAAAGAAGAAAATGACAATGTATAAAGTAAAAGTTTGCATAGTGCAATCTGAGAAGGGAATCCTCTGCGTGTTCTGCGGTGGCTGGAAGCATTACAGACGTGTGGGAGCCGTGAGGACATCTTTGGACAATTCACCTTTGTGCACCCCTGGCCCAGGCACCAGAGATAAGTGCTCCGGCATCAGCCATGCACATGAAAATATATGGGAAAAATCGGCTTATCTCCATTTGGCTAAATTTTGGCCTTGTTGCTCTCCATGTTGCAGGTTAAAGATTTAAATGCTCGTCCTGCAGCTTGTTAGCATTGTGATCTCTATGGTCATATGTGCAGGTCCAGGCTCCTTCCACCACTCGGCATCCAAGTTAGCTCTTTGGAGCACCAAGTTGCCCTCTGGAGCTGCCTTCCTCCTTCCACTGTGGACGATGGGAGCCTACAGTGACTACAGCAGAAGCACCAAAGTTGAAAGGCAGTAGGGAACAAGGCGGGATCTGAGCATCACATACTTATACAACCATTTTCCAGTGTTCCTGGCTCAGGATGAAAGGGGACAACATGATATGCCTGTAACGGCAAAGTCTCCCGGACACAGACAGTGTTGCAAAAATCTTCAGCCTTTTAAAATCAGCAAGGGTTTTCCCCAAGCTTCAAAGGAAGCCAAGACCCTGTGCAAGACTCAGTAGCTCTTCTTCAGTACTGGCAATGCCACGGACGTTTAAATGGCAACACAACCATTTCCTCTACAGTAGTTCCTTAGCAAAATAGGTTAATTCTTGTTGATGCCAGATGATGAAAACTGCCAAAGCTTCCCATTCTTGGCTTGGTCAGACTCCTCTTCCCACAGCTCTTTGCAACTTTAGGTCAGTCCTTCATTTTGAGGACAGAAATCTGAAGTTTCAAGTCTGGGGGGTGGTTGTGTTCTGCAGCTGGGCTGCAGGCAGAAGCAGGGATGAGCAGCCCAGCTTCTGCTGAGTTTATTGCTTTGTGGCAGCGTAATGTAGCCATGGCATAAAAACTTCATATTCCCATTGCAAGTTTAAAAATCCGAACCACTAAATCTACTGAGCTGGTGGAGCTCATTCTGCATCCCTGCGGGCAGCAGGCACAGCTCCTGTGCTGGGGAGGAAACCACTCTGCTGCTGAAGATGCTGGAGGAACGGATCTGGGCAATGGCTGTACGCCCTATTCTTCATCTTTTTTTTTTGCTTTTCAGTATGGAAAACAGCCTAAGAAAGGGTAAAAGAGCAGGCTGCCTATGGCAGGACAGCAATCAAGGTTAGTTCTTTATCTGTGATGTCTGTTCTCCCTGTTTCCCTCCTGCTTTGTGGTTTGCTATAGGGATGCATCGCTCGGCTGAGCTTCAGTCACGCTCCTGTTACGGGAAGCGCTGGCTGTGCCCGGCTGTGCCCAGGGCCCACTGGGTGCCTTCGGTACCAGAGGCCCCTCTTTTAGGAAAATAGTGACAGGCCAGGGAGAAACATTTTTCAAACATCATTTGTTAGTCCTCAGGTGGATTATAAAATCATAAAGCTACGGTGCCTCTTGCGAGCACCAGTCAGCCTTTAGCATCTGTGCAACAGAAAAGCAAAAAAAAGCCCAGAGAGAAGGATCTTGATAACCCAGAAGATGATCATGTGTGTGTCACACGGTACAGAAGTGGCTAAGTGGGAAGAGAATTGATGTAAAACACTGTTATACACAAGAAATATTGCAATGTGGAGTTTCCCCTTTAACTGCATGCAATTCTAATACCTGCCTGGACAGTTGAGTTGTCGAAGGATGGGTTTTCTACGCGATGTGCTGAGGGTTACACACGTGGAGCCCTTCCATCCATCACGAGCGTGTGTAATTTTGCCTCCCTACGAACAGCGCAGAGAACGGTCCTTCGAATGGTCTGCCAGTGTTGGTGATGGTGGATTTTCCTGGGTTGCGAGTGATTCCCCGCGGAGCTGAGGTTTTCGCTGTGTTTTAGGAAATGGCAGTGCATGAGTCAAACAGGGAGGGTTTGGGACTGGGTTATGGACTGTTTGTTCCTTCAAATCCCAGGGGGTGGGGGGTTATAGACATAACTGCCCAGTTTTGAGCCCCCTGTTTCATATTGCATGTATACAGACTACCCTGTATAAAGCCTCATGGAGCGCAGGGATAGCCTGTGCTAAGCGTGACCTTGCAGTCAGCCTAGACCGAAGCAGATGTTAAGCACCATGTCGGCTGTGATTATGAGATTATAGCAAAGCCTGAACAAAACAATGTTCTTGCTGTTAAGCAAGAAGAGGGAGGTAAGGCAGGTTCACACGCAGAGAGACGGATCCTGCAGACGCTGCCTGTGCACATGCTCCTTGGAGGAGTGTTAAGCTTGTGCACGGGAAAGACCTGGCTTGAGAATTGCTCCGAAAGTAATAATTTGTCAGACTTCCAGGCCTGATGCCCGAGTGCCATGAACGTCACACATAAGGGCTGATCCAGTTCCTGCTGGTAGGGAAACTTTCCGTGATTAAAATGGGCTGTGGGTTAAACCTTTGCCCTGCACTGAAACCCCCTGCAGCTGCTCGGCGGGGTGCATCAGCCTGCACCGCGGCCAGCGCGGGGGGAACGGGTCACTGGGGACCAGAGTGCACCCCGTTACCCAGCTGTGGTCCGGCTCTGCCCCCCAGGTCCTGTACAGCCCTTACCTGCTAAGGTGAGTTCAGCTGGTATTTTGTGAAGGGACAAGCCGATTGGAAAAAAAAAACAGAAGCTGATGCTAAGAGACAAGCGTTGCATTTTTAGCGCTTGTTTTTACTGACCTTGAACAACCCAGGGGAATCCGTGCTTGTGTTTTGCCTGCCAGAGCTGCTTTCTGTTGCTGATTTGAATGAGCTCAGTGTTGTCTGCTCTTTCATTGAACATACCTGTGCTTTTCTCTTTTCTCTTTATTTGGGGATTGAGTCTGATATACGGTCTGTGCCTAACTCTGAGCTGCTTGCGTTTTTAACATGAGAGAAACCGAGTGCATGCCTGAGACTGATTTCTTGAACTCTTTGATGGGATTGGTGGAATGCGATGCTAATGGCCCCAAAACTGAGCTGGCATTTAAATAAATGAATAGATCCAACAAGGCCCTCAAACTCAGCATGAGCTCTGTAGCCAAATGAGCAAGAAACGTGGGTCAGTTCAATATGACTGGGTGTCTTCTGGTAAAATAATAATACAAGGGAAAGACTATTTTTGCTCATCTTTACCAACAAGAGCTCCTTACGATTGTATTTTCCACTCCACTGCTTGATAGTTTAAAGTGGGATGCTTTCTCTCTTTAGCTAACTCAGTCAAATAAGTGGCTGTGAACGGAGATTCACAAATAAGTGAATTGGAATCAGTACGGAAAGGGGGGATATTTTTCATCTCCTTAAAAATAGGAGGGCAAGAGGGATCTGGCTTTTGCATGTTTTGTTTTGGAAAGAACCCTCTCTAGATTAGCTCATTGGGGCGAGAAACCTCTTTTCCCTGAAGGAAAAAAAAAAAGGTGGGGTGGGGTGGGGACAATCATACAAAACAAATGGAAATCAGAATCTGTCTCCAGCAGTTCTTTGATCCACCTGCAAAGGCACATTTAATAATAATTTAAAAAACCAGCAGGTTCCTAAGGCACCCTCCTGCTGTTGAACGCTCAGCCTCCCCAATTGATTTGCTGCCATTGATCCATCTTCCAAATAGTCTTGCTGGTGCCATTTCTCCTTGACGAGCCTGTCCAGTCACATGTTGTATAAACGTTTAAAACCTCCAGGTTAGAAAACATCCTCATTCTTTCAAGGATGTTTTAATCTTCACTGGACAATGCCTTTCTTTGTTACAGTAGAGGTTACATACACAGTCCCTTGCAACTGTCTTGGCTTAAGTTCAATTCATTGTAGAAAGCGAGCTGACCAAGACTTCAAAACAACCTCATTCTTTACAAAACGATAATATGGCACCATTACCTCTCCCTGAGTCTTTAGGGGGAGAAAAATCTGCCTTACTCAAAGAAAACAAGACCTCCATGGACAGCGTGAAAGGGCCTTTTCCTTTTCTATCGTTGACCCAGTAGCAGAGGGGAGGGCTCTTGTGGAGAGGGATTTTCTCATACTTGCTGCATGTGGAGTGATCTGCACTGACGAATGTTTCTTTTGGAAGGTTTTCTGGTGGCCGATTTGCTGCTTAGATCGTGAAGCTGGTAATTTTAATTTCTTTTTTGCGGGCTGTGGTTTCTAATCGCGTTAATTTCTGAAGGACACAAAACCTTTACTTTCCGCAGGACAACTTCATCAACCTCAGCTTCCTGCGGCTCTTCAGGGCAGCGAGACTTATCAAGCTCCTTCGCCAGGGTTACACTATCCGCATCTTGCTCTGGACGTTTGTGCAGTCTTTTAAGGTGAGTGTTAGGCAGGTGGGAGGCAGGGAAGAGATGTGGGGAGATGGTAACACTTGGCATGTCTGTAGCATCATCCATTGAGCATCAAAGAGCTTCCCCTTGCCAAGGAAACGGCCTCTCTGCACCTCTGCAAAGCAATTACAGGACTATTAATTCTGCAGAAATACTGATTTGCACTGAACATCCCCCGGACGCTGTAGGTGCTGAGCGTTTTGGAAGATGAGTTTGAAAGCTGGATGGCTGCTGGTGCAGACTCGCAGCAAGTGCACAAAGCTCAAGTTGCCCTTGAAAACGACCACAAAATCCCTATGGCAAAACCTTGAGACTCGGGTATTCGCATAAGGAAACGGTAGTCTGACTAACGAGTGCCTGCTATTTGCCTGCAGCGAGTGCAAGGTTAAATTGCTTTCACCAGGTTTCATTCTTGGTAGAATTTGAATGAAGCAAAACCCAAACCATTGCATTTTGTTAATATAAACTATGAAGTTGTATGGCACAGGGCTATGTTCTTATGACGTGGAGGATTACAAAAATGATTTTTTTGTTCTAAAGTCGAGACAGTTGCTTTCCCTGGTTTCCTTTTCCCCTGCCCTTTCCTCCCAGCGCACCTCAGCACGTCGTGGCAGCTGGTACATCGTGGCGCAGGGGCAACCGGCCATGGCAGCTGGATATGGCACTTCTGGACTGAGTGACCCTCAAACAACTGCCTTACAGCAGCTTAGTTCTCAACCTGCGCTTAGCTTAGCTTCAAGGTAGTTGTTTTCCAGATCTAAATAAGAGTTCACGTGCCCCAAAGCTGGTTATTTTTAACAGCAATCAGCTGGTTTGCATCCCATTTCCACAGCTTGTTGTGTTTTAACTCTGGTTATGGGGAATGCTCACATTCTGCAGTGCAAAGAGGAGATCATTTAATGTGAAATCCGGCTTTTGTAGCTCTGATACTGAGCTCTAGCACACTAGTATTTACTGACTGTGCAGCTGCAGGGAGCAGACCCCCAGTCCCATCACACGTGGACCCTCTCCCAGAAAGCACTGACCTCCCTGGTTCCGGAGATCTTGCAGGACTTTCAGAGAAATATAAGTAGAGAGGTGATATGGGAAAGCAAAGCTTGAGGTCAGGGAACGGCCGAATACGGATCTGTTCGCTATCTCACAGCCACAGCCAGCAAACTTCACCTCCCCCTCGCTGGTGCGGTGCCGCGCTCCCGAGCACTGCCCGTGCACGTGGCGGGTGGCTCGGCGAGCCTGGGGACCATACCTCTGGCTTTGCACAGGGTCTCGCCTTCTTCTGGGCTGAGGTCTGAGGTCTGTGGGTGACAGCTTATGTCCTGGGTGCTGTCGCAAGCTCGGGGGAGCTTGTCTGCAGGTTGGTGCAACGTCAGGGTATTTTGCATGGTGCTTTCTGGAAGGCGTCATGGTGGCAATTGGTATTTAACGACGCAGAGTGTGGTGGGATGCAGAGCAACTGGTTTCTTTTGCTGTAGCTGCGCTTTCAAATACATCATGGTGTCTGAGTCAAAACGATGCAGAGAGGTTATTTTAGGTGATAAAACTGTGGGGAGGAGTGTGCTCTCTCCAAAAACGGAAAAGACTTTTTAAGAGAAGAAAGGTATTTCTCTCCTGCAGTTGGAGAGAGATGCGGGGTGGCTCTGCCCACGCCAGACTGGGAGTGCTGGCCAGCCCCGTGCCGGCTGCGAGAGAACTGGGATGGAGAACTGGTTTCAGCAGAGCGTGACCGTGGCTATTGCTCTGCACCGAAGCTGGTCAAGAGGGAAGTTTCTATTAGACCTTTTAGTCTATAGAGGCAAAACCTTTCTGGGGGGGTGGAGATGGGAACACAGCGATTTCTTCTTTCTACAAGCAACCTGGAGAAGAACTGCAGGCATCCGTGCTCTTACCCCATGGCCAGGGATGGGAGTGAGTGTTGTATTACACTGTACGTCCTTTTGGGAGACACCAGACAGGCAGCTGGTGCTCTCGCAGTCAACTTCTGTGTTATGCTTTCACCCAACCGTCAAGCAGCTAATGGAAAGGGGCTGCGATGTGGGTGATTGCGGTGCCTTAGATTTGTTAGGTCTTGTTTTCCTTGAGGGTGGGTGGAGGTGGTGTTGCTGCTGCTCTCACCTCGTAACTCTTGAGGAATCCTGCAGCCAGGAAAGCCTCTGCCAGAGGCTGAGACGTGCGGTCTGCAGGTATAAGATGTTCCCACTCAGGAGAGTGTCCTTGGACTGTAGTCTTGGCTGGATCTTGGGAGAGGGCTTCAGCCAAGGCCCTTTTCAGTGTAATCCTGACCCTTTCCAAGATGTGTGTGCAGTGTGCTGCCCCTGGAGCAGAGCTGGGACAGTTCTCAGGCGGTGTGGGGAGCTGCTTGGCCACCTTTCCCCCATCCTTGAGCTCTCGGTCCTCGTCCCTTGCGCAAAAGTGTCCAGCAGAAACCACATCAGCCCTTTGCCCCACGTTTCCTACTGGGCTCCCCGTGGGCTGCGTAACCCCTCTCCTGCCCCGAGCATCACACGGTCTAGCCCTAGGGCAAGACTTCTCATTTTTTCAGCTATTGCTAATTAAGAAGCATTAATTACCCATTCATTTAGCCTGAGTGGAAAGTAGCTATTACTTTCAGCTTGGTTGACATAATTACATTGTAGCCTTCACTGATTTCTTGCTAAAACTCAGAATCTTTTTGTCCTCCTGGGACTGCAGTCTGTGCCTGTTCCAAAGCAGGAACTTGTTTCTTGGATGTATATTTTTTTTCTCGTACTAAATTTACAGCAAGGTCATTAAAAATTAATGTTCGTACAATTATGCACAGAAAGTACCAGTGCCTGCCGGTACCTCCAGTGTTTGCTGTGGAGCTTCTTATTGTGTTTTTCCTGCTTACTGCTTATCTATCTGCTTGCAAGGATGTATAGAGAGCCCTTGGAAAGCCCAGACTGTTTTGCGATCGATGAATACCTGGCTCCAGGAGTTTGTCTTCTGAAGGCTGACAGAATTGTTCATATTCTCTTCCCAGTTCCTTCATCTGAAGGACAAATGCCACAAAACACAGTGCTGCCTAGGAATTAAGTGCTACCGGCTGACGTATGCATTTGCTGTCACTAATACCGCCTTCTCATTTTCCACAGGCCTTGCCTTATGTGTGTCTCCTCATTGCAATGCTCTTCTTCATCTATGCCATTATTGGCATGCAGGTAAAATTTTAGCTTTAATATTGACCATAAGTAGCCTGGTTTTGTCTCACTGGTTCAGGGTGCAAATGGGTTATTGCCTGCGCAGCAGGACCAACACCTGCCTTAGGATGAGGTGAAAGTCCGGTGTCAGGTAAATTAGAAATGCAAAAAAGGCCACTTTTTCTACCCTTATTGCCAGGCCTTGTGTTGAACGTGGCCCTGGGTGTACAGATATTTCCAGGCGTGCAAAGGGAGAGCGTGGGCAGGCAAACCGGCTGCGGGTGATGAGCGGTGGTGGTGGTGGGCAGCCGTGTCTCCCGTGGGCAGGCACGTCCCTTCCTCGGGGCACGGGCATGTCAGGAGGCTGCGAGCAGGGAGCAGCTCAGGCACTGCCCCTTCCTGACAAGAAATGAGACAGTTCTCTTGGCCTGGGATGGAGCTGAACTGTGGTGTTGGAAAGGATCTGTGTGAAGATGAAGCACAGTAAACTGATTTTTTTTTTTTCCCCCATTTGATCTCCACAACACATTTTTATCTCCCTCTTCAGCACAGAAATTATTCTAGCTTTTGAGATCCCTTGAACCAGGACAAATTCTTTTCCTGTCTTTTCTCCCAACTCCACTTGATCTACCTTTACTGACAACGTCCACGCGAGGATGTGTTTGGCCTGAATCGCTTCTGTTTTCTGTGGCAGGTATTTGGAAACATTGCACTGGATGATGAAACCTCCATTAACCGGCACAATAACTTCCGTACCTTCCTCCAAGCCCTGATGCTTCTGTTCAGGTAAGTAAAGTATAAAATACCATAAGACTTGCATGCGAGCAATAAATAAGTCTTTGTTTTCTCATATGCCAGTTTAGCTGCTGAGATTTAGGCATCCTCTAAGGAATGTGTTTGGAGTAAAGCATCCATTCCTGCTTGTTCCTCCTCGGCATTAAGGGTTGGCCTGGCCCATCTCCGAATATGATAGATCTGATTCAACACACCAGCATCTCCACAAAGTGACACCCAGCGCTGTGACGTCCCACGTCAACTCAGACAGAAGCTTTATATAAGACAGAAACCCCCTGGTTTAACTGATTCTGCCGTGAAGCTTGCTATTTTTTTTTTTTTTTTTTAAAGTGAGAATTGCTTTAATTGGTCATTTTTGCATTACCAACAAGTTAACACTTCATACGTCAATGCCACCTCTGCTTCAGAGTGAAAGTATTTCCATCTGGGTTCATTCTGCCTGGAAACGAAGCATTTTCAAATGAAAAATAAAACAATGAAATGACAGATTTTCATTTTCAGACCTGGCAAAAATGAAGTGCAGGCCCTGCTCCAAATCGGGGCAGCCTGGGGAAGATTTCACTTATCTGAATGAGTGCCGTGCGGTGTGGAGACACAGCAGTTAATAACTGCTCCGGCCCCGCAAGCGCCTGCCAGCCGCACGGAGCCTCGGTTCCGTGGGTTATGCGGCACTTGCAACTGGATATCTTGCCTGGGATTTGGTTTGCATAGTTTCTGTGAAGCCAGACGGAAATGAAATTAGTCCTCTCTAGCTCAGAATAATCACTCAACTCAAAACTCTGAATTTTAATAAAACCGGATAGTTATTCAGTCTCGTGTCCAGACCTCTTGGTCCCTTCCCAGACCCACGCGGCAGCCGCAATGGGACAGAGGCAGCAGGACTGCGATGGGGGAGCAGGGCTCTGCACAAGGGAATGGGGCTTCGGGATCAATGCCAACAGCGGGGGAATCTGCTGTATAATTCGGAGTAGCCTGGAAGCTATTTCAGTTTACATGGAGCATCAAGTTTTCCCAGAGAGCAGGAGGAAGGCTTGTGAGCTGGCTCTGTGTACAAATCAGCACGGCTGTAACAACACTGCAACGGGATGGGCTCTTTGTGGCACGGTGGAGGGGTGTCCCTAAAAGTACCTTTGAGTGTGGTGCCAAAATTACAGAGGGAAAATCTGAGGTTATGTAGGAAGTCAGAGTAAGCAAATATGGGGATCCCCCGGCTTCTGATCCACGCGTGCACGTTGCAGGGGGTGGTTTGTTTTGAGGACAGGCCCTCTGGGACTCCCAAGGTTTTTCCTTTTGGCTGTTTTTCTCCCTGTAGTAGAAGTAGCAGTTAGAGGGAGAGGAGGGAAATGATGAAAACCCAGGAGACTCATGAAAAAGGAACCCAAGTCACTATGACCAACCAGACCATCCTGGTATTTCTGTATCTGCCTGATAAAGGGAATGAGAGATTCAAGTGGAAATGCCTGGTTTTATTTCCCATCAGCTCCATTGGTTTTACAGCCAGCACTAGGACAGAAATGTTAGCTGCTTCAAAAGGGAACAATCTAAACTCTGTTTACTCACATTTGCACTTTGCACTGGACATGTTTAAATCAGTCTGGTTCTGTTCCCTGTAAAACCAATAAAGCTTAGCCTACCTGAGCCTGTTTGGTTTCTTTTACCCCTCTGTAATGGAGGGACATGTTCTTTCCCCTTTCTTTTTCATGTGAGAAGGCTGACAATCATTCAAAACAGTTCAAATTCCAAAAGTAAATATAGTCTCTCCACCTGGACACAACCTTCCACCTAATTAATTTAGTTAATTGGGCACAGAAATACCGCAAGGTGGATGCCCCCCCGGTCTGTAACGGGGAGAGGGGTGGGTAAGCTCACCTTCTGCCCTCCCCGTCTGCAGGAGTGCCACCGGGGAAGCCTGGCACGAGATCATGCTGTCGTGCCTGAGTAACAGAGCCTGCGACCCGCTCTCCGGCCTCACCAAAAATGAATGTGGCAGCGATTTTGCCTATTTCTACTTCGTGTCGTTCATCTTCCTGTGCTCCTTCCTGGTAAGTTGGTCCCAATCCCTCCCAAAGCGGAGGTGCCGGTGTGGTTCCCCCCCACAACCCTTCTCTCCCCACCCCTTTGCTTCCTCCTTCTCCCTAATTATGATTTATACAACATTACAAGACAGCTTCACTAAAAACCATTTATCATCCTAGTGATAAAATCCCTTTAATCCCCAAAGAGATCATTTAGTCATTAGTTTAAAGGGAAGGTTTTTATCTTTCTTCTCACAGGGGGTCCTAATATTTGGAATTAAGCATTAATCTGTTTTGTCTTGATTTGTAATATGGTCCTTTGAAGAAGGGGTTTGGGGAGGGCAGGGGGAGAATGGCCAAGATCACATTGGTTCACAAGCGCTTGCAGCCCACAGCTGGGAGCATCACGCTTATTTGATGCCTTGTGTTTTGTTTTGTTTGTCAAACAAATACAATGATCATTTTCTTCTGCAATGGTGCCAGGAAAGCTTTCGATATGAAAGTACGCAGGGCTGTTGTACTTGATTCGTGTCTGTGGCCATCGTAGGGGGCTGGGTCTAAGATTTAGTAGGTGCCGGTGCCTTTCTGATCACTTGCATGCATAAAAAGCTCTCTGCTCTTGGGGCTTGGTTCACTTTCCTGCACCACTGGGACAGCGGAATGGAAAACCAGGGACAAGGACCCAATTAAACTTCAAGCAGGAAGAGATGAAAGTCACAGCTCTGAAATGTACCAAAAAGCAACGTATCGAGCCTACATTCAGTTCCATGGGCTTGCTTTAAAATATAAGATTTGATGCTTTGTGCAGCTAATTCCTGCTATCATCAGAAACCTTTAACCAGGAAAAAGAGATACACGTGGCAGTTTGGGAAGAGATAGACCCACTTCAATGGCCCCTACTGAGATCCTTTGTCCGACTGCTGTTGCCCCTTTGACATCCCGTGGTTTATTTCTTCTGCATATATTAAAAACCGTGGAGCCCTGAAAGCTTATACAAAGTTAATGTTCCATCTACTGATTCCTTCAGCACTCTGTATTTTAAAGCCCAATTTTTTCCTTATACAAATTGCTAACCCAACATCAGATATTCTCAGTGTTATTTTCAAGTGCATTATTGTTCATAAAGCTTTTTCTTTAAAAAAACCCCAAACAACATCCCCCCAGACTCACCCTCCCTGGCTTGTATCAGCTGTCCCACTCGAAATGTAGTAGCAGAATTGGAGGCTGGAGCACATCTGTGCAAAATACAGCTTTGTGTGAGCTTTGTCCCTGAGTCAGCGCTCCCGGAAAACCCTGGGAAAACACACCCTGGGCTTGCTGGCAGAGAGAGGGGAGAGCCCTCACAAAGAGCAAAGGCAGGGAGGACAGGCTCCAAAAATAGGCAGCAGAAAGCCAAGCAGCTGGACTGCTACGGGACAGGGCTGTAACTCATTTCTTAAAATACGTTCAGCACTTCATTGCAATGAAACTTGTGGTTCCCCACAAGTGATTAAAGCATTACAGAGCCACAGCCTTGCCAGGAGGGCATGTTTTTATGGTTTGTTCGATGTTGACACACCATAGATTGGGGGGGATTGGATAAATCGTATTTGTTTTTAAATGTTGTTTCTGGCTCTTTGTGGATGTCCAGCCTGACATAATTCTCCTCCTGTAATTTACACTGTTGAAAAATACGAATTGAAATTTAAAACTCTACAGGAACTTTAGAAACAGCTGTGCGCAAGCAAGGGAAAACTGTACTGAGCCATGGCTGGAGCTGGGAGTAATGGAAAGGGGCTTGGAATCAAGGGGTAAACTCTCGACAGTTTTGCTGTCTCTCGATGCTCTGGGGGTTCTGTGTTACATGTGGGGTACCTGCAGAACACGAGTGAGCCCTGCTGATGTGGTTATAGTGCCTCCAGTCTTTGAGTAGCTTATTGAGAGCTGGGTTGGACATCCCTGTCCGGTACTGCACTGTGCACCGCACCGAGATCCCAGGGGTTGTCCAGGCTGCACACAGACCCTGCGAGCATCCGGGAACCGGGTGGCACGAAGTACTGGCTTGGTTCCCCAAACCCGGCAGAGCTGTTCAGTGTAGTGCTGCGTTGGAGCTGACAAGCCCCAACGCTCAGCCACGGGAGTGAATTGGCCCACGTTGCTGCAGAGGCAGAAGCCGTGTTTGCAGCTGGGGTGCGCCCAGCTGTGTGCTGTACCGCGTGGCCTGGAGAAGACCCTTGGGTGGTGTAAGAAACCCCGGTGCCCTGGTGTGGGACACTGATATGTTGGGGGTTGCTGGCTGCTTTTTGTTGGGGTGGGTTCTGAAAAACAGAAGGACTACAGGTCTGGGAAGTTCCTGATTAGCATTTGGTGGTGACATGGTGATTCGTTACGGACTCTGCTTGTCCGTACTGGTGGATCGTGTGTCCCAGCAAGAACCAGGCCCCTTCCTCCCTCCAGATGACAGAGGAACAGAAATGCTTTAAAACTGCACAAACCCCAAACTCCACTGCCTGATTTTCTTTTAATGACCGGCAGACCAGCCGGGGACACCCATATTCAGTTTAATTCTGCTCATCCCCACGCAAGAGCTCACAGGCTGCTTCACCGCAGTCCTCCTTGCTCAGCGTGGTGCAGAGGAGCAGCGCTCACGGCAGCAGCTCAGCCTCCCTGCAAAAGACACAGCGAAGGCAGAAAGGGACCTTGTGCCAGTCAGGTCTTTATCCGGTACAGGAGCATCCGTTCCCGCCTGCCCTCCTGCTCTTCCATTCTGCTGGCTGCAGCTTGATCTTTTCCCGTTGAAATCCTCGTGACTCTTCCGTTGGCTTTAATAAGGGGAGAATCTTTACATGCCAGAAGCGTTTGCCGGGCTGTGTGTTAGCGGCCATTAGGGACAGGAGCCTTTTGTGAGTCCTGCCCCTCATCTTTCTGGGGATCTTTGAAGGTTTGAATTGTTACGAGTCTAAAATAGGACATTCAGGCTGAAGGATGGTTTTTCTTCTAGCTGTTCTTGTCTTGATGTGCCTTGATATGAAAGTGCTGGAAGAGTTCTCATCACCCGGTTGGTGAAGCAGCCCGTGTGCTGGTCCGTGCTGGCGTAGGATGAAGAAGGGGCAAGGGAGAGGTGCTGAGCCAGTCGGGCTCTGGGATGGGTCGTGCCACGGGGCATCACCAGTGACGGGGACGTGGCCAAACTGTCCGTGGTCAAAAGCTGTGGCAAACCTGCCACCTACTGCAGAGCTGGAAGTGGCTTGCAGCGTGCAGGGGAGGAGGAGGTGGCAGCAGAGTCCCCAGGGACCCAGGGCTAAGTTGGTAGAGTTTATTCTCTGGGGTGCAGCTGCTTCTTGTAGAAACCACCTTGCTAAGGGAATCACACCTGCTCCCCTTCCAGGTTTTTCCTTTTCCTTTTCCTTTTCCTTTTCCTTTTCCTTTTCCTTTTCCTTTTCTCTCTAACTGCATTATTGCTTCCTCTCTGCAGATGTTAAACCTGTTTGTGGCTGTGATTATGGACAATTTTGAATACCTGACGAGAGACTCCTCCATCCTTGGGCCCCATCATTTGGATGAGTTTGTTCGTGTCTGGGCTGAATATGACCCAGCTGCCTGGTATGTACTCTGTTATATGTGGAGAAAAGGATATACACTGTGTATAAATACCATACCTATACACACAAACAACCTGTTTGAATGTGAGTACAGCTCCAGAAAGAAAATGACTCCAAAGCTTGAGGTAACGTTGATGGTAAATTCTCCAGCTTCAATTCATTGCGCACTGGAGATGAATAAAACTGATGTCATTACAAGGGCATTTCCTTCAAATAGACACGAGATAGAAGCCAACAAATCAAGAAGGCAAAATGCACCCTCCCCACACACACAAGGCCAAAAATTAATAGTGTAAATTCAAATGATGTTGGCTAAACGGCCAAGTAGAAAAGCTGTTTAACATTTCCAAAAGGAGCTTTGATTGCCTTTGGTTTCTGCATCCCGGTTTGGAGATAAAGATATGCTGCATCTCTTGCCATTGGCAGCACTTTAGGTAACTTGAGAGGCTAGGCCTTGTTATACCTCATTTGTGCAGCATTTCCCTCCTAGCTGAGAACCACCTTAAGGGTTTCACAAATCCAGTGCAGAGACCTGAGGCCACCCAAAAAAAAAAAAAAAAAAAAAATCAAGTTTTCAAGGTGCTATCTCTCCCTTAAAAGGAGATGATGTACCCCACTGCTTTGCATCTGAGTCAAGGGCTACCGGCTCAGACTGCATCGTTTGCTTTCACCCACCTGTGAGGCAGCAGGGAGTGACATGGCGCTTCTCGGCGTAAGGGCGGTTTGCTGAAAACATGTGATTTTTAAACAGACATTTCTCATCGAACCCGATGTTTTGATCTTGGAAGCCTCCTTCTAATGACATCAAATTGTAGAAGGGGATTTTGTTCTTCTAAATAATATTTTAGCTTTTGGACTTGCAGTTGAAACATAAGAGGTGCAAAATAATAAGAAGAAAATGCAATAAGCCTAACTTTGGAAGCACTTCAGTTCTCAGTCAGCCTCTGGTAAAATGTTCCTGATATAGGAGTGTGTTAAAGGAGGAAATGGTTTTCTCAGAGCCAGGTGGTGAGGTGTTTGGTTTTATGGTTTTATCTCTTTGTTTTTCGTACTCAAAGACAGTCGCAGGGAGAGCTGCACACCTGGGCTTAAGTACCATGGCAGCAGAGGAGTGGCACTGTACTGTGGCAGACCCCAGAGCCACTGCTGAAGCATTTTAAGGAATTTTTTAAAAATGAGGGAATGGCTCTGACCAGTGATCACTTCTAGAGCAAGACTGACTTTTATGTATTGCTTTTCTCCGTTGCCCAGAGAAAGCTACTGCACAGCAGTCCTGGTGACTGTGTTATTTTCATTTCTAGATGCTCTGAGATACAGGTCACGGTAATTTCCTTGATATTCTGCAGCTTGGGAATTTGCCTGTTGGGAGACCGTTTTTTATTTAAAGCCCTACTAATTTTGTATCCACTTTCCTCCCCATGAGTTACTCTGCAATGAATCTCCTCTGTATTTGTAATGAAGTTGCCTCCAGCTCCTCCAATCTTTCCACTCTTTTTTGTTTCCCTTCAGTAGAGACAGATGCAGAAAGTGTTTGTATAATCAGCATCTCAAACTCCCTGCTAGGATGCAATTAAACTGCTTTAAAATCTCAGTTAAATTGATTTAGGCTAATTTTAAATGTAAACCTATTCCAAAATGACTGCATTTCTCTGAACTGTGTGTGATTTTTAACTAGCTCAAAGCCACCCATACTACAAGCCTGCACATCTACTGCACACATGCTAGCAGCTTGTAATCTCCAAGCAGATTTTCATTACCACGTGCTCTGTAAGACAGACAAGTCCTTTGTGGGTATTTGGCAGGCAGTAAATAGCTTTTTTTCCTTTTACAAATCCAGTCCTATCTCTTGCCACTAGAAAATCTCAATGAGACTGAAAACTTGGGAGTGCCCGTTCTCTCCTTAAAAAATAGTCTTGGCTCTGATTACCATCTGTGGGAGGAGTAACACACCTGCAAGGGAAAAAACTAGTATCAATGTGCTTTTTTAATGTTGATGTGTTCAGGAACTTTCCGCCCATAAGAGGCAGAAGCATTAAGTTTACGGAAAGATTTGCTCGCTCTATTAACTCTGAGTGCAGAGGTTACGTTTTGTGAGGCACTCAGGGGCCAAACCTTTTCTCTTCTAGAGCTGTTAATACAGAATATGTCATATATTAAGATCCTAATTCTGTTTTTCTCTAACCTCGTTCCCATTTTGCTCTGGTGTGAAGCTATTGGTGTTGGCAAAGTGACCGGGGGCAGAAGTGCGAATCAAAGGATAGCCAAGACATGATGCTTGAGGCTTGATCCTAAAACATGTGCATGTTCTGGATTTTCCGTGTGTGAATAGTTCCACTGAAATCACTTATGTTTTCATAAGTGATTTTCTGGACATGGTATTTCACAACAGCTCTCCATGGACTGAGCTTAATAACTTGCCTTCTAAGGTGCGGCTCCCAGCAGTACGCCTGTTTTGACCTGAAGACACAGGGCTTTAGAGGACCCATTTTTTATTCAGCTGTTTGTTCCACTGGTTGGTCAAACTCATTGAAAGAAAATGTTGATCCAGTTTTTGTTTTCAATGTCAGCCATCTCCTTTTAGCATTTCAGATCCCAGTATAGACATGTGTAGGGGAATGGTAAATAATGACCATAGCATAATTTGCAAGAAAGATGACTCCCAGGCAGTGTTACCTTATGCTTAGGTGCAGGTGAGCTGGTTCCTACTTCCATCTGTCACTAATTGATTGCCTCTGACAAGGTCTCTGCTTTGATTGTCCCAAGGAAAAGGGAATTACAGTGTTTGTCCACTTTCTGTAGCTTGAGACCCTCGAAACATGCTGCATGGGTAAAAAGTACAAGTGTCATTATACTTTTGTTGTATAGATAATATTTTAAACATAGGCTTAATGTGTATGTATTTACATGCCTATTTCCAATATCACCTTTTTTTCTGTTACAAAATCCAACTTTCTGTAAAGTTTTCTGGGGAAAAACATTCAAAAGGAAGTAAAAAAAGCAGCTAGCAGCTGTTGCTCTAGATGTGTGTCACACTCAGTAGGGGTAAGTATGGGGAAACTGTTGGATTAATGGGTGGCAGAAGCCTCGGGCTCACAGAAAAAGAGAGAGCGAGAGAAATGGGGCACACACAGCGGTTTGGTCCAGGGCTGGGAGTTAATCAGGAAAGGAGTGAAAACACTGACTTTAAGGATCAACTGGGAAAGAAAAGAAAATCAGATTTCTATGAGCTTTTATTTGTTGAATTTATATAAAGTGAGCACTTTATCTCTCTTCTATCCCCCTTCCCAGTGCATACCCCTTAGAGATACTGGAAACCTTGGTCTTGTCATCCCATTCCCATTAGTGGCTCCCAAGAGCCAAGGGAGATGCTACTGGCAGCACCTTCTGCAGTTGGGAGGAGGTGCAAGTGCTCCCAAGAGAGAGCTTTTTTTTTCTTAGCTATCTGAAATAAAGGGATGCTGATGAAAATAAACAAAACTCAAATAGATTTAAACAACCTGGGAAAGAATCCCTGTTTGTCATAATTTGCTGCCATGACTTTCGGATGCAATACATCTGCTGGTTTTCAAGCCTTCCATGGACTCTTAGAGAGCTCAGGGAACTGCTCATATGTATTTTCTACACGCTGATTTTACAAAACCGTTCTAGAATTTCGGTAAATTTCTTGACTCAGTTAAAGAAATATACTTTTTATAACCACGATTAGGCCTGCAGCCAAGACTTGCACAGTTCCATTTGATCTGTTTCTGAATTAATAGTTTTGAGTTGATTGTGAAGGTTTTGAATAGACCTTAATTTTTCACATCCAAAAAAGCAGTAATATTGAAGGAGATATTCCAAAATATTCCAGCCTTCTTTATATAACCTACCAAAATAAACATAGTGAAGCCAAATCATCTCGCTTTTCTTTAGAGGTCATTTTGAAGTTCATTAGAGCTCTTTTTGTACATGATTTGGTTACTTACAAAAGATTAAGAAATCTAATCCTGCTGTTAAATATTGTTGGGAGTTAATGAGACTGACCATAAAGCTACCTCGAGGTGCCTGATTTCACCTACTGGTAATGAAGGCTGGATTTTCCCAGTGCCAATGGCCAAGACGGCTCTCGAGATGGCAGTTTCTGGATTTCCAGCAAATTGCTTATTGCCCATGAAGTAGAGTACAGCCCTGCTGGGGTTACGTAGGTGGTAACAGTGGAAGGTAAAGGTGCCCAAGCTCTGTGGAACCAGCTAATTTGAATCCCAGTAATATCCATTAAATAGGCTATTTGCGTGCTGCGGGCTCTGGTTTTGCCGGGCTGCTGCAGCACCCGGGCGGTGGGTAGGGGCCGTCTGTAGGCAGACGCCCAGGCACAGGGAAGTAAAACATTAGTGGTAAAGGTAACCAAATGCAATGGTTTGAAAGCCTTGCATGTGGCACTGAAGATTTCACAGAAGAAAATCCAAGGATATAGATTTTGTTGAGCAGTTGGAAGTTCTCTCTCTCTCTCTCTCTCTCTCTGTTAAAGTGCCTCCTTCATTGCAAGCCCAGTTGCTGTCGGACTAACCTTGCTTTTCAGCGTGATTTGCCCTTCCAACTTCTCCTGTTTGCCTGGGGAAAAACTGATTCCTCTCAATTTTTGCTGTTGTAACATCTGATGTTTTCTTTCCAGTTGCCGGATTCATTATAAGGATATGTACAATTTGTTACGTGTAATTGCTCCACCCCTGGGCTTAGGAAAGAAGTGCCCTCATAGGGTGGCTTACAAGGTTTGGAACTTCAGAGACTCCCTCCAGCATTTTCAGTTCTGGTTTTGTTTCTTTTTACCCCCCACCAAGTGCAAATGCAAACAGTACAGAAAAGAAACTGTAACGTAACTAACCCCTTGCCTGAAAAAAGGAATGATTGACTGACTGCCTCCTTTTTCCTCGATGCATCTCTTCCCCGTCTACTCCCACACCCCAGCTGGCTGGAGACAGGCAGCTTTATGAGACAGTGAACCCTCCAGCTTCCACCCTGCCAGGTCTGGGTGGGAGGTGTTGGGGAAGAGCAGCACAGCATCTGAGCACTTTCTCTCTCTACACACCAGAGACAAATGTCATCCCAAGATTTCTAGGGAGTAGTAAGTCCATTTTCTTTGGGCTTCATAGCATTGTCGCTCCAGCTGAATGACCACCGTTTGAACCCTTCCCTTTCCTGAGCTGAAAAGGCATTTGATCTGGGCACTGGTTAACTGGGCAGCGGAGTGGGATGGTTACCTAGGCTGGGGAGAGATGAAGGGATGAGCTTTCCACAGGGCAACAGCAACAGCCAGGGGTTGCCTTGGGAGCAAAATTACGTCTTTTGAGACTGTAAGCTATGATGGACATCCAGTGAAACCTCCTGCCTCATGGCACAGGAAAAGTATACTGTGCTTGGGAGCTGAGGTGCGGAATTAAGGACAGATCTTGCCAAGAAATCAGCACAGGATGACACCATTCTTCAGTGGGGTCCCAGTTACAGGCAGGGATTTTCTTGCAGTCGGTATATGGAGAGCAGAAGATGAAGGAGAGGGAGTGGAAGCAGCCTGCATGGAGCTTGCTTCTCTCTTTCACTCCAGCCCAGGTGTTTTCCACACCTGATGGGGGATTAAGAGTTAACAAGCTTTGCAGAGAGGGCAAGAGACCCTGTACCTCCAGCTGGGGAGCAGGGGCAGAAGAGAGAAGCCAGGGGGAAGCCATTGCCTGTAATTACAATTTGTGTCTCTCAGCAGCCTTTAAATTAGCTCTGGGCTATAAAACCTGGGTGGTATTTTAACTGCATTAGTTACCAAGGACAGGAATAGATGATCTTGGCTTGGTAAGTTCTCTCTTCTGCCCCCTCCCACATTAGTGCTTTACATAGGAATTGAGACCCATGTCAGGGCAGCGGGCTGGTGTGCGGGTGCCTGCTTCTGTAGCTGTCCTGCTTGAGAAAGGGGTCTCGTAGGGGTGCTTAGGTCTTGGTTTCCCTCCTGGTATAGTGCAGATGATAATACTGTCCTGCTTTTCCAGGGGTTAAACATTAATTAATAACATGCTGCAATACGCTTAGGTCTCCTCAGATGACAGACAGCACAGATTTGCACAATATAATAAGCAGGCAGCTTGCTGGGAAAACAATATGAGATTGTCATAGTCATGCTCCCAGCTTCAGTAGTCAGAAAAAGGCGAAGCAGGAGAATTCCTTGCTGTTTCTGCATCCCTTGCTTTTCAGGGCAGGATTTTATTTACCACCAATGTGCGCTGAAGGTAGATGGATCAGTAATGGGCTGGTTTAAGGGCCTCTTCCCAAATCTCTGCAATTCCCAGTTCCCTCTAAGGCACAGAACAGCCAGCTGCCCTCTGTGGTGGAGACAACCAGTTCACCTTGGCTTGATGAAAGAGGGGCCCCATCAAATGTAAGGGAGAAACAGGTCCCCTTTTCACCACCTTCCTGCAAATCGAGTGCTGGGCTCTGGTTTTGTCAAACCTGAACTCAGGCTGGAGGAGAAATTCAGGCTGGGTGAGGTTTTGCAGAGTTGCACCCTTGGCTTGGAGTCAGAGCACTCCCAGACCGTCCCCTGAGCAAACACACCAGGATTGGCTTTTTGCATCTCCCTTAGCCCACAGGCTAACCTGAAAACCAAACTCTTTATTCACTGAAGGAAAGCTGAATATTTTCTCTAAGCCCTATCTCTCCCTGTCCCATAACTCTGCCTACCAGCTCCCCCTGGCATGGTGAATACAGCCTCTTGATTGACTGGTTTGGGGGGGCGAGAAGGGGAAGCATCCCTCCACCCCCGCAAAGAGCCAGCCAAACCCGAGCCCTCCCCGCACCCCCTGCACCCCGAGCGGAGACATCAATCATTCCCCGCAGGGACGCGCGTGCCGAGGCGCAGCTCGGGCCACGGGACGTCCCTGCAGTCAGGAGGAGACGTTGGGCGTTGAAACACAGCAACGGAAGCGGAGAAACCTTCCTATTTACCCACCTCTTTATTTTGGTTTTGTTTTCCTGAGAAATCTGATTAACCAGATCTCTGTTTTCTTGTCTGCTTTCCCTTCTCTCTCCCCCTTTTCATTTGCTCCGTTGTGTTGCCTTTTTCCCCGTCCCCTTCCTTTCCCCCCCCACCTCTCCACCCGGTCTGGTTTGATTTCCGTGTCCTCTTGCTTTTGCCTCCCTCCCTTTGACTCCAAGCGGGCGCATCAGTTACACAGACATGTATGAGATGCTGAGACACATGTCCCCACCTCTAGGCCTTGGAAAGAAATGCCCTGCTCGCGTTGCCTATAAGGTAGATCAACCCCCCCGGAAACTCCTGCCAAACCACCAGCTTTTTGTGCCGTGGCTGAAGTGGGTGCCGGTTTTCTGTGGCATTAGTGTTGTTCTCCTGGACTTTTCTGGTGCTTTCTCTGCTTTCCAAGCAGACCGGATTTGGGATCTTCTGCCTTTTTTTTTTTATTTTTTTTTGGTAACCTCTTTTTGGTCTTTGAAACTATGGCACATCAGTTTGTCTTTCTAAGTTATGTCTCTGCTATCTCTATCAGTGTTTCTATCTCTCCTCTCTCATTCTGCTTCCATTTAGGCTAATTTGGGGAGGGAGGGTGCTAATGAGCAAATTACTCTGCCAATATGATCCCCATTTATCTTGCTGCAGCTCTTTGACTATCCGTTCTCACTAGCCCTTCAAGTAGTATGTTGTTTTTTCCCCCTCTTAATTAGATTGGAGTAATTAGAGTAGGCAGTACTGTAGGAGTTAGCAAGCTATTAAACAGAGGCAACACCAGAAGGGCTCCTTAAATACCCTCGTGAAAGACATTATTTTAACAGAGAGCATTTAAGACAGTAAGATGAAGAAATCACTCAAACTTATTGTTTATTCTGAAAAACTTTTTAATTGAACCACAAAAATGCTTTATATCCAAAAGGCTGCTAGCTGCTGCCTTTCAGACACTGCCGGATGAACGCGGTGGAAGCTCAGATGGACACAGAGCCGAAATTATGGAGCAGACCCAGACCCCACCAGTTAAAGCCACGCTGCTCTCCTAGCAGCTTGCATGGCGGTTGGAAATTTGCATTTGCAGGGGCGATTCCTTGGAAGCTTTTAACATTGAACCTCACAGTTTTGGAGGGAGAGGTTTGTCATAAGCATTTAGCATTGGTGTAATTGAGTGTCCATCAAACTCAACAGGGTTTTTTTGCTCTTGATGTCATTTCAGCCACCACCAAGCCTAATTACTGCACCCCACCGTGCTTGGTGCAATGGATCCAGATCACAACAGCCCCTCCAATAGTGCTTGTTTTTTCACTGAGGCCATATGAAAGCAAGATTTTGCAAAGAGACTCAAGCTAAACCAAACCTGGGCCTGCCTTTATGTAGGACACTTAGCAGCAAGAAGAGGTTCAGATACGGCTTCCTACAAGATCCTTCCTCAGTGTGTTAGGATTTAAAATAAAAAGAAAATTAAACATAATCTTAAAGCTAGCCAGTTAGATATCTTTTCTGTATTACTTTTGATTTGTTTCTGGCCACTTTCGTAGCTGCTTTAAAAGAGCATCTCTACCACGTGCAATTCATAGCCACCATACCGTAACTAAGCTTGAGAAACCCAGCTGCGTCAAAATGCCAGCTCCCAGGTCTCAGCTATTTCAGATAGATGAGTAGATAGATAAAATTCTGTACAGAGGTACCAAATGTACACAGAAACCCAATGATTTTAAAGTAATCAATGTCTCCTTTTAGCACCTGTGAGTTTCCATTGACTTGAAATGGAGTTGGTCCTGCTGAAAGCCCAGCAGTAGGTGTTTGCAGCTGGGCGACCAGATCTGCTCTGTGGTCACCCATGCGTACCAGAAGCATAAAGCTCTCCCTTTTTTTTTTTTTCCCCCCAAATCTTGTACAGTTAAAAGAGGAAGAAAATAAAAGGGGATAAAAAGATCATGTGTTAAAATAGGCATTTTAAACGAGCCTTTTGGCTGATTTGCATAGTGTGGTGTTTCTGTGCCTCTATGTGATTGTCTCAACCGTTGCAGCAGACTTTGCCCGGGCAGAGGCACTGCAGATGTGCCTTCCCTAGTCTGTCTTTTCCCTGTGAGTTAGCTGGTATCTCTAATTTGTCTGTCTTTACAGAACAAATCCACAGAACTTAGGTACCTATGAATGGTTTCTTTTTAAAATACAGACTCCTGATTTTTTTAAAGACGTCTTTAATTTTTACCCATCCACTAAGAAACCTCTAAAGGTGTCTGTGTATGACTGAACCATAAGTAGAGATGGGTTCAAGTCAAACAGCTCAAATCTAGACTGAACATCAGGTTTCTCTGAGCTTGGAGGTGATCAGATTCATTTTGCATGTTATCAAAGAGCCCCAAACTACAGAAATACAGACTTAAGACCAGATCTGTATTTTTCCCATGGTATAAAGCTGCAGCTTGGGCTGACCCCACTCCCAGCTATGGCTGCTGATAAAACTAAACCCTCTTGGGGAGGCAGTACTGGTTTTTGCTCCATCCCTCCTCCACTTCTGCGTGCAGCACTAGAAACAGTACGTCCACAGAGACAGATTGGTGCTGAGCATCTTCCCCCAGATGATGGCTGCGTGTGGATCACAGCATCCCCCTGCCCTATGCCTGCTGGGTGCCCCCCACCCCCCGGTGTCACTCTTGCTGTCCTCCCACAGTCGATGGGAGACTTGGGGAGGACAGTGCAGCCCACCCAGCCGCACACCTCTGCATGCAGAGCCAGCGTGCAGAGGGACAACGGCCCCCTCGTCCCGCAGCCATAGCTCAGTCAGTGCCGACAGCGGCCAGGGCTTCGTCTCTGCGCTATTTTTGCTCTCTTCCTCTGAACCAAATGATTTTTTAAAAACCTTACCGTTCTGTCTGGCAAAAGCTCTTTTGCCCCACATGTCCACCCTTTTTCTTTCCATATATATTCTTCCCAGTCCTCTCTGTAAAGTTTTTGTGTGTTTTCCCCCGTCTTCGTCTGTGTTGCCTTCTCAGTATGTGCACATTGTCACTGCATTTGGACTTTTCCCTCTTTGCAGCCTCCTCGGCTGCCGTCCTTCCTTTCTGCTGCTTTCTGGTTCCCCTTTCTCAACTGTTCTCCTTGGCATGACCAGCCTCTGCAGTTTTGCGCGCGTGGCTTGCTGCTTGCCGGGAGGTGCATGCGGGGGTCCTCCGGCCGCGCTGCTCGGGCACCAGGAGAGCTCTATCCCGCACTGAGGGGGGGGGGTGAGAAAAGGGTGAAGGAACTGAATTTTAAAATCTCTTCTACCCAGTTAGGTGAAAAGAGGGAAGAAAACCACTTTGACTATAGCGAAGGGTCCTGGGGTTTTACATGCTATTCGGTAGTAGCAATAAGGGCAGAGCGGCAGCCAGCTTTGCCGTCACCTGGAGTCAATACGTCCTTTGCACCACAGAACTTTGTGTGCCTCTTCGGAGAAAATGGGAGAAGGAAATGCCCATGCCACTGCTAAATCTCCCTGGCACTACAGTACCATCTTGAAGATATCTGCAAGAGCAGGGTTGGAGGAGGGTTTTCTTGAGATCCTGAGGGTGTGATTCTTAGGAACGGTGTGGTGCCAGGAGAGGCAATAACCCAAGCCTTTCCCCACTGCTCTTCAGAGTCACCTTTTTAGCTGCTTCTCCAGGGACAGAAGACAGCCCCGCCAGCAGGCACGTCTCCACCTCTGTCCGAGTCTAGCTCTAGGCGAAGCCCTGCAAGGAGTCTGCAGGGCGATGCTGGCAGCCGGAGGGGGCTCTTGACTTTGTTTTGTGGTTCTGTTGGTGCTGTCAAGCACGGCTTTGCACACCCTGTTTCAAGGGTGATTTATTGCAGGGATTAGAAGGGTTCTGGCTCTCCCTCTAGCAACTCCTGACACGGCCGAGGCTCCTGGATACGTGATGGGGGGTGACCTCAGAGCTGGGCTGGCTCCTCATCCACACCAGGGCTGCACCTCACCTTGCCCATCACTACCATATAGATTTTAAAATCTGGATTATGTCCCTGGAGGCTAAACAAGAGCTTGAATGGTCCATTTGCTAGCTGCCCAGCCTTGCTACGTCTTCTGCACAGTTAGCATCATGCACTGCTTCTGCTGGACAAGGAGCAAGATTGCACTTACTGAAGGTAGGATGACCACTCCTTGCCACAGGTCCAGTTGTGTGCCAGAGACAGAGCCCACATTTCGGGGCACAGACCTGGCTCCTCTGTTGGCCGTGGGAGGGAGGAAGGCCATGGCCAGCCTCTCTGAAGCCAACAGAACAGTTAAATGAGAGTAGAATAATTACAACTAGGTCGGGGTGAATTATTCATAGCAAATAATTTATTCACCAAACTCAGCCTCGTTTCCCACAAGCAATGTTCCATTGTCCTGAATTTATTCACATTTGAGGATTATTCCCAGTGCAGTTCTTGTCCCAGAGGCTGCACGGGAGCTGCTGATGGGGTGCTCTCAATAATTCAAATCCATCAGGGTGCCAGCTAGTTTTCCTGGCATTCGTAGCTCAGTATGCTCCTCTTTCTGCTAATGTTTGGACAAATGTGTTGGTGAATAAAATTTACGGTGCAGATATTTCTGTTCAATGCTCGCTTTCTGGGTCAGGCTGGGAGCCAGCAGGAGATCTTTTATGCCAGCTTTTGACACCGGGATAATTTTCCCCCATTTCTCTAACACGATCCCTGCCTATTCGGACATCGTCCAAGAAGCTTCTAAGCAGAAGATATGCAGAAACCAAGTGCTGAAAGGGCATAAATTCTGTCAATCCTGCTTGACACAAAGGTTTGGTTTCTCATTAGTGATGTATTTGTTTAATTGCAATTAAATACTAGAAGCTGAGGGGTGTCTGCACCCCTCCTGACCACACGAGTAACCGGAGCAAAAAGCATTGCTTCCCTAACCCCGGCTGTAATCGGTTACTACCTCGTTATCTGCACAGAGTTAATTAGGAGACTCTAGAGACCATATTGCAGCTCCTGCCTCTGGGGCCTTTTCCTGCAGAAGCATTAACGAGCTCCCCTTGCCCTCGCTCGGGAGATGCCTCCAAAACTGCCTAATTAAAATCAAGGGCTGGAGGAAGGTTCCCCAAGCGTGGTTGGGAAATAGGAGCGGGGACTCCATCTGCTGCCGGCTGCTTTTCCTCAAACGCTCTTGGAGGAAATTGGAGACGAGGGGAGGAAGAGGAGCAGCGTGGGGAGCAGACAAGCCCTTTCCTACCAGGTCTGGGCACCTGGGAGGGATTTTTACCTTTTTTTCCTGCTCCCCAGTTATTAACTCACCTGAACACCCCTTGTTTGTGGCTGGCAATTCCCAGGACACCCCAAGTGATGTAAACTTTTTACCAGTGCGGGGAAGCACTGGGTCCCCTGCCATCTGCATCAGCAGGCTCGTATGTTTTCCTTCTGGGGTGTAGAAAGATGGAAAATAGTCCAAATCGAATTTATTTTTTCTTAAATCAAATTTTTGCATCGTATTCCAAAGCATGAGGAACTGGTAAGACGTGGCCTTGAAGTGCAACTTCAGCCAGAAGAAATGGCAAAAATGTGGGGGGGTGTTAATTATACTTTAAACTGTGTTCAGGCTAAACAACTGGTTCAGTTCTTTTTAACCATGTTATTGCCACGCTGTATGAAAAACATTGAGATTTTCTCTTCTATCCTGGTTAGGGATGAAAATCAAAAGTTCTTGATTAATTTTTCAAAAAGCAATTTTGGGTCAGTCGGAATATTTGACTTTGAGAAATTTTACTAATTTCAATTGGATTCCAGTTCCTTTTAAATGGGTCCTATAGAAATGTGAAACAATTAAAATATAGATGAAATTAGGAAGTAGGTTTGAAAGGATTGAAATTTCTTGGTCTGCACATGTTGGAAGGAAACATTTTTACATTAAGGTTGTTTTATAATGTTGGGGGGGGGGAAATGAAGATTTCTTTGTGTTTGCAGTTTCAGTCTTTCAGTTGCGTTTCTGGCGCTAGGAAAACGCACCAGACGACGTGCAGGGAAGTTCAGGTGCCGAGCCCCTCCTCTGGGGCGGCTGTGCCAATATCTGGCTGACTCCTTGGCTCCTCCGGGCGTCAGCGGCGGTGCGGGGACATGGTGTGAGCATGTCTCACCAAAGTGCCTTCTCCCTTGCCTCCCCCACATGGTGTGGTGGCAAAGCTATTTTGAATCAAAGATGAATCAATTCCTTTCTCCCAACTGCTTCATCTTCAGCAGGAGCTCTCCCAGAAATGTGGTATATCCATCTGAGCAGCATATTTTCTCAATTCGTGCTTCCAAGAAAGCAGTTTTCACTGATGTCGGGAGAGATCTGGGGTGGCTTGTAGCCGAAACATGTTCGGCTTCGCTGCAGGAGGTCATAAGGCACTTCTGTGCCATTTAATGGCTTTTTTGGCTAAGAAATGGGCAGCTGCTCTGCTCTGGCAGGTGCAACTTGCAACCTACCTTGCAGTGCAAGTGCTCCTCAACTGGCTGCCAACAACCTGCCCCAGGGGAGGATGGGGAGATGCATCCCTGTTTGCCACCCCCATAAAGAGGAGAGAGGGAGACATCCCACCCAAGCCAGACCAAGCCTCCCCTCTCCTGACATGACTGCTAGAGCCAGCGGTCCTCAGCTAGAGGCTGTGAGATGCCTGAGGACTTGCACAGCGACCACGCTCTCCGATGGCTGATGGTTTATCAGATCGGAAATTGCAATGACCTAAAGGTGCTGGGGTTGGCCTGTTTAATCAGTTTGCATGTTGGGATGGAAAAAATGCTGTAGACCAGGCAGTGCTGAGGGTAGTGTGGGGAGGAGGGAAGGGATGTGGTCTGGGGAGAGACTCTTCCGGGTGGCTGTTTGCAGCACGCCTACTCAGCACTTGCACGTGAGTTTTGCACAGCCAACCTTCCTGCAAGTGTGCAATTGCAAGTGTGCATTCCCTTGGATAATCTCCTTCTAAATCCTTTGTCCCTGATTAAAATCTAAGAGGAAAGAACTTCATATAGCATTCCTGGGTATAGCTGTGATGTGGCCTGTGTTCTGCATCTATTCCCTTTGGGAATTTGTTCTAGAAAGTTAGTTGGGGGACCTGGGATATCTCAGTCCCAAAGGACTTTTTGGCTCTAGTTGTTGTGAGGATAGAGCTCTCCTGGGAGGAATTATTTCTCATCTGCTTGTTCTTCATTTCCATGCATCTTCTTTCTCTCTCCATCCCTTAACTCTCTCTCCCACTGAACTGGGATTCAGTGGGACTCTGTAAGTGGTAACTGTGGGCTCACGTGGATATAATAATTTTGTTGTAACTTTTTGTGTGCTGAGGGCAGAAGTCTGAATTAAAATCCTGTTTCATTTGACACAAGTGAACAGAAAAAATTGTCGTGGCATTGCCAGCATTTGATACTGTCATTGAATTATGAAGGGAGGAGAGTCTTGGCTTTGATTTCCCTATCTCTGAGGCTTGTCAGACATGGAAGATAACCTCTGGGCATGCTTTAAGAAAGCTCTTTGAGATTACAATGGTTTGTCTCAGACTTTAGGAGACAGGGTGGGTTGTTACATGAGTCTCTTGTCCCTGCAGCCTGCAACGAGATCCGAAGACGTGTAATAAGATAAGTAAGGAGGTCTCGGCTCCTCTGAATGTCAGCTCACTTCAGAAGCAGATGTTTTGCACTGGACCAGTGCCCTGTGCCCTCCGTCAGCACCGGCACACGTCCACCCTGGGGGAACGTTTTCTCCTTGGCTGGCAGAAGATCCCAGGGCTGGAGTCTGTCCTCTCTCAGGGCACCAAAATGCCAGTTCATACCTCTGGGAAACTGTGTGTCAGAGATTTCTCTAAGCAGGGAGGCTAAGCCAGTGTTGGAAAGGGGGACCAAGTCTTCATTCACCAGTCTTGGCTTGGTTTTGGGTAGAGCATAGGAGTAGGAGTCAGGGCTCACACCGAGCGCTCTGCCTCTCGCCTCGCCTGAGGCTGCAGGCAGGTCCCTGCTATCGGCTGTGCCATGTTTCCCTTCACCAGCAAAAACTGCCCGTAAGCAGCGGTGCTTCCACCGCACGGCTTCCCCGGGCCAGCAAGGAGGGTGAGCGGGTTGCCCGAGGCACCCCTGAGCCACTGCAGTCGCATCCGAAGGGAGGATTGCACCAGCAAAGCTGCATCTCTGAAAAATACTCACAGCCCTTGACATCGCACAGTATTAGAGCGTACAGAGCCAAAGCGGGGTCTGGCCTCGTCTGTATACTCTCGGCTGCGGCAGCCGACTGCCTCGGTGAGTCTGCAGCCCGCAGCTGACTGCGCTTAAATTTCTTTAGCAGCCTGTTGGGCTGTTGTTAAACAAAGAGAAGGTTTCTGTACAGCGATAGGGATCAAAATAACAGCCTAAGCAGCTTTCAAATGTGGATGAAATTCCCTCCCGAGCAAGGGGGCTAGGCCAAGCTAACACTTGGTTTTACAAGCTGCTGCGAGGCTCTGCTCAGACAAATTAACGCCCAGTGACTTCCTCAGGTTGCATGTTCCCTCAGAGAACGGAAACACAGAGGCTTGTCTGATATGGCTCCAGCCAAGGAATTTTCTAAAGAGCTTGTGAAAGCCGAGGAGCTGAGAAATCATTAGGTTGCCGAAGGGAGAAGAAATCCATCCTCTAAATGCGTTGCTAAGGTTATCAGCAAGGCTTGGAGAGTGCTTCTCCCCATCTGCATTTACATGCTCAGCTGCCAGCGGTGTTAAGGGAGCCACAGGTTTCCAAAGCAGTCTCAGGTACTTCACTGCCTACAGGAATGATGAATTTGCCATATCAGAGGTGATCCTGACTGGTGATGGGGAAGGAGTTGCTACCAGGTCTGAAGATCTTGGAAGACAGTGATCCTGAGGGACTATTCTGTGTTCAGACTGAAAGAACATAATTGGGGGAAATTATAGTCCTGCTCATGTTAATCCAGCCTCTTCCCCTATGGGTAAGGTCCGGATGGAGTTGTGTAGCTCATTGACTGGAAGGATCGGAGAAGACCTTCAGAGCTCCTGGGATGCCCACAGGGAAAGGAGGTGAGAGACAGAACCCAAGTGTCTCCAATAAAAAGGACGTTGCACACCGTTATTAGCAGCCAGTCCCAAACTGCCCCAGAATACTTGAGCCACACCGCAGGGCTCACCAGCCTTATTTTCTAGTGTGCTTCAGGCTGTGTACAAAATGCACCATCACGGGACCAATCCAGAGACTGCACAGCTCCTGTACAAAGCAGTCACACGCCTCCTGTTGTCATTGCCACCAAAAGTGCCTTCCTCACATCCCGCCCACTGGCAAGAGGGATGCCACTGCACAGCTGGAAGAGGCGCAGTCACTTTCTGGATGGAGCCGCGTCCTCGGATGGTGGATGCAAATCCCCCATCATCTTACTTCATTTAATGGTGCCAGGTCCCATTTGTTGCTATTGCTCCTCTTGTAGAGCCAGAACGTAGGTGAAGGTAACTGATGTAGGAAAGGATGGTGGAGGTGGCTTCATGGTTTGTATCTCCTGAGCATGCTGCTTTGGCAGGGGTGACGGGTACCAGCCACATGTCAGGAGGCTGCAGAAATAGTTGGAGACTGTCAGGAGCAGGGTACCAGACTCTGAAATGGGATGAGGGCATTCAAACTGACTTTTTTTGGAAGAACTCTCTTTGTAGGATTGCAGTACAAATGCTGGCAAATCAACTGTTTAACCACTAAAGCCACCGTTACAGCTCAGACCTGCTCCTGAAAAGGAGTTGATGTCTAAACGGAGAAGATGCATTTTAGCTCAGTGCACAGAAGGTGAACACACGTTTGTAATCAGGCTATTTCTATCAGCCCTTAGAAATGGGGGGAGGGAAGGGGTTGGGGGGGGAGGAATCCTGACCCACACTCACAGCCACCGCGTTTCTCCCTCCAGCGCCTGGTGCGGATGAACATGCCGATATCGCCTGAAGATTTAACCGTCCACTTCACGTCCACGCTGATGGCCTTGATCCGCACTGCCCTAGAAATCAAAATCGCCTCAGGTGAGAGGGAGGTGATGTCTGACAGCACGTGTGTGCTCAAACCCCAACTTGTCTGTTGGCTTGGTGTCCTCCCGAATCCACTGAAACCCTGCTCCAGGTGGAAATCCTATTTTCCTATTGCCTGCCTGCCATCTGCCAGCGCCCGAGGACAAGGGACAGGCAACAGAGGGGTCCTGAGCATCACTCTGCCTTTGGGGGGGCTGCATACTGGCGTCCCTGTCGACGGGATGTGGAGAGCTTTGGCCATTGCGGTTGAGAGCCCTCAGAGAAGCCCTGTGCGTGTACTTGTTGCTGTATAACAGAAATGAGAGTCTCCACACCTTTCTTAACTGTTCCAGCATGAGGGAAAAACAGCCCTTCCTCTCCAATTGCTGTCTGCTGGCAGCAAAGCAGTGACTCCAAGTGCCACGAACCGCATTCAGCCTTGAGATAAAATTTAATTATTTAAGTGTTTCATCAGGCATTTACTTGACTTCCCAATTAAGCATTGCAATGTAATAAAATACATTGGCCTTTTCTCTGGGTCATTACACTATTTAATCAGGCTGGCTGGGGTCAGAATCACGGCATGACTGGCCAAAGCACTTTTATACCTAATTTGAAAGCTAACAGAAGGTAACAATGCTCTTACGAGCAAAGGGCAGGGCAGGGTTAGGATATTGTGCTTTTTCTAAGCGGTTTTAGGCCAGCCGTTCAACCTCTCTTTATTAATTACCTCCCTCATATGTTGCTTAAACTTTGTCTTTGATGCTTTGGGTAGGCACTGCTAGAAGAAGATAAAATTTTGAGGTCACTGGGACTCCCCTGGGGTGTGACACCAAGTATCAGACACTCATTTCTAAGGATGCATTTAGGACTGCCTGGGATCTAGGGGCCAGCGCCTTATTTTAGTAATAACCTCTAGATAAGGATGCTGAGAGTTTGTATTATTTTAGGCTTCGAGTTACCTGTCAGCAATGGTAATTCAAACAGCCTTTTTCAACTGGAAAAGGCTCCCTCCACCCTTTTCTTTGTCCACACACTGGAAGGGAACCAGAGAAGAGAGCTCAGCTGATAGAGCTGGATTCTTCCTAAGGTTTATATCTGCTGTGGGTTGTGAGTTTTTGACCTGTTTTGTTGTTATGTGCTTCATTTGAATAGGTTTCGTGTGCTACATTTAATTGAGTCTTTAGTGGGACTAACAGGCCCTTAATAAACCCTCCCTAATGAGTTTCCATGTGGGAGTTCAACCCACCATGTAGCAGAACATCCAGAGCCTCCTCCCATTACTTTTCTCTTAGAAAAATAATCTCTGTCATTCAGATGAACTACTTAATTGCCTACTGTGCAGTGCATTCATTTGGGAGCTGGCCTGTTGGCTTACATATACTTTAATCACTTTCCACTTGTGTATTAAGATCTCGCTTTGGCCATTTGAATAATGCCGCTGTGTTCGGCTCCTTCTGTTTTACCTTGTGGTATAGCTGCTGTTTGATGCTGCTGATACAGAACAGCGTGCTTATGTCTCATTGCCAAAGACTTTGGGAAGAGTTGTTGGTGGAGAGGGTTTATAATCAGTCATGGCACTGCTCATAGTCCAGCACCTCAGACCAGGTCCTTTGCATCACACCTGGGAGGTGCTGCTGCTTTCTGCTGACACTACCCAGCACCCCAAATGAGCAGGCACCTGCACTTAGGTAGAATAAGTCTGAGCTTAAGTTTAAGCGCCAAGTAACAGCAGAGGGTCAGCAGGTTGAAGAGGTGATGGTCCTGCTGAGTTCAGACACTTCTGTCACAGAGGAGGTCACCAATTCCCTTTGCAACATCTGCTGCAACTGGTGCCGGCTTGTTGTTCTCAAGAAATGGGAGCGGGGGAAATGCCTTCTCCTGTGTTTGCCATGCAAATAGTGGTATGCGCTGACAGGACAAGGATTTTCACTCTTCTTCATGTGCCTCTTTCTCTCCCCTCCCTTTCTGCAGGAGGTGTTAAACAGCACCAGTGTGATGCTGAGTTGAGAAAGGAGATCTCACTGGTTTGGCCCAATCTGTCCCAGAAGACTCTGGATTTGCTGGTGCCTCCTCACAAACGTAAGTGGTTCATCAGCAAGCACCCAACCCATCCCAGCCGCCTAAGAAGCTCAGAATAGGTTTCTTCCTCCTTGCCTGCTCTGCCCCTCGCCCCATCTAGGTGCACAGTCATCTAGAGGATGCAGCAAAGAAATCGAGTGCAGTTCAGCTTCTAGGTGTCCTCTCCACAGGGTTCACAGCCCGCACCTCCGTGCCATGGAGCAGGGAAGCTGAGGTCACATCTAGGCATGTATTTCATTATGCTACTGTAGATTTCCTGTACTTAGAAAAAAACAAACAGTGCCAAGAAGGGACAGATGCCCTGTGTGGCCTCTTCCAGAGCTTTTTCATAGCTTTGTCTGCCTCCAGCCTGTGCCTCACAGGACAGGAGAGCAATTTCTACCATCTGGGCTCCAGAAAACCAGGAGAAGAAAATTAAGGTTTGCTGAGAACTTACAGAACCAGAAGTGAGGTATTTTGGGGCTAAAGACCTTTGTGTTACTTGATGATGTCCTGGGCGAATGTGCTGAGAAAATGGAAAGTTTGCCATTATCTTGGTTGGCCCAGACAAGGGCTCTGGTTTCCTGATTAATGAGAAACAGTGCAGAGCAATAAAGGCATTAATAATTAAGAAAAACGAGGGAACTGAGGAGGTGCAAATCAGTGGGTAGTGACTGCTTGAGTCTTTTCCTTCCCTCCTCTCTTGATGCCTATATATCTGCTGCTTTAACTCTTTGCTCTATGGTAAGTGTTTCATTGCCGTGCAGGGAAGGGTTGGTAGCATAGCTGTGAGGGTGAAAAAAGACATCTGGAAAAATGAAATACTCTAAATGTATATAGCCCATTATGCCCCGGTTGACTGCAATTCAAAGAAATAGGAATAAGGCTTCTTTGTTGATAAAAAGCTGGCTGTGGATCTGGTATTAATTTAGCAATTCTTCTGTCGGCAATGCTTACAATGCCACAGAGTTTTCCTGCCTGTTTTTTTTTCTATGTGGTCTCTGTGAAAGTTTGCCACAGAGAGCTAGAGAGAGGGGCCATCCTTCTCAATGTGAAGGGCAGCAACAGGCAAAGATCCGAAGAAGTCTGTTGTAACTTTTTCTTGGTCTTTTTTTTCTTTCCCCCACTTTTCTGTGTCTGTTTTGCCTCATTATTCTAATGTCGCCTGTTCTTCCTCCTTGTGTTTCACACCCATTTGTTGTTATTTCTTGTGCTCTTTGGCTTATTCTTCTCTTCTCCTGATCCTTTCCCGTTCCTCACCTGAATGTCTCTGCTGCGTTTCACCGTCCTCTGACAGCCGATGAGATGACTGTGGGGAAGGTCTACGCAGCGCTGATGATATTCGACTTCTACAAGCAGAATAAGAACAGCAGGGAACAAGTCCACCAGCCGCCTGGAGGCCTGTGCCAGGTACTCAGCCCAGAGGTGCCCTTCTTGGTCCTCCTTCTTGGGCAGCCTCTTCTCCAGCGTTGGGAAGCTCTCACGAGAGTCACTGGCACATTTCAGCCAGAGAGTCTGGATGCTTCTCCAGGCAGGATTTGAAAATGCTGTCTCAAAAATGGAAACCTCTCCTGAAAGTCTCTCTCTTTCAAAAAATAAAAATAAAAAAAATGGTTGCAGTTGCCTTTTCCAGTAGTTCTGGAAAGATTTTTTCCAAAAAATGTCAAGTGACATTTGGCAGTTTAAGTCCTATTTTCACAAGTGGCCTAGGGACTGGGGAACACCAGAAGATTTCTTTGGGACACCAAAGAATTATTGAAAGCTGCTGATAGTTTGGCTATAAAATGTTTAAGCTGCTTTTGAAAATGGGAATTAGTCAAAATCATTTTGGCTCTAATAGCTCTGAAGATTTTTACAATTTCTTGAAAATATTTCCACACAACTGGCTTGGGATTGAAACCCCAATGGTTTCCGATAGGACAAACACCTCTTGATTTCAGGACGGTCATCCAGCTGATCTCCAGCATGGCCGGTCTGTCTGTCTGTCTGTCTCACAGATGGGAGGCTACAGCAGACCCGGCGTCACAACGACCACCTGAATTGCACAGCCCCTTTGGTCACATCAGCGTACGAAATCCCTGCCGCGCTCCGGTGACCGGGGGGATACTTTGTGAGAGGGAAGGGGGATTGCGGCACAACTTTGGCTTGTGCAGAGCTGAGGGCAGCAAGTGTCCTTCAGAGCCTCTTACAGCTATGGGAAGGCTGGGGTGTGCTTTCTGCTGGGCTGATCTCTCAGGGTGACAAAGCGGACTTTCTATTAACTAGGAAAAGCGCTGCACGCCCATCCTCCCCATACACAGCTCTGTCTGTGACAACCTTTCCTTGTGCTTTGCAGCCCGGACCGGTGTCACTCTTCCACCCCCTGAAGGCCACTTTGGAGCAAACCCAGCCCACAGCATTCAGCAACGCAAAGGCGTTCCTTCGCCAGAAGAGCTCAGCCTCACTCAACAACGGGGGCGCGTTGTGAGTATCCCCTGACCTCCCCACCAAAGCTGTAATGCAGAGAAGGGGCACGCTGGGTGTGTGCACCAACCTCGACCACTGCTGGTTCAGTTGCTCTGGAGGTGGGGCAGCACAGCCAGTGACACCAACACCAACAGCCTCTTCACGCCATGGCTGGGACAATTTCCCACCGGTGGCTACCAAAATGCCTCGGTGTGGCTCTGCTTCCCACTGCTGCCTCAGGTGCAGTTATCCGTGTGGTGGTAGCGTTGGGTTCTCCAGAGCTGCATGTTTTCTTAATGGTCTCCTCTGAATTTTAATTGGAGAGCTTCCCGTTGTGGCTAGTTGTAAGTGTGGGTTTGCTTGCAGGAATTTGGGATCATGGCAAAACAAACAAACCCTGACCCACCAACCACCGCCGCAGTGAGTTCTTGGGAGTCAAAAGATTCTTGGGAACAAAGTCGTCCCTTGAGCTCATGGCACTTGGTAACAGCAAGAGCTTCTTGAGACTTTCCAGGACAGAATCTGACTCTTTCTCTTTGGGTAAAATAATACCTCCACAGAGAGCTTATCAAACAGTTATAGTAACAGTGATCCCGAATCAATTCTCCATTTCCTGCTCTTCTTCAGGTGACTTTCCTCTGGGTCACAAGCACTATGGATTTTTAGTGGTAGATATCCAAAGTTTAAATGTCCCAAATAACCCCAATGGGGAAACCAACATCAGACCCAACAATGAAACCCAGGGCCACCTGTACCACATTCAGTGAATGTACTTTAGCATTGCCACAGACGTGTTTGACCAATGACTAACTGGTCTTGCATACATAATTTGCCTGAACTCCAAAATTCTTCATTCTTCTTCATCAGAATTTAGGCTGCAATGTTGTTTTCCTTAGTTACTGAAAAAAAATGTGATGGCTGGTTTGATTTCCTTGTTGTTGTATAGGAAGTGGCCTTGGCAAAACCTAGGGGACCTTATTGCTTCACCAGCAGCTGTGTCTGTCCTGAAACTAGTTTCACAAGTGAAGCCTCAAAGGGTATCTGAGTGGTTTACCTTCATCACAATAAGGTCAGCAAAATCTCTTTGCAAAAGAGTTAATAGTTTTTCCTCTTTTCCTTCTGACAGGCCAGCCCCAGAGGGTGGGATCAAAGAATCCAGTTCTTGGGGGACCCAACGCACCCAGGACGTGTTTTATGAAACCAGGACACCAGCTTTTGAACGAGGCCACTCAGAAGAAATTCCTATTGAACGGGTGAGCAAACAGGGTGAAGATGTGAAGACAGGGTGAGACACAGTAGATTTTAGAAATGCAGTAGATTTTTAGAAATTTTAGAAAATGTTTAGAAAAAACAGGTGAAGACAGGGTGAAATGCAGTAGACAGTAGGTCTGTCCCTCGAGGCAAGCATTGTTCTGTCTCTTACAACGCCAACTTTCCTTGAACATTGTGGAGAAAAACCAAATCTGGTAGTTCCTACAGTCTGGTAGCTTCGACAGTCTGATAGCTGTACATGTGGATGTACTTTTCATGGAATTATGTGTCTGCTGCGATAGGTTACTTAAGGTTATCTCTTCCTAGTTTTCCCATTGTCCCAATCCCATTGTCATCAGTGTACAAACATAGATGAGGAGTTTCAGAGGTCACAGCTGGGGCTCATTGCCATGGCTGGTGGAAGAGCTTGGCCCACTGTTGTCCTTGTTGGAGACAGCACCGTAGATAGAGTAACCTGGGCACTCCACAGCTCTTAATTTACTCTCTTTCCCATACTAGCACCTCTTCACAATTAAATCAAACTTAGCAGAAGCCTGCTCAGATGATGGCTTCAAAGTTGATGTTCATGTTCTTGCTACTGAAACCATTTCTTGTTTTGATCAGGTGGTAGAAATGAGGGAAATCAGCCCCACACTTGCAAACGGAGAGCACCAACCAGGCCTGGAGAGCCAGGGGCGGGCGGCTTCCATGCCGCGCCTGGCTGCCGAAACTCAGGTGAGCGAGGGAGACTTCACCGGCGGTGGGAGACTGAGAGTGGGTCAGGAACTTAGTATCTTCTCTCTGCTTGCCGTGTTGTTGGGAGTTGAATATTTGTTTTAAAAGATGTTTGCTGAACCTGGAGACAGGTAACCAGCCTTTGTGCTTGGTTGGCAGGTATTCATGTGTAGGCACAGCACTGTCCCCAGTTTTACTCATCCCTGGTTGCAGTAAAAAGCAACCCAGAGAAATCCCTCTGTAGCTAACTGATGACTACCTACCCAAGAGTGTGTATTCTGACTAACTGGGGACAATACTGTTTGCCAGCCTGTATTCCAGGAATGCATATGTTTCCCATTGGCAGCTGCATGCCATCTATCCAGACAGACAGTCAAGGCATGCCCCTCTGCCCTCGCCATAAAGAAAGCTGGAGATGTGCTGTAATTGTCTTTGACAAATGTAGTAGGTACAGAAAATAACCAGGGAGCCTGTGCCTGGAAGGCTGCGTTGAGACGCTAAGCATCCTGCCTGGATTTTTTCTCTTCCCACAGTATTTAGCATATACTGTATCGTGACTTTGGTCAGTAAAATGTCATTGAGGATTTTCCTTGTTTAACTTCTTGTAAAGAAATCGCTGGAGTTGACTTTTACAGCAACTTGTGGACGCTGCTTAGTGCGTAGGATGTCATGGTTTTCACAGATCATTTTTGGGTGTTTCACATGTTCATTGCTAGCTTGTTGTCCTGAATGCTCTCCAGCCACCGTCCTGCCTCCTGTGTGTCAGAACATCTTACCACTCATAGTTGTGTCTCTCTCATTCAAAGGGCCTGATTCATACAGTCGGGAGTGAGCAATGGTTGTGGGCTGTTTCCATTGCTCTCCATGGGAAGCAGAACGTGAAAGATATGCTGCACCCTAAAACTAAAAGCCTCTGTATTGCATACACAGCAATAGCTCCGACAGATACAATCTTTTTGCTAACGTGCTCAGGCTGGCACAAGCTGCACTTCATCGGCTAGCAAATTTCCCGGCTGACCTCAGAAACTGCAGTCTTTGTATGAGAGCTGGGATTCTCTGCATTATCAGGAACACTACTCAACATGCTCAATAAAAGAAACAGACCCCAAAGCAGACCCATGCTCCCTCCCTTCCCCCTTCCCAGAACAAAGTTGTCCTTTATTCTAGACCGCAAGTAGCACCTTTCCTTCCAAGGCAAGGCAGTTGGCAGCAGCCATGCCAGCAGCACCAGCCTTTCCTTGGGAAACTCCTCCCCATTGCAGTCAGGTATTTGCAGAAGTGAGTGTCTCTCGCAGAAGCACGGTACGTGTTCCCCACGGCACAGCTGCCCCAGGTGAAAGCTGTCTAATGTCGTTATGAATCAGGCCCGTAATATCTGAGCGGATCTAACCTCATTTAATAATACAATGTGTTGGTGGTTGTAGCTTCAGCTGAATAACTGATGTACTTTCTGTGTGTGTCTTCCCCCTCCATGCCCTCCACCCTCCCTCTCACGTGCTGCTTCTGCTCCCCCCAAACTTTGAGTTCTTTATAACTCTTATTTGCAACGCTTTCTGTTTCTGGATGTCTCCCTTTCTGTTTGCCTGTCATTTCCTCTGTCTTTTTATGTTCCACTTTTTTAAAAAAAATCTTCCTATGCTTTCAATCTCACCTCCTCCCTACCTCTTTGCTGTCCTCCTCCCCCATCACCTCCCCTCCCTTGTCGTCATCGTGTCTGCTGCACATCTGCCGTGATGTCTGACAATGGCTGTACTGTGGGGCTGCTTCAAATAATGTCTCTCATCTTGTCCGAATTGTTTGCAGAGGAGCAAAGCACGGTCACCTGGGAGTTACCTAGCAGTATGTAGTTTGCACTAAGTTGTATCCTATTAAATTCATGTTAAGAAATAATTAACCTTCCTTAACCCTTTACTTTTTTCCCTTCTCATTTGGAGTCCAATGTTGCACCGACACAGCCGCTATCTCTTTCCACTTTGCTGCAGTTCCCTCTATCCACAATTGCACGCCGCACGCTGTAATAGCAGGGACTTTTTGTTTGTTTGTTTTGCTTATTTATTTGTTTTTGTATGCCTTGTTGCACAGGAATTTAGGAAGTGAAAACAATTGGTTTGGTAATGAAGAAGCAATTAGTAACTCTCTGAAGGGTTATGGTATAGTCTCACGAGGCTTGTGGGGAGTTTGTACATGCCCCGTTAACGTAACGAGAGCATTGTCAGGATTTATGGAAAGGGTATTCATTGCTTTGCCACTTCCCATTAGTGTCAGTGGGGACTTTTGTCCCTGGAATAAGCACAGAATCAGGTCCAAAGTCCAAAGAGAAATGTTAATTTCTTACGTATTTGGATGGCTTTTTGTTGGAAAAATCTGTCGTCTTCTTCCCGGCAGCTCCTAAATGGATTTTGGAAATCTGGATAAGAGTTTTTAGTGGGAAGTATTTTTACCTTTCACTTTTGTTTGCCTGTATCAGTCAATTCCTGAATCTGACTGTCCAGTTTATGGACCTCTCTGCCCTCCTCCATCTTCAGGCTCAACAGGAAGCAAGGAGGACAAACATGAAGCTCTTCAGTACAATTTCTTGCCCATAGGAAGTGCGCACAGCAAGAGACACGGGAGCGGACAAATGCAGCACAACATGGTCCTGCCGACTGAACTGGTGCAGACCCTGGGGATGCGCCGATGCCGCAGGCTATGCTCTGCTCTCCCACCCCAGCAGTTTCTGCCTTGTGTCTCTGACAGACCTTCCAGCTCTAGCACTCCACCTTGCCCTCCAGTGGGAAGCACCAAAATTTGGGTAACTTCCTAGCAAGAGAGAGAGCAGCAAACAAAAATTCAGCCCAGACTGTACCTTTGCATGCAAGTTAATCCACCCGTGGCAGCCCGCTGGGAGGGAGAGCTGTTCTTTCCACTCAAAATAACGAGCAGAACTGCGAAACAACTGGCTTTGCATTGTGTAAATATCACGGGGCAGCGGAGATCTGAATTTCAGAGTAAGCAAACAAAATAGCATAGACAGTAAAAATAATACAGGGCTCTTTGGAAAGGTTACAGTGAACAAAGTAAATGTTCTGTGAGAACTGTTGCTGGAGGCACATATTGGATTATGAATTCAAACAAGCGTAAGAGCTGAGGGACCGGAGGACATCCTGAGCTCCCTCTCCGTCAGGCTGGACCGCTGTGCTCCAAGGTCTTTCCTTGGCCACGCAGTTTTGATGCAGTGGTAGACCCAGGGAAGCCTCCAGAGGATGGATAAAGTCCTGTCTCCACCACAGAGCCAGCTGGAGGCCAGCAGAGAGAAAGACAAGGACACATGGGAATTGTCCTGGTTTTCTGAGCTTTATACCTGGTGACTGGGCAGTAGGGAAGGGAGAGGCTGTGAGAATAGCTAGTCCACTTGTCTCGGTTTCTGCAGAGCATCTTTGTAAGGTTTTGAATCTAAAGGGAAGGTCTGGAGCTGCCACTGGCACAGGGACACGGTCCAGCAATGCCCGAGGGAGGCTGTGTTACTGCGCTCAGTGCCCAGATGTTTGGCCACAAATGATTTGAAAACAGCAATAGCAAACCCAAGTATTCATTGATGGAGATGTCCTGGTAGAATTGCAGGACATACATGCTATCCTGCTTGTCCCAGCCACAAGGGATTCAAGGAGTGATGGTGGGACAAGAGAGGTTTAAATGTTTGACAGGAGTCATCTTCAATTGCAGAGAGATAGAAGTAATTTCTCGGTGGCTTGACTTGTACCTTGCCCACTTATTCCTGATTTTTCTCCCCCTCCGTATGATGCCCAGCGATGCTTTCATGCTTTCCTCTTTGGAGTTGCTTTGGGATGACCACATGCCCTGAAGCAGCTTTGGGTGAAACTAGTCTTGGAGAACTATCTTTGTGAGACGCTTGGCTACTGTGCTTCCCTATGCCCCTGCTAATCTACTGTTGACTCCTGTGACGCTGTGTTTGGTGTGAAGTGCTGCATATGGCTCTGCGCCCATGGTACCTGTGGATTGGCACTCTGCTAAAATTAAAGCCCATTTCAGCAAACGGAGATCACATTTGCTCCTCAAATTTAGCACTCAATCTACCATTCCACAAGTCCTTCTGCCCATCCCAGTTATATCCAATTAACCATTTTTCTCCTTCCCCTCCTTGCCCCTTTCTCTTACTGTAAAACCCTCCCCATGCTGGGAACCAAGCAGCTGAGCACGGTGCAGGACCTGCCCTCACCCTGCTCCGTGTCCCTCCGTCTGCCTTGCAGCCCATCCCGGACACGAGCCCCATGAAGCGTTCCGTCTCCACGCTGACCCCGCAGCGTCCTCACGCCATGCACCTCTACGAGTACTCCTTGGAGCGCATGCCGCCAGAGCAAGGGCATCACCACCATCACCACCGCTGCCACCGGCGGAAAGAGAAGAAGCAGAAGTCCTTGGACAGGTCCCCCCATCAGCTGGCCGATGGAGAAGCTGGTAAGTGCTTTGCAAACAAGGATTTGTCCCTTGTCCTCCTCCCTTCAGGATGCACAGCAGCTATCTGATGTGATTTGGGGTCCTCTCTGCATGGGAGCACACTCCCTGCCCCACACTTGGGAGTTCCTCCCGTGTTGGTGATCCCCAACCAATGTTCTTCTTTCAGTGGCCCAGTCTGGTGAGTCCTCTTCCAAGGACAAGAAGCAGGAACGCGGCCGGTCCCAAGAGAGGAAGCAGCACTCTTCCTCCTCCTCCGAAAAGCAGCGCTTCTACTCCTGCGACCGCTACGGCAGCCGGGACCGTTCTCAGCCCAAGTCTGCCGATCAGAGCAGGCCCACCTCACCCAACGGAGGGCCGGAGCAAGGTCCACACAGACAGGTGAGGAGATGCAGGGTGGGAAAAGAGCCCTAACGTCTTCCAGGGATGTATGTACCTTTTCGATCTTTTGCTTAAAATAAAAGAGACAGAATGGGAAAGGAAGACCAGGCAGTAGGAGATAAAGCCATTGAGATCCTGCTTGGTGCTTCACATCCAAAACAGGGATGAAATGTCACCTGATGGCTCTTTAGTAGCCCCTACAGTGAGTGACTCAAGGCATCTCGCAGAGAGCCCACTGCCAAGGACACCCTTGCTCATGGTTTCAGCAGAGCAGCCTGGGAGACCTGAGAACTGGCAGCTCTTGGTGCTGGTGGAGAAAGTGTATCTGAGCCAAGGCAGGCTGGCAGCGTGGCACGGGACCTGGGCAACTGAGCTGAACCGTTCCCCTGCCAGCTGTGTTAATCCAGCACCTACTGCTGCCCCGTGCACAAATATTTGGTGGGTGCCAAAGAAATCCTTGCCATCGCAGTACAAGCCAATGTAATACAGAATAGGGACTCCAGACAGCCGGAGCTGGGATTTCAGCAGGGTTTGCTCACATTAGCAGGATTGTCCAACTGCTGTTGCATGGGCTTCAGAGCTGTCCTGTATTATGGAACAGGTTAATTTTAAGAAAATTGAGGAAAAAGTCCTTTTTCCCTGGTATCAAATCAACCTCAAATATGCTCTCTGACTGGGAGGAGAAATCCTAGTAAGGGAAAGGAGGAATGTAGGAGAAGGCAGGACCTGGGTGGAAGGGGGAGAGCGCTCAGCCCCGGGCCAGCATGATCCCTGCAAACATCTCCAAGTAATGCACAGCCGCTGTGCCGAGAGGGAGGCTCTGGCCACTCTCCAAAATCTCCCTAAATTTGCAGCCGGCTGGTGGCGTGTGACCAGCCCGGTGTCTCAGGAGGGGCTGAGCGATGCTGTCAGCCGTGAGCCCCTGCAGCAACGTCAGCTCATGGGGAGTAGGAGGAAATCCTGTCTTCAGCACGAGTTAGGGCCCAGGGGAAGGATATAAATGAAGAGGCTTCATAGTGTCCCACTGGCTGCAAAATGAAGCAGCTTTTTGTCTCCTTACCCTGTCCCGTGCCTTTCTCTCTCCCTGCGTGGTCCTTAGCAGCATCCAGGCTGCAGCATCAGAGGTGGGGTGCTGCAGGGAGTGCGCAGGGGCTGCTGCCCCGCAGCTCTGGAGACGTCCAGGGCATGGGACACGCTTTGCACAGTCGTTCTCAGCTGGGAGCAGATGTGGCATTAAAGTCTGATGCACCCAGGGCTGTGTGCAGCCATAGCAAGAGGGAGCTGCAGCCCAACAGGTCTTTTCCGTTGCTGCAGTCCCCGACTGGCCTTCATCTGTTTTTTCAGATGAGTTTTTCTTTCCGTTTCTTAATTTCTCCCTATGCTTTGAGAGGCAGGAAGATGGCACTGATTTTTAGCACGATGCCTGTCTTTTCTTGCATGCTCAGCTTACCAGAACTTTAAATATCACGTATGTTTTAATTAAAAAAACTGAAACCTTCCCATAGTTAGTAGATAATCAGCATTAGAACATCAGCTGCCTTGTATAAACCTGTTCCCCAGTTCCAGAGAAGTCTGTATTGTCCTCCGCATCCCGTGTGGATTTAGTAAGGCAGGGCAGAGAAAGCCTGTTGTTTTGGTGTCCATGTATTTTATCCACTCACACGTTATCTGCTTTGAGTAGAGCTGCTAATACATCCCCTTGTTGTTCTGAAAAAAAAAAACCCAAAACCCCAGATTAAAAAAAATAGCCAAACCAGCATATCACTTCTGTCCCAATGAGCTGAAGAGCCCTTGTCTTAACAAGGTGTCTGTGAGAAGCTCTGTCAGTCTGTTTCCTGCATTATTTTGGCTCGATAACAAGGTGCTTGTTAACTCTCAAGTATTTTCTTTGTTAGTCTCTCCCTCTCGTTGGAAGATGCAGCTTTTCCCAGGAGACCTGGCCCAGCACGTTTCACCAGGTCCCTGGAGGCCTCTGCATATACCAAAAAGAGGCTGGCTTGAGCTTCACCCTGCCAACAAGGTGGCTGTGTTCCAGCTAGAGCTAAGCCAAAAATCAGGACGGGTTTGGTTCAAAAAGAAGTTCTTTGGAGTTTTTTTTTAATGCAAAAAGAGGAGACAAGAAAACCAAGCCATGAACATTTCATTGTGGGTCAACTCACAATGCTTTGTTTGACCCACATAGAAATGTTATGCATCTTCTGTGAATTATTTCACTGTTTCCTTTTCAGTGCAGGTGAATTGTTAAATATAAATCCCATTTCACGATGAATCTGGGGAAAGCATTTTTTAAACGAGATGAAACTTCTTGGAATTTCAAAATGTTTCAGCAGGAAGGAGCTGGTTGGACATTTTGAAAAAAGACCTCATCATGTTTTTTACAATCAAGATCATTTCCTGAATTGGTTTGGGATAAAAGAAGTTTGAAAATCTCGCAAAAAAAAAAAAACACAACATTTTTAGGCTCAATACATATCAAAACAATTTAGTTCTGCTTTCTTTTGTAAGTATTGTAATTTTGAGGTGCTAAGCCTCAGGCTCTTGGAAAAAGCTGGGCATCTTCCCCTGGATGTTGGGACGCTGTAGGTCACCGGGTGGTGGCCACCATCTCCTCCATCACCAGGAGGCAGGTGATGGGAAGCAGCTCAGCCGGGGGGCAGGTGCCTGGGACGGGAATATGGGTCTGTAGCAGAGAGTAAAACTGAAATGTGGGGAAGCCAGAGAAAGGAGAGGGTGAAAATGAAAGAAGAGAAAGGCAAAGACTTGGTTTCCAGGCTAGGAAAGATGTGTCTCGTTGGGCCAGCAGCACGAGCAGCAAATGCCCTATCAGTTCCCAATGCTTGCGGAGAGCAGGGCTGCAGTGAGGGACACCCAGGCTGCCCTGCACCCCCAGGTCACCCGGGTACTGCCTCTTCTTCTGATAGACAGGGCATGACTCATGGCAACCACAGCTAAAATAGCCTCTGCATCCAGCTGCTGGGCTGATAGCCTCCAGCACTGCCGGGCTTGCCCTCAAAACTGTGCTGGAAAACCCAGGCAGAGCAGAACAAGCATTGATTGATAGCCCAACAAGCAACAACCTGGCGTTTTTGTAGGAAGGAAAAGCTGCTCTTTAAAAATTAAAGGTCTGGTCTCAAAATGTTAGGTCACAAAAGGCTAAGGGATTTTTAAAACGCACTCGCAGGGCTATTCATGTACTGCCCTGGGAGAACGTAAATAGAAATGCCAAAACAAGGGCCCGTTCCTCTCACTCACGGCATTTTTTAACTTACTGTAGCTTAGTTCACTCCCACATGTCACTATTAGTAACTCAGGAAGCTGCCAGACTTTTCTACCACTCAAAAATCAAATGTGTAATATTAAAGAGGAGAAGGTGAACGTGTTTTTCTTTAAGGAACCCTCTTGCTAAAGTTAAAGCCCATGCAAAGAGCTTTTTGTTGTTGTTGTTTCAGAAAGTAGCCATTTAATCAAAATGTGTTTCATTACCAAAACTACAAAAAAAAAATAGTCTGCCCCCAAATCCTCCTTCCCCATAATCCAATTTTGACCACAGAAACGCTCCCCAGCATCAGCATTCACAACCGTTGGGTGAAGTTCTGCAAAAATTCGCCCCAAAGCAGAGTGTGATGTTTTGCAAAATTGTATTTGCAAAAAAATACCCTAGGTTTTTGAGCTGTTCCTGCCTAGTTCAGGTAAGGCGCATGTCGAGCCTGTGTATGATGTGGATGCCTTCCCCCCGGACAGTGTCCCCTTCTGTTGGAGCCGTCTGCCAGTTCACGTCCTACCGATGCTCTGATCGTTTCTGTTCTTATTTACTGCTCGCAGAACTTCAGTTCTCCAGCTCTTTACATCTCGTGTTGAATTATTTCTCGAGAACCTCCTCCCCCTAACTGTGCTTGTCTAAACTCTCTCTTTTTTGCTTTTCTTTCCTCTTGTGACTTGTCTCTCCCTCCTGTTGCTTCTCCTTCTGTTTTATACCTGCCTGCCTTTGTGTTTGTCTGGTGTTTCCCTTTTTTATTTTTTGATTTGCTTTGTTCCAATTTTTATGTAGGGCAGTGGTTCAGTTAATGGGAGCCCCTTGCTGTCGACATCTGGTGCTAGTACCCCATGCCGGGGTCGGAGGCAGCTCCCACAGACTCCACTAACCCCACGCCCCAGCATCACTTACAAGACCGCTAACTCCTCGCCCGTGCACTTCACCAGTTTCCAAACCGGCCTGCCCACTTTCTCCCCGGGACGCCTGAGCCGCGGCTTGTCCGAGCACAACGCGCTGCTGCGCGGGGACCAGCAGCCTCCCCCGCCGGCGGTGGCCCGCATCGGCTCCGACCCCTACCTGGGGCACCGCGATGACGCCGACAGCCCCTACCGCGCGGTGCCGGAGGACACCCTCACCTTCGAGGAGGCGGTGGCCACCAACTCGGGACGGTCCTCGAGGACTTCTTACGTCTCCTCCTTGACCTCCCAGTCTCACCAAATCCGCAGGGTGCCCAACGGCTACCATTACACGCTGGGTCTCAACACGGGCCCCGGGACTGGCACCAGAGGACGTAGTTACTACCACGAAGCCGATGAGGATGACTGGTGCTAGCGGCGTGGCAAAACCCTTCAAGGTGTGCGCGTTTAAAATCGATGAGTTTTATCATCTGGAAGGCTGTGCGCTCCGACGCGCGCGGTGCCTGGGGCCGGAGGGGGCCCATGGGGCAGCCCCCGCCGCGAGAACTGCTCTGCCGCCGGGGCCGGAGACACTCCTGCAGCCTCTCTCCTCTCTTTTTCTTTATTTTTTTTCTTTTTTTTCTTTTTTTTTTTTTTTTTTTTT